>OZ008368.1:339022638-339365138 GCA_963931995.1 Phaonia tiefii
TACAACTCAACACATTTAGTACGAAATCATGTTTCTTCTTAAATCTTTTTGTGGTAGATGTGATTAGCTTCAACACAAACATTGATTAATAATCTGTAAATGTCTACTCAACTGGAGAAAATTGCCGAGATTTGAACGCCCATTCTGGTACTTCCCATGCAAAAGCTTGGTAGTCGTCCGGGTTGTCAATGTGATAAGTTGCGTGGCTTCAGGTAATCAAATACGAGTCACCAATTAAGACAATGATGATTTTGCCACGACCATACATAAAATGTTCGGCCGGCTGGTTGTTCGGCAAGATAACTCCCGCAAAACCGAACCAATCTTTATGAAATTTGGTACTAGACAAAATTTAGTCAAAGTCACTCTTCTATGGAAACTGAGTCATTTAGCCACGCCCGTTCTGGTACCTCCCGTATAAAAGCTTGGTGGTGGTCCGGATTGTCAAGGCGAAAAGTCGCGTGAAACACTTCCGATCATAATGAAATTAGGTTGTAGACTTCTATCGAGTATGTAGCCATGAAAAAGCTTCTCAAAATACCGTTCGGAATCGGTATAAAACTGTAGGTCCCAATCAGTGAATGAAAACTGGAAAGCGCACAGCTCAGTGATTGTGAGAAGTTCTCCCCTGTCCCTTCATGGGATGTAATGGGAAACAATTTATTTATTTATTTTTTGATTTTGCCACGACCATGTTGGTGCCTCCCATACATAAGTTGTTCGGCAGGCTGGTTATTTGGCAAGATAACTCCCGCAAAACCGAACCAATCTTTATGAAATTTAGTACTAGACAAAATTTAGTCAAATGCACACAAAAGTTGGGCGGATGACCGGTTGATCGACACGATAACTCTCGTAAACTACAAGCGATCTTAATGAAATTCGGTAATCGGTAGTGTTTTCCTAAAAATTAAAGATTAACTCTTGTACTACGCCCATTTTCGTACCTCCCACACAATAGTAGGGCGAGTTTCCGGCGGGCCAACTTGATATCTCCTGCATACCACAACCGATCTTAACAAAATTTGCTACTGATAAATATTTTGTGTAATAACAAATGAACAGCTTCGCCATGCCCATTTTGTACCTCCGATTTACACTTTGGGCGGACAATTGGCTGGTAGTCACGATAACTGCCCATAATCACTTAGGATCATAATTAAGTTGGATATTGAATAATATCACTGTGCGCAACCAAAAACAATGATGGGGTTCTGTCAACGGATTCTGGTAGAAAGGTCTACAAAAAATATACGTGTATCGGCGTTTTTCCAGATCTGATCAGATTTTTTTTTAGGGCGGGTCAAAGTTTCTGCCCCTCGGAACTTTCCTGCAACATATCGGCATGCAAACTTGTGTGTTCCTTACTTCTCAGGTACAAACTACGTTCAGAAGATTTATAAAAAAGATTCAGATAAACATTTTTGTGGAACAAATTAACCCTCTAACTGTCACGTATAACCATAATTTTTACTTTTTTTTTGAAAACTCGCAAAAAACTGCTCCAAAATGACGGGGGCGTGGTCAAAATGTTCTAAAAAAATTATCGCCATAAAATTTCGCTATATATGTCCGAATACTCCAAAACATAAATCTTAGCCCAAGGGCTAGATAATAAGCAAAAACTAATTGCCTTCTAAGGGTTAATAATGAATTTTGTCATTTTGCTGTTTCCATTAAAAATAGTCCACATAATATAATGAATTTTGTCATATTTCATCTTTTATCTAGCACTTGGGCTAAGATTTGTGTTTTGGAGTATTCGGACACATATAGTGAAATTTTATGGCGCTAATTTTTGTACAACATTTTGAGCACGGCTCTCGTCATTTTGGAGCAGAATTTTGCGAGTTTAAAAAAAAAGTAAAAATTATGTTTATACGTGACAGTTAGATGGTTAATTTGTTTCACAAAAATGTTGATCTGAGTCTTTTCTATAAAACTTCTGAACATATTTAGTACCTCAGAAGTAAGGAACACACAATTTTGCATGCCGATATGTTGCAGGAAAGTTCCGAGGGGCGGAAACTTTGACCCGCCCTAAAAAAAATTTCTGATCAGATCTCGCACAACGCCGATACACGAATAATTTTGTTTAGACCTTTCTACCATAATCCGTTGACAGAACCCCATCATTTTGAAAAAAATCTAATTTTGCCTCACAGTGTATTTAGCGCAATCCCACTCCGCTACTGGATTTTGACACATTTGCCACCCTCATTCGTTCAACTTAAGGGATATTGTTTTTTTTATAGTACTCAGTCGCAATGGATGACTTAGGGTGAGGGTATGTTTAAGTTGGTTCACTCGACTGAAATTTCCCTACTGGCTCAAATACAATTTTAGCTTACAATAAAAATTTCAGCAGACAACGCAAAAGTAGTGTCTCGTTCACCCAGCAGACAATTACCTCCATTTTGTTGCACTGTGTTGTCATAGAATACACCTATTGTTACCCAGCGGCGGAAGTCTTGACTTGGAATGCCTGAAATCATGACCAAACAGGCCTTCTTTAAAATACGGAAGGCCTTCCCTACACATTACCTCCTCCTTTCTTTTTAACATTGCGTGAGATTGGAAGGCAAGGAAGGCCTTCCTTGCCCATTGCCTAAAGAAGGCCTTAGAAGGCATGCAAAGAGGAAGGTCTTAGAAGGAATTTACTTTAAATTAAATTTAAATTATAAAATAATTAATTTCATTCATCATTCTCCACTTCTACATATTTATTTATAAGTATGTATGTATCTATCGTAGAAAGTTGTACCACGCCCATATTCAAATTGAAAATTTTAAAACTACCCTGAAAAATATTAAATAAAAAATATAATTTTAAAATTTGTATGAAATTTTCCAATTAAATTACGGTTAAAAAGAATCAGAAAAGAAATTTCTCAAAATTGTAAAAATCTTCTTTTTGGTCATATCTGATGAAAAAATGCATGCATTCCGCCGCAGGCCTTAGTTTAGGAAGGCATTACAAAAGAACCATTCCGTATGCCTTATTTGTGGAAGACCTTCAGACTTCCGCCGCTGGGTGTGGTCTGGGGACCTCACCACGCACATAATGTCACAGAAGCCCTCACTGATCGGAGGATTAGCAGTTTTCTCTGTGTCAGGATGTAAAAGAAAATTCGAAACTCGATATTATTCCATTTATGTCGCCTCTTAGTTTGCCGCTGAATGTCAGTGAAGTGTTTATTTGTATATGTAATACGTGAGATACGAGTATACACCATAACGAGATTCACACATCAATATCTTTGATTTTACCTCTATGGTGCAGTAGTCGGTGTGTGCAAATATTGTTAAGAACGAGCTGGTTCAACAGCATTTAAATATATTTGAAAGTTTTCCATTTCTCCTAAAACACTACAATATTTGTAATGATTTTCTATAAAAACATCTAAATTTTTGGGACACATTTCCATACTACAATATTTTTCGGAATGAAAAAATCTTCCAGGTATTCCTCTATTAACCACCAATATCAGCCACTACAACTCGGCGGTACGACGAGTATCGACTGAATTTGAACCGATAGAAGGCTTTATCAATATCTCCGGCTAAGATCATGCTAATGATATTAAAGATTATTTGTAAAACACACCAGTACTATACACACACACACTCACAAACACAGCCAGTCACATGAAAAAAAAAACCCCATCCTATACATGTGAACAGAGAGGAGAACAACATTAACTTTATCAATATAACAACAACTTTAGCAAAAGAAGATGACTTTATAGTAGTGGGTTTTTATAATATATTTTTTCTGGTATTTTGCTGAGCTTTTCATCTTCCCCAAACGACCAAGTACGTAGCTCGCTAGCAACAAAGAGCGTGCGCATGCTCTTAACTCGTTTCTTAAGCGTATGAGTGTGAGTGGCGGTGCGGTGCGGTGGTGTGATGGTGTGAGTAACATTATAAGTGCCTATAAAACACTTTGCGCCTCGCAATTGACTTTTGTTTTCGTTCGCCAGTTTCAGCGTTTGGTTGGTAGCCAAACTCGGTCGTTTTAAAAAAAACTATTTTGAAAAAAGGTTCGAAAAAAACTCAGTTTTGTGTGAAACGTTGTACAACAAATCCAAGGTAAGAAAAGGAGTCAGTCAGCCGACCGATACACGAAAGGATAACATACCCGACAAAACTAATGTGGATTATCTCTCGCATGTGGATTACCTTGATTTTTGTGGTGGAAAACAGTCAAGAAAAAGAACAATTCTTTTTAAATAAAACAAAAAGATCAAAATAAAAATCTGAAATAAAAATCTGAAATTTAAGAAAATGTGTGATGTTCATAACCGAAAAGAAGTGGTGTTTGAAACAAAAGTTTATGAGAAAAAAAAACTCTTCGAACTTAAGACAGTAAATGACAGAATAATCCCACAAGCTAAAATTTAAATTTTTCTTCGGATAAACGAGTTTGTTGCTCAAGTCTTTTGATTGCCAATACCCATGCCTGACTAAAAATATGTATATCGTTGTGGATATCTAACGTATGTGAATTTGTTGCTTTTTGTTTTCGGTCTTCATTTATTGCTGTTACTGTTGCTGCTGCATTTGTTAGCCAACACAAATGACATTTGTACCTTTTCCAGCCGCAAAGTTCGTTCGCTGATTATGTTATTAGTTGAACTGTTCTTGCATTTGTGATGCATACAAAAAAGTGTCAATCATTTTGTTTTTTTTTTGTTTTGGTTGTGCAAAAATTATGACATCGTTGTACCGTCAACTCCAGAGATGACGATAATGATGATGATGATGATGCAAGCGCAAATTGAAAATGCACACAACTATTGTGAAAACCCTTGGCCAGACATTTTTTTTATTGCTATTTCAATAAATAAACTTGTGCGTGAGTAATAATGAATATTGATTTGCTTTTGCTTGATCATTTGGAAAAAAATATGATGAAATTTAGGTTTTTGGGTGACACAACTTTTACTAGCAGGGAAGACCAATTAAATATTTTGTTCGAAATTGGTTTGATTTTTATGTGTAAAATGTTGAAATACGGTTGATGAAATCATAATAATTTAGACTCAAACCCCTTTATGATTTTTGACTTCCATTGTCTGAAATAAGACAATTTTTAAACTCAAAGAAAAAGTTTGGAAAAAAAGAGTTGACACCAATTTCGAACATGGATAAAAGATTAAAACTGTGTTATACTTTAATTGTATAAAACACACCTGGGAAAATTTTTCATATTTTATGAATTCTAATCGGGACGTCAATATTTATAAAGGTCCCGAATGAAAATGCTTTCATGAATATCTTTTTGCCATTCCAGCGCCGTAGGATATATAATACATTCACTATGGAATGGGAAACCACTTTTTCGGTTAACATCTCTCGATACTATATTTTCTTTAATCAGTCAGCGAAGCAATCCTCAACATTTTATTAAATATTAACTTGTTAGTGATGAAAAGATAGTCACCGAATTTGGAATATAACCCGATTTAAAAGAAAAATTTGTTTTCAATTCAATCAATTAAATTTCAAGTTCTCGTATATTCACTTTTCCATCACTGCACAAAATTCTGTAACTTTCTAGCGATACAAATCGGTAGTTAACATGACAAAATTCGAAAATTTTGTATTGAAATTTTGTGAATTTTTTAGAGAAGTTTTTAGTAGTTAAATTGACAAAATTCCGAAAATTTGTATTGGAATTTTATGAATTTTGCCAATTTAACAACCGTTTTTATCATTAAAACGATACTGAATTTCGGTGCTGAAACCTAAATAAATAATTGACAAATTCAATAAATTGATCGAAAACTCAAAGGAATACAACTGGATGGAAAAATGTCAAATGGTAATTTCAAACTTACAGCCTCTTCATCGATCTTGTACGAAAGCTGTCGTCGAAAGAATCTGGATTTGTGTTCCGCAATTGTACCATTTCAAGTCGAATGAAAACTAAAAATTTTTCAAAACTTTTCAATATAAGATTTATTCTATTTCAAAGGCATCGTACGGTGATTTGAGAACAAGCTTCCGACCTCTTCGCATAAAACGTCATTTCAACAAACAAACGAATTGACCAAAATTAAAAAGTGAATAATTAGGAGTTCATACATCAATTGAGGTAGAGTCAAATTCGAACGACAATTTCGATTTAAAACTTTCGTTCGGTTAGCTTTTCGTTCAACATCGTGGACCACAAATTAGATTTTCAAATATTGTTACCCATCAAAAATAAAATGGAATCATTAAGGCGGAATTAATGTTCGATGAACACAACTTTTTGGTACCACAAAACACCAACCACAGTGAATCAGGCACTGAAGTCGTCTTTTGTGTTTCTTGGAGGACACATAAAATGGTTTCCCTTTACATCCCATGAAGGGATTAGGGAGAGCTTCTTACAAACCAGAGAGCTGTGCGCGTTTTAGTTTTACATTCACTGATTGGGACCTACAGGTTTACACCGGTTTCGAAAGGGAATTTTGAAAAGTTTTTCATGGCTAAATACTCAATAGTGTCGTGGTTACTAAACGAGGTGAATGCACCACCGACGGTCAATCCTAAGGGACAGGATATTCTCTATAATTTCAACTAAACCCACATAGGATGTTCAAAGTGTGTGTTTGTAAACAACAATAAATTTAGTCCTTTAAACTGTAGTGATTTGAAAAATAACGCTACTCAACAAAAACAAAATCAACTCACTACAGTGGAATTTATTCTGCCAAAATTGTATAGGACTTAATAATTTTGTATTTGAATAAAACTAGGAATAATTGAGATATTGGGATGATAATTATTATTATCTTTTTAATGATAAAAATCGGTAGTTGAATTATCAAAATTCATAAAATTTTAATACAAAATTTCCGAAATTTTTCAATTTATTTACCGATTTTTGTCGTTAAAAAGTTATAGAATTCCGGTGCTGCTGTAATACACATGTTAAGTTGAAGTAGGGAATACGATAACGTACACATGAGCACATCGAGCACGTTTGCAGCAATCGATTCTGTGGAACTGATTTTACACCCCTCTTTGTGACACGCCGAGAATATTTTCAATTCCACGTTCGATATTTTTCCTGAGCTCCTCTAGCGTTGTTGGTTTATTGACATAAACCAACGACTTAACGTCAAGTAAATCCAACAGCGTTAAATGGCATGAGCGAGGTACACGATTACCGAACTTCTTTCCACTTCAATATATCAAATATTCCACCAGTTGTGCGGCATGTGACACCATTTTGCTGAAACATCACATCACTGGTACCAAGTCCATCCATTTCTGGTCAAAAAATAGTCTTCCAACATGACACGATTGCAAACACTACTGACCGTAACATAACGATCATTTTCATCGATGAAACAAAAAGGTTCAATCTAACTTCCGGCTGAAACCCATCCCACATGGTCACACTTTGTGGATGCAATGGAGCGTCTTGTAGCAAATGCGGTTTTTGTGCTGTTCAATAACGCATACATATTTCGCTTATTGGCAAAGCCACACGCTAAAAATAACGGCTCCAGTAACATATTACAGGAATCATGTATATGTTTGCAAGTATTGTTGTCATGAATTAACGATCTGCTGCTTTTTTGTTTATTTGTTGTCTGTCACGGGTTTGTTTTCAGCAGTTTTCGACAAACAAACATTTGGATCAGAAAAACATATATTATAACCTACTAGTGATTGTGTCTCCAACATGTAATATTGAATAGCAAATACAATGTGTTTGGACACAAGTATTATATGTAGTTGGGGCGGGCCGTTTTTTCAACGTGTGCCTTGATTCCAGTTACGATCGGGGATGAATTGGTAATGAAGAAAATAATTCTTATTAAAATCCCCAAGCATTAGTTTCCAGATTATACTTTTAATACGAAATGATAAGCAGGTGAAAATGTACTTCAAAGGGAAACACTTCTATCTAATGTCAACATCATATCGAATTCATTGGTGCTGCAGACATATTTTCATTACTTCATTTTTGAGAAGTTGTGGTGAAATTACTGACGATTGGTATGCAATGTTTTTGCTGGACAGATCTAAATATTTATAAAGGTTTTTGTTTACGATTTAAGAGAATTACGAAATGTTGTAATTGTTTTTCATAACTTAAATAACTTAGTCCCTTAGATGTTGGCAGCATAAAGTCGAATCCACTAAATTGTTCATTATTTTCTAAATCATGTGACACCCTTTTTTACTATTGACTTTAAAATCTTTGAGTATAAATTATTTGGAAAGTAGTTTAATTACTATTTAGTTGTGTAAATTGAGGTAAAAAAATTAGAATGGAATCCTTTCTTCCATAATTTAGTGCCTTAAGTTATAATTTCACTATCTGATTTCTCATCTGTGTTGACAGTCAGAAAGTCTATCATCATGCATAGGGTGTCTCAGTAAGAATGCCCTTTTTCATTTTAAAATAAAAACAAGTATGTTTTAAGATAGTTCTGATTTTTTTAATGGATTGTAAAGAAGACATGTTCCGATTAAGTATGGAATAAAATATCTGTCAAATAGCCCCCACGGTTCTGATGGCAGGCCATTACTCTTTTCATGAAATTTTCCATGACTTTTTCATAGAGATGTATCTGTATCTCATCATCTGTATCTCAGGAATTTTTTCCGGTTTATTCGCATAAACCCGAGATTTCACATAACCCCAAAGAAAGAAATCGCACAGCATTAAAACGCATGATCTTGGTGGCCAGTTGACATCAGAGTTTCTTGAGATAATTTGTTCTGGAAATCGTTGCGGCAATGAATCGTTTGCTTCATGCGCGGTGTGGCAAGTGGCGCTGTCTTGCTGAAACCACATGTCGTTCAGATCCATGCCGTCCAGTTGAGGTCACAAGAACTCATGGATTGCATGAGGATTTTTTGAGCCCCAAATTCGACAATTGTTGTATTCTCGAAGCCATTCAGATGGAAATGTGCTTCATCGGAGAAGATGTTTTTTTTTAACAAATTGTCATTGACTTCACTTTTCTCCATTACCCATTGAACGAATTGCTGTCGCTTGCCATGGTCTGCTAGTTTGAGCTCCTTAGTTAGCTGAATTCTGTATTCATTGAGGTGGAGGTCTTTTGTCAAAATTGTAGTGCTTCGTGAAATGAGAAGTTGTTGAGAATGATGCCGAATTGATGTTTTTGGGTTTTCGGCGATACTCTCATTTACAGTAGCAATGTTTTCAAGAGACGGACAGGTACGTTGACGTACAGAAATCTTACTGTCCACAAACGACCCAGTTTCTGCAAATTGTTTGACCACTCTTCGATTGGGTGACACTTTACGTGCACTTTCTCGACTGATAATTCTTCGAAGCTTGCGAGCGGTCTCAGCATAACTTTGAAAATTTTTCTAATAAGTTATAACGCGTTGTTCTTTCGTAACGCGCTCCATTTTTAATAATCGGAATAAACATATGTGACAGCCGTTTTTGCTGACAGCAGAGTTGCCACTTGCACAACAAAAATTACACTAAATTTAAAAAGTGCAATCTTAATGAGACACCCTTTAAAAGCAAATGTTACACTATCTGAGTTGACTGTCAAAAATTTAATTTGAAACTCGCCTGAGTTTAAAAAAAGGCTATCTTCCCTAAGCTTTTGTTTTCACTCAGGCGAGTTTCAAATTGATTATTTGACATTTGACTCAGATAGTGTAACTATGGCTTTGCTACTATTACTTGTTTTTCATAAAATTCGTAAAATATTTTTATTTTTGAGCTATTATTTCTATGCGGTTATTTTAGTACTTTATCATTTCGACATCATGGAATTTCAATTTTTTTTTCTCAACACTTGATTAATATTTCTGACAGAATTGACTGGTTCGCAAAAATCACTGAATTCGAAAGAAAAAATTAATAAAAAAAAAAACATTATCGTCCCTGTCCAGAATATCATTTATAATATTTGAATATTCAAAAAATTCTTTACCCATATTGTTGCCAACTGAATGGAATTATACCTGAGTAAAATGAAATTACTTAATACACATATCGTTGAATACAAACAGATAAATTTGGCTAACGCCATCATTTTAAACAATGACGACTTTCAGTGTCACTGTCAATCAATATTTAATAGATCAAAAATTAAAATTTGTATATTCTCTTGTTAGCATTTTTTTTAAATCTATTAAATCATTATTAATGAAATTGCAAAAAAATAAAAATACAAATAAGGCAATATCTTAGACTGCCAGACATAATATCAAAAACAACAACAATTAATTAAATATTAATTTAAAATAGACAACAACACAACAAAAAATAATCAATAAAATTGAATATGTGGAATTGGCGATTAAACGTGTTAAAAGTTAATAAGACACATCGACAGACAGGTTTCACCCCAAAATCTTTGAAATAGCATTTGAAATTTTTTCACGATACGATTTCGTTTGTTTTTTTCTTTTGGAAATTAGTAGCAACTTTATGTTCCAACTATGGTTAAAACTCATTCGAATTTATAATTTGTCATAATTAGTATGAAAAAGGGGTTGGCTCTTTTTTTTGCCGTTGAAGTCAGTAAAATAAATCATTAAATATTTAGCAAGTAAGTTGAAATATTTCAGAGGCGCCTTAATGGTTTGGGGGGAAAAAATTGTGTATTTTAAAAATAAACATTTATGGAGATTTGGATATACATATGTACAAGAAGCAATAGGTTAATCATATTTCCATTCACCTAAGGCCAATAAATTAGGTCGATAGTAAAAAAATTATGCCAATTAGTTTTCGTGGCATTCCTTTAATTACATACTTATGTGGACGAATTAGAATAAACAATTGTGAATGGTAGATTAATTGAAAGTAATTTTATTAAATTTAAAATTGTTCCAATCTTATAATTATTATACAATTAATTTTTTTCAATTAACAGGGTTAAGCTTTCTTTGTTTTAAAGTAATGGATTCGAAAGAGAGTATTTTCGATTTTTTTTTTTGCTCAAAGTAATTTTGAATTATTTTCCTCAAATAATTTAATTTTAATTTGTAATATAGGTGACAGTTTTTTGAATGATCGTCCCACAAATATACTCAAACAACTCGGTTTGTAGATCTTCTTCTGTAATGTAGGATTTCCCATTCAAGAAGTTTTGCAGACTCCGGAATAAATAAAAATCCGAAAGTGCCAGATCAGGACTATAATAGAGCAACTCGATTTGTAGATCTTCTTCTGCATTGCAGGATTTCCCACTCAAGAAGTTTTGCAGACTCCGGAATAAATAAAAATCCGAAGGTGCCAGCTCAAGTCAGATCAGTGACTTTACTTCCCATCCAAGCTTTAATATAAATCCTGCAAAGATGTGTAAGGCCTAGCGTTGTCGTGAAGGAAAACCACGCCTTTGCGATTTACCAATTCAGGTCGTGTTTTTCTTTCAGTGCCCCATCCAGGTCCGTCAATTCCTGACAATAGACGTCAGAATTTATGAATTGGTTTTTAGGGATCAGTTCAAAATGAAATAAATGGTTTCCCGTTACATCCCATGTAGGGATTAGGGAGAGCTTCTCACAACCAGTGAGATATGCGCGTTCTTGTTTTACACTCACTGATTGGGACCTACAGTTTTACACCGGTTCCAAACGGTATTTTGAGAAGCTTTTTCATGGCTACATGCTGAAAAATATCGGCCCCAACAACATATTGCAGGAACCATGTACATGTTTGCAAGCATTGTTTTCGTGAATCTGTTGCTTTTTGATTCATTGTTGTCTGTCACGCTTTTGTTTTTAGCAGTTTTCAACAAACAGAGTCTCATTTGGGTCGTAACTCCATATATTGCAACCTATTAACCATTGTGTCCCAAACATGTTATATTGAAACGCAAACAAAATGTTTTTGGACACAAGTATACTGTATTTGCGACAAGCTACAAACACGTTATATTTGCATACAAACAAATACAAAATTTTCAGGGTGGAAATAGCCGTTAGCGGGGTGACCGCCGTCGAAAAAAATTGAAGTTGGTCAGAGCATGGATCAGACCCACGTTGTCATGTACAAGAGCTGCACAGTCTTCCATTACACCACCGAAGGCCACAAATTTCGCTGATACGACAATGAATTTTACATGGTGTTGTCACTTGGACGGAAGTACTTCCAATTTAAGCACGTTTTAGGACAATTTCAGCCACTGTGTAACATGATGGTATTAGTATCTCGGATTAGAAAACGGGAGGAGGTAGAGTTACCGCGATCGACGCCAAACAGATGTCAACTTTTTTTTTTTAAATGTTTATCTCTTTAAATTGTTTTGTGCTTATGTTTTGGTTGCATGTTTGAAAATTTGTTGTATTTTTTGTAAAAATATTAAAAAAGATCGGACAATGGCTGCATAGTACTAACGCTCTTTTTACACTATTATGTAAATCGTTGCGCATGTCAGAATATTCATTTGCGGAGATTCATATGCAGACAAAAATTTTACAACTCTGTTAGATATCTGTAATTTTTTGCTTTTCTTCAAAAGTGATGCGATCAGGGTTGTATTTGGATTGAAACGAACAAACACAAAGACAACGGGAATAAAAACTTTTATTTCGCTCGCTTTTTTAAATGAGTCTTCTTTTATCACAATCGAAAACTGGAAACCCTCGAAAATTTACCCAGAAAATGTAAAACCAAGCATTGTTGTAATACAAAAGGACTTGCACAAATGTAGGAAAATTTTGGTTTCGAGTTAATTTTGCAGAGCAAACATCGAAAGCCAAAATTCGGAATTTTGACACTTCAATACGATGTATTTTGACAACTGAATGGACAGATACGTAGGACATCTTGGTTTGATTCCTCACAAAACGCTTTGAGGCAAACTTTCGGCGAGCCAATGTTTTCTGTATTTTTATTTGCATGAGGATGTGACTAATGTTATTTCTATTCTATTCTATTTTCATTTTATAACTGTTATATTTCGGTTGTCACTTTGCAGACGACATAGTTTTTTGCATTTTCCAACACTGATAGTGTAAATCTAAAATATACTGAGGATATGATTTCTCTTAGGTTAAAGAGTGTGCAACATTAACTTATGTGATTACTGCGTTTAATTGTAGACATTTGAGAAATTAAATTTATTCGTCCGTAAGTTATAGTCTGCTGTTGCTAATTATTATTTTCTTGGTTACCAATTTTGTCCCCATTTGGGACTCGAACCCTGACACTTTCAATGTCATGAATTGGGCGAACATATTGCGTCTGGACGAACAATAACGTTACTAGTGACAATGTATACACGGACTTTTTTCTTTTCAATATCACATCTACTTATAATTAGGGGTTTCCATGGCATAGCTGATCTACGATAAAAGGTGATCGAAAGGTGATGTAGAATGAGAGACCAAAGAAGTCATAGAGATTATAGACCATGCAGTAAACTAAGTTTAAATGGTGTTTGATTGATACTAATGACAGCTAAATTATGTTTTATATTATTACCATCGAACGTAAATATGCATTCCCCTTTATTTCTGGCCGTATTATGTCCATAGATTAATTTATACATAGATTTGTTATCCGTCTCATCTGACGTTTCTCTTTGCGCTTCTTCAATGGCGAAACGAACATCTGTCAGCAACATCAAAGAAAATCCTCCATTTGTAGTTTTATACATTCACGATATTTATATATTTACATATTTTAAACATTCACAGTAACAATTTGACTTGTGTTTGTTAAACCTCAGCGACAGAATTATTCTCTAAGAATAAATAAATCTATGATTATGTCCAACCAACCAGTAAATTACAAAAGCAACTCGAACTTGATGAAATGGCCTACTACCTCGTCGTCATCAAGAGAACGTGAAGAGAGGGATAGCGGCTCTTGTCTATTTCTCTATGATCTAATCGAAAGTGCATACACGCTAAAAAAATAAGAGTTTTTTCTTGTTTGGATGCAAATATAACGTGTGTCGCAAACGTAGTATACTAGTGTACAAACACAATGTGTTTGCTATTCAATATTACATGTTTGAGACACAATGATAATATGTTACAATGTATGCGTTTGTGATCCAAATATAGCTTTGTTTGTGATACAAAATACAGCTGTTTTCTTCATCTTTTTTGTCACTATGATCTGTCGAGAGCAAAATAATAAAACAGGACAATGAGAGATTGTTCTCAGCCTAAGTTAATGTTATTGCCAAATACGATCAAGAAGTAGACAACCAGAAGTTGTGCACAATTTGCAATCCTCGTAAAAGTGCACCAAAAAGCCGAAACGATTCACCCAAATGCATATCTTATATATTTCATACTTTTTTCACATTTCATGTAATTTTACCTAAACGTGGGTGTATAGTTATATACAATAAATAAAATAAATAAATGGTTTCCCATTACATCCCATGAAGGGACCGGGGATCCGTCGGAGGTGCAATGGGTAGTGTGCGCGCCTCTTGTACAGGAGATCATGGGTTCGATCCCTGCTCCAACCACCTTAAAACAAAAATTTCTTTCGACGACGGTCACCTCGCTTAGTGACGGCGACACTATCGAGTATATAGCCATGAAAAAGCTTCTCAAAATACCGCTCGGAATCGGTGTAAAACTGTAGGTCCCAATCAGAGAGTGAAAACTGGAAAGCGCACAGCTCAGTGATTGTGAGAAGTTTTCCCCGGTTATATACAAAAACTTCATGAATAAACAGCTCGTATATTGAAATATCCAATGAAGAGAGAGAGAGAGCAGAGAGTCGTAACGCTTCACTCGTTTTATTTGTAGGCATTGGAGTCGAGAGAAATTTTGAATGCCTACTTTAGTACATAGTTTTTGTTATTGCATGGGTATAACTGTATTTTTGCATCATTCTTTCAGCGAGTGATCCATAAATATTCCTGAATGAGTGTGTAAATGAATTGTGTGTTTCTTATGTTAACTCATCTGTTCCGTTTTGGGAGGAAACACACGAATGCCTCGACGTAAGAATATGGATGGTAGGGATGCAACAAACACACATTTAATTCAAACACACATATGGTTCCACGTAAAAATATGAATTTTTGGAAGTAAACATACCAATGTTTGCATTCAGATATAAATGAGTTTAGGACTTGCAAATATATGAATATTTGAAGTGTGCTCCAAATATATATATATGGTTCCTGCAGAATGTGTGTTGAGAGAATATGTTACAGAGATGGTTTTGTTTCAGTGTGTACTTGGATGCTGAAAATCTGCACATACTGTTTTTTAAACTCTAGTGAAAGAAGTACTAATTCCATTGTAATGACTCCATTATATTTTTGTTTTTAGTCAATGTATGAGAAATTCATACTACAAGCTAATAAGGTTAGGAACATTTTTCTAATTGGAAAATGGCTGGGGCTTGTTGGAATAGTATCACCCAAAAAGAGCGAATTAATAAGAGCGACAAAATAACAACGGAAGAAAAAAAGGAGATAATAAAAAGAGCGAAAGTTCCATAAATTTGATAATATATTAAATACACAAAAAATTATACAAATTATCAAAAGTATAATAATTTTCTAATTAACAAACGATAAATTTAATTTTCGCATTTGCTAGCACAAATCTTCCGCTATTTTCTTCCACATCTGTTAATTATTTTTCAAGCTTGTAGTCTTTCCATTATTAGGCCGCAACTCCTTTACCAGGGATATCAAAAACATGATAAATTTATAAAAACAACAAGTATTAACATTATAATTGTTGTACAGTGCTTTTAAATATTCAAAATAAAATTAGCGAAATCCGACTTATGAAATTAAAAAAATCACGCGATTTTCTTAATTTCATAAGTCGGATTTCGCTAATTTTATTCGCTCATTTTACCTTTCGCTCATTTTTTATTCGCTCTTTTTTTTCGCTGTTTTTGTTTTCGCAATTGGGTGGAACCGTTGGAATAATAGACACTTCTGTTAAACACACACAATGGCATGACTAGTTTCGAACTCCGTGACAAGTTCATAATCAGATGCCTATCTACTGTGCCTGAATTGATAACACCGATAGATCATCAATCGTGTATTTACGATACAAACTCTAATATGTAAGTTACATATGCGAATTAGTATCGATCGAAGATCCATCACTAACAGTGATGTTATTTGATAATTTTCGAGGAGACTTTATTTTCTTCCGAAAGTACTTTTTTGACGTAAGAGTACTTTTATAAAATATTTAAATAAATTTGTATTTACAACGAAAGATTAACGGGCTGTTTAGTTAGCCTTAGGCACACATATATTTCAGTCTTATTACGCAAAAAATTACAATAAATAAATCTTGGCAATTTCGATCAACTGAGTTTACAAGGTCGGCGCTTGATTTCAAAACAAAATTCCTTCAATTCCTACTGCATATAACTTACTTATTTTGTCATGTGAAAGTACTCTTATTGGACCAAAAGAAGTTGGGGACTTTTTGAAATCGAAAGGAGATAAAAAAAATCCTATCCACTTCAAATATCATCCCTGATCCCTAAATACGAACACACACTGAAAGGTGTTCTTCTTTTCCTCTTGCGTACTCACATTGTTGCAGTGCTTTGAGATGAGTTTTTAATATATCACAGAGTTGAATTTTTCTGTGGTAAAAATTTTTTGATAACGGGGCTAGTGGTAGTTACGTTTTTGAATTTGAATTTATGACCTATTTCGTTAGTTTTTAGTTAATGTATGATACATTTATACTACAAGCTTAAAAGGTCAGGCACATTTTTGTATTTGATGTAATTCTGAATTTTTATCTTCACAAAATCCTTTCAATGCTGTAATCATGGTCACCATGTAAAATGACTCACAATATGAATTTAATTAAATAAATTGATCTAACCCCGACTGTTGCCTGAAATGTCTCAATAACGAACTTGCCCACCTGATATGTAGGTGTTTTTTTCGTTTGTATCGGAACTTGATTTTGATGTTGGTCTTCAAAAACGGGTCCTTAGTATTATACAGCCATCTTAATGTAAACCACTATATAGTATATGATTATTAAACTTGACCATGCATATGATAATATTTTTCCAAATGCATTGTCATTTGAGGGTTAACCATAATGAGGTTTACAAGAAATGTAAATGAATCGGTTCGCATTAAAAAAAAAGCAATACATTTTCTTTTAGAGGTCACTAAGGTGTCACAGTCTGTCAATGTGTCTGCCACCATGTGTAAAATTAAAATTCTTCTCAGTATAAATGTGGTGGTAATACACACACAAACCGAAAGATAGATATGGACATGGCTGGCATACACAATAAATGTAATCATCATTATCAACGCTAAATGTATGAGTAATGTAATGTAATGCTTCAATAGCCAAACAAGCGCCAACATGACTTCTTCTTCTTCAGTTGGTGCTGGTGCTGCTGCTGTAGCTGCTACTTCTGATGATACTCAGGTTCGAAATGTCTGCGATGTTGGAGACGAGTGTTCGTTCATTGTTGCCAATATTGTAAATAACAAAACACTTAACCGGTTATAGAAAACATCCTTGACACAAAAACCCCTACAAATGTTATTAGTACGATAGTTATCGAACGACGGGCGACGGGTGACGGACGGCGATAATGCTCCAAGCCGATAATAATAATGATGATGATGATGTCGATGATGATGGTGCCTGGCGATGGTGTTGTTGATTCCAATGCGTATACACCGAAATCACGCATAGTGCATTTTTAATATCCCCAATGCACGAGTTTGATTGTAAATGTCATCTATACCTTATAATACCAAGCTTGACACATACATACATACATACGTACATCATCACCCAATGACCATCAAAGATATCATTAACAGTCAGTCAGTCAGTCGTTTACTTATTATCGAACGACCTATCTAAATTCACATACTACAGCAATGATTTTGTTTATCGATAAGATGAAATCATAATGTTTTCTGACAACAATGAGAGTCACGATGATGATAATGGCCACCAAAAGTTTATCAGGGTGATGGTGTGTTGTTGGTCATTTACCTTGTTCATTAACACTCGTCTTCCGCTAAACATTTTTGTATTCTATCACGCTATATGTGTAAACAATTCATTATAACTTTAGCTTATTATCTATTTTTGTTTTGAAAACAAAAAAATCGGGGGGTTTTTGTGTCGAAAATGTTATATCTTTCATAAAAAATTCCTCACAAAATTTGCATAATTAAATGGTTCTTTTTAATGATTTTTTGTCATTTCGATATTATCGCTTAACTGCGTTCAAGTTAACGAAAAAACTAAAAACCGGCCTATTCTTGGCCTTGTCATATAGCGTTGCTATGCGTATGTTCATAAAGTTCGTTTCTTAAATCTTTTGTTTGCACACCAGTGTCACAACTCGATGAGATAACATGTTATCGTTAAAATTCCTTTACTTGCACCCAAATTAAACTCAAATAAACTATTTTAATTTTGTGTTTTAAATATTTGTATTTATTATTGTTGTTTTTGTTTCATTTCGTTTTAGATGAAAGTCACCTTGGTATTAGCTGCATTCTGTGTGGCAGCCACATATGCTGAACCTGCCATTAGTCAAGCCAGAAGTACCACAACCACCTCCACCAAACCAGGCAGATTTTTGACACTGCCCAATCCCGCCAAATGTGCCGGCCGTAAGTACAACCTACCTCCCTCCTTCCCACCCTCCCTTCCTACCCTAACAACTTAAAACACTAAAAAGTTAATTATGTTAACCACAATAGAAATACGTGCATTTATTTCAATTTTCCTTAATTGGAAATGTACATATGTGTGTGTGCTATGTCATTTGCATATGTTATCAGGTGAAAATACGACAAAGAAAGGGAAATTGTAAAGGTCTGCTTTCCATAACAAAACTCTTAAGGCTAGACATGAATCATTGGCAATACTACAATTCATGCGTTATTACTCGTGTGTTGAAAGTTGCTAGTGCTTGGAAAGTTCCCACAATTGCCAAGTGTCGAAATGTCGTACAGTGAAATTGAAAGTTCAAATAAAATGTTGTAAATTGACGTCAGTGTTGAAAATTAGTGAAACAAAAATCAATATAAATTGCCTTGTGCTAGGTCAGTAGTGGGGTTAAATTGAGATAGTGATTGTCAATTTATGGTGAATTGCATATAGTAATGATAAAACTTCAAAAAAAATTTAGAAACAATTTCAAAATTTAAATTATTTATTACATTTCCTCATTGTAGCTAAAACATTTGAAGACCTTGGTGGAAGAAGGTGTTAACTCACTTTTTTCAAAAACAATATTTTCCTTCTTTTAATGTTTCCATGGTATCTGATTTAAATAAAAATTAAAAAACAAAATTTTTTAAATTTAATTTTAATAATTTAAATATCAGATGTTGACTTCTTTCTTAATAAAATCAGATAGCATGGAAACGTAAAAAGAAAAAAGAATATTGTTTTTGAAAAAAAGTGAGTTAACACCTTCTTCCACCAGGGACTTCATTTGTAAAATGTAATTAGGTGACCTTGAAAGGTGACTTGAAATTCATTGGAAACAAAAATGCAAATATTCATAAAGAAACATTAAGGACTTTGGAAAATTGATTTTTTTCAAAGAATTTATGCACTTTGGTATGTCTTCAATGTCACGTAGATACCCAGTAGAATGCTTTTATCTTTAACATCTATAGGCACGAGTAGGGCAATCCATCAAAGTGAACACATGCATACAACACACAGCGTTAGCATCACATACGTGGCTGTTGTACAACAATAGTGTCTGCCTGAAAATAAGTATGATTGTATTGATGTAGCGGCAGCGAACAAACAAGCAGGTCGTCGCCGCCAAAGAGTATCGAATAGTATAGAGAACTCATGGAACGAATTATATGCTCAATACCACTGGCGACATCTGGTGAATGATTCAAAACGTATTACGCTCTTTTTGTCACAATTTGGTCTATTCATAATTTTGATGTGAAACATTGATGCCTCTTGAAACATTTATGCTTTTGGTATTGTTTTATGTAATAACATTGTCGAAATGGTGCATTTATATTGAAATATTCTATAAAGAGAATAAGACTCGTTTGTGCTCTTTTACTCAGACTCTCTATATGAGAGCGGAAAAAGAGTGCAATAAGTTCTCTATACTATTCAATACTTTTTGTCGTCGCTCTGTTTATGACAAAACAACAACAATTATTTCGGTGAACTAAATATTGCTTTATTTATTTTAACAATATTACATCTGTTGTTAAATCAGATGTAAGAAACAATAAAGTGCAATAGCAAAAGAACCTTCAGCACAAAAACTATTCTTTTTTTATTTTCCAATGTAACATTTACTAATGTGTTCGAACAAGTACCGTGTAACAAAAAGGTGTTAACACATCGTCCGTGAGTTCGAACACTCATTGATTTTTTAAAGATAAATTACCCCTGACAACCTAAGTGATTACTTAATTATTCAATAACACATTGTATTATTAACAGCCCATTAATATTTATAGCACAGACAATTAAAAATTACAATAATCTTAATTGAAACTTGACAATCAAGAATTTTAATGGCGATTTCGTTTCTGAGAAAAAGTGCAATATTTTACCCTTTACCCTAAAAGTTCCTTTTTGTGTTCGTTTGGGGAAAAAGTACAATCCCACTTGAAAGTTTTGTGTTCGTTTCTGAGAATGTTTCGTTTTAAAAATGTTACATTTTCTGTCCTCTCAGCGAGTCATGGGGAGAATGTCGCTAAGCTAATTTGTCTACCTTTTGTAGGGGGCGCAAGGGTAATTTAAGCGACTTCGGCTATATTCGCTTACCTTCTCAAAAAAAGTGGTCGAATTTTCAGTTAAGCGGGAATAACAAAAAAATACCATTTATATTGCTAGACATTCGACCAGTCTGTGGGAAGAGTCGCTTAAAATAGCTTAATATCGCTTAAGCTTCCATATACACAGACATGCTAAAAAAGCATACAGTTGTGAGAAAATGCAACATTTCTATGTTCGTTTCTCACCCTAAAAAAAGGCCCAACTTTGAAAGGACGATGACACCATTTTTTAAATGTCGAAATCACCATAATTCATATACAGGCTGGAAGGAACGTGTTTCAACTATACAATATGTTTAAACCAGCAGTCTTGGAAAGTGGAAACATCAATTGTTTAGGTTTCAAACCCATACATGCGTCTTAAATTTAATAGCCATAAAGTCAGACTAATTGGCTTAATGGTCTACTTCTTTTTTGTTTCTTGACAATCAAAGTGATGCCTGCACTGACCACAACCTGCTCGTAACCGCATTGGCTATAAACAAAATTAATTTAACATTTCAAACTCCCTGAAAAAAAATCAATCTAGTTTAACAGCCTGTTGACATAACGGTAGTGTTTTTTTCAAAATAAATTATAGCTTAACATTTGGGATATTGTCACTCTCCCTCTCTCTCTCTCTCTCTTGTTTTGTAATAGATTTTGGTGTTTAAATATTCGAATGTCTTGTTCGAAATCTTATGCAACTGCCTGTTGCTCTACAATTTAATTATACTGATTTATATTTTGATTAAATTAAAACTTAGAAACCAAAAAAGTTTAATTATTATACGATTTTAGAACTGGTCGAATTGCCAATTGTTAGGATGTTTGTTTGATCTGAAATTAACGAAATTTATTCACATTGTTTTTATTGTGTTTGCATTTTTTTTTTACTGAATATTATAGAAAAAAAAATCGTTAAATCAAGACACAACACTTGGAAACAATTTTATTGTTAGCATCAAATTTAAGTAACAGATAATCGCAATAAACTGTAAACGTGTTGAAAGTTTGTGCTGCAGTGATCTACGATTACTTTTCAATAATCGAATAATTTTTAATCATAATGATATATTTGTCATACCGTGCTGGTCATTGTTGGTATGGTATAGACCTTTACGCCGTCGAGCGACTCCGCCGCCGTTTGTTGAGTTTTTTGCCGCGCCGCCTGATTACGTAGAAATTGGCGCAGCGGCGGCGTGACTCGTGGGCATATAACATTTTGTTTAATCTTGCATATAATCGGTCAATTAATTACATTGTCCTGATTTACAACACACGTTGAACTACAACAAGCAACAAACTACCCAGTAAACAATTGTTTCCGATGTGTCGGGCGTTTGTAAGTTCTCTCAAATAATATCACACAATTAGCCGATATATCTGAAATTCCCTCAGACATTTAAACGAGTTTTCTGCACATTCTCTGAAATTCCATACGAAAATCATGCGACGTTTCTGCACATTCGCTGAAGGGAATTTTTTATTCTATTTGATTTTGTTTTCATTCCGTAACCATGCGCCAAGTAAGGGAATCCTCCGAAAATGTTTTTACTGTATAATTTCGGTGAATTGAATTGTTATTTTTTTGTTTTTTCTGCATCATTTTGTTTGTTGTCTTCAGTTACAAACGAGCAAGCAAGAGCTTAAGACGTCGCGGTCGTCAAATAAAAATAATAATTAGTTTGTACGTGCATATGTAAATGTATATGTATGTAAATGATCCGAAAAGTCGGAACATTTTCGCATGTTTGTTCAGACGTCTCTCCAAAGTTGCCACGACAAATAGTACAATGTGTTAGAAAACGATCGGAAAAGTCGGACCATTATCGAATGTTTTTTCAGATTTCTCCCCGAAATTGGAACGAAAAATAGGACAAAGGGTCAGAATATAATCGGATAAGTCGGACCATTATCGGATGTTTAATTAGACTTAATGCCGACTTCGTTCAGCTACATACGTCTAAAAATCCTTCAGAATTCTCACAGGAAACTGTCCGATAACTCTGCACACTCTTCCGAATTTGCACCGACAAAACTTTCTGAATTCTTGTGAACTGCCCAGACGATTTTCTGTACGTTGTCTGACCGACATCAGCATCAGACTCGGCAACTTGTGCAGAGTTTCTGGCAGATATTTGACCGAATTCAGAACAAATTGTTTACTGGGTATAAACTACACACAACCATATTCACAATATTTCCTAATAACAGTCAGTCTCAGGTCCTAAAAATTATCGTCTGGAGTTAAATGATAATTTGAATTTTGTATAACAACAGCCAGACGAAATTCCACACGCTACTACACCAACCAACAGGCTATCCCATTCCCTTACAGATTACAGCACACATTACAACTATAACAGCAGCATAACAAATTTCCTAAGAATTGAACTCTGTACAGCAGCAGCCTGGTCAATTTCATAATAATTAGGACAGGCCGCCGCCGCCGTTAGCCGCGGCCAAGTTATCCGACCAAGCCGCCGACGGGTTTCGCAGCTCCCTACGCCGCTGCCGAAGCAGAAACAATCGGCGTAAGACTCTAGTCACTTGAATTAGTCACACTGTTTTCAGTTTTGATTAAAGCTAAACAAAATTGCAATCGGTATTAGCGCCTTTTTGTTGCAGAATTCTTAAATATACATAGGGATGCATTTAATAAAATCCAATCTTCACATTTAACAAAAAGATTGTTGGAATAATTGGCATTCAGGTTGAGTTAGTACTGGGGGATTTTCGATCGATAGCAATTCGCATATCGTCAGCTGAGAATTATTTTGGCGCACTTATCAAAAATTATGTTTCGAGAAAAACGGGAAAGAAATATTGTACTAATTTTTCCAAATTCTAGTCGAAAAATATTTTGTTTTATACTTAATCCTTATTAGGGCATTTGTTTTGAACACAAATATAAATTCTCTTTCAATTACATACAATATCTCAAAAGTTATTAAGCTTTTAATGAGATAACATTTTCTGGGTTTGTGGCCCATAAGCACCATTTTTTTTAGAAGTCGCTCTTTTTGATAGATGTGGGCCCAAATGCATGCATATTATGTAGACTGCCATATGGTGTAGCACTTCACCCATAGAGTAATATACTAAGAGTTTGCAACAGCTGTTTTTCTTGGACGGGAAACCAATAAAAGTTTCTGGAAAAGTTGGAGCACAGTGGTATACAAACTTGGTAACCCATGCAGAATGAGAAAAATCTTTATTTTAATAAATTTTTGTTTAATATGCAATCTCTATAAATAATTATACTCTATCACTTCATTACATTTTGCTTTATTTCCCTTGTTACCCCATTTTTCCTCGATTTCGAAACACTCTCAGTTGATGACTCTTGTACTTTTGGTTCAATGCAGAAAGACAAATGTGAGATAAAAGCATTAAGCAACCCTACATACTTCCAGTCATCTATCGCTATTTCTCTTTCTTACTTTATCCTGCATGTTTCGCCAACTCTAAGGTTGATCAGCTGTGGTATAGAACCCCCCTGACTGCACCACTGCGCCACTGCGAGAATGCAAGGAGAAAATAAGGAAAAAAGCTTTCTGTTCTTGTGTTGGAATTATGGTTTTGTTCATTGTGTGTTGGTACTTAGGGATGGATCTTAGATCGATACTAATTCGCATATGTAACGTACATATTACAGTTTGTATACACACGATTGATGATCTACAGGTGGTATCAGTTCAGGAACAGTAGTTGGACATCTGATGATGAACTCGCCACATAGATTCAAAACTAGTCATGCCAGTGAATGAGCTTATCTGAATTGCCAATTATTCCAACAAATCCAACCATTTTTCATGTAGAAAAATGTGCTTGGCCTTGTAAGCTTGTAGTATGAACTATGAACTTCTCATACATTAACTAAAACTAACTAAATTGGTCATAAATTCAAATTTTCAAAAAGTTATAATTTGTTAAAGCCTTGAACACACTGCAGTGAGAAATCTTGTATTTGGAGGTTTCGTTTCACCAAACATCTGTTTTTCAATACAATAATCAACTTATAATTTGTCCGTAATCTCGATATGAGAGAATCCTGCTTCAGTGTGAATGGAGTATAAGAATCGAAAACAGTTAAGAAAAGCTAAGGGCAGGATAGTTTTGATTGGTTGTTTACAAAGTTTTAAAGAAATTCTCATAAAATTCCTATAAGGAACCGGCCGAACTAGTTCAAAATTATGAAACATAGAGTAATACTTAAGAGTTTCCATTACTCTCTTCGATGCGACGACGAGGTAGTAGGCCATTTCATAGAGTTTTATTTGCTGCTGTATTTTACCAATTTTACACTTTCGTTGGACATAAAACGGACAGAAATCAAAGGGAATGTGTATTTTCGTTCAATGCAAACAACATAAACCATAATTTAGCTGTCACTAGTATCAATAAATACTATTTAAACTTAGTTCCTGTCTTCTTTGGTCTCTCATTCTCCATCATTTCCCCAGTACCTTTTCGATCAGCTGTGCCATAGAATCCCCCTGGATGAAATGAAGTAACCACCTAGTGAGATAACGTACGTCTCTGAGACGTATGACAAAAAAAATTTATTTATTTTGGTTTTAAGATGAATACTGTTCGTCGTTTTTGCAGTTTTTATAGCAGTTAAGCAAGACTTATGGCAGGTTTCACAGTAGAAAATTCTCCATTTAAATCTACTTCAAATGCCCAATGTTTGTCATTTAAATGCCATTTAATATGAAAATTTTCAGTGAGCTTTTAAATGACGAGTGTGAAACTCGTCCTTAATCTAATAAATTTGAAACGAATTTAATTTTAAAACATTTTGGAACCTTTGCTAATTAGACCCCAACTAGCATACGCCTGGTTATCTTTTATGTATAAAAAAAATTACGTCATCTTTCTTGGGCTAAAATTGATTCGGTCCACAACTAATCCTAAAGCAACAGAAAGAAGGGGAACATTTCTTCCAAAACCAATGAAGTTTCAATGTTCATTTCAACAGTGTAGCCAGGTAGTATATTCACGATGTCCGCAAGTGACACAAGAACAATTATATCTATCGTACCGAGTACTTAGCTACTCGATAACCGCCAACTTGTTCCCCATATTCACAGAACTTCGTCATGTCATTAACTTGTGGGGGCTTGATTGTTTATTTTTATTTCAGCACTTATTATTTTATGATATTAGCAGTGGTCCCCCACAAACGGAATCGTCGAATTGTCGTGTACTAATAATAATATTGCTAAGGTAATTAGCCAAGCGGATGCGGTAGTACAACGTTTGATTTGATTAGCGTTTTCGTTGTCGTTGCCGTTGTTGCTCATGTTATATAAACGTAATTGAACTTTTGAACACTGCACTTTTGCACGAAGATCCCACTGAGTGGGAATTGTTTGCAGGTTGTTTGGTTGGTTGGTGGCGATTGTTTGTTCGTTGTGGAAATGCAGTTTTCGTATGCAATTCAATTCGACTGTCATGACACTAAAATTAGTTTTCATGTTAATTTTTGCAAGATGAGGAGGTGAAACAACAACTAACATTGTCTTATTGTAAATTGTGTAATGGTTTCGAACCAACAAAAAAAGAGAAGATGTTGCATTGAGATGACTGATGGATCATAAGTAAGGCTTTTATACCGAAAGGGCCTTTGGCTATAAAAATTCTTATTAAATTGTTAGTTTTTTTTTTGCGAAACACTAAAAAAACAATATGATTTGTATATTTTCGTTAAGAATTTGCTGTAGCCAGCAATATAAGTGCTTGAGTTTTACGACTGTTGTAATATTTTGTAAAATGATGTTACAATGTTTTTTTTTGTCTGATGAAGTCTTTTGTAATACAGTTAGATAGACACAAAAACGTTGTATCTTTTTCATACATTTTGTTGTTGTTCTTTTTTTTTTAATAAACCACCTATTAGGATTCGTAATGAACAAAAAAATAATCTTCACTTTTTGTGGTTTTCATTAGGAGCAAGTAAATAGTTTGCCATGTGTTTGTGCCTTAAGTCTTTTGTAATTTTAGTTAAAGAGATGAATATGCCCATGTGTCTTAAGTCTTTTCAACTACGATCATGGGTATAAAACTTAAATCTTAAAAAACTTGGATCTTGGATCTTAAACCTTTTTTCAGTATCTCCAGTGCCTGTACTGGTGCTGATTTTGCGTTTGTGTCTTAAATCTTTTGTTTGGCGTTTTATTGTTGGTGGCTGCAAATTACAATTGCAAAGTTTATACTTGATGGCATCCGCTGGCAGTTCTGCTGTTTAGTATGTAATTCGATGTGGATTCTTTGTAGGTATACAACCACCATCACCGCCAACCAGCAGCAGAAGCAGCAACTGCAGTCTTAAGATGCACATGAATATATTTACCTTGACCCAAATTCAGACAAGATCATGCTAATGATTTCAATAAAAAAAATCAAATTAGCAAAAAAAACTATAAAGAAATGATTGAAAGGCAAGAGAGAGAGAGAGAGAGAGATACAGTGATGCAGATAAAAATACAAAGATGCTGAGATACTACTCACTACAAATAAACTCAACATTCAAAAATGAAAGAAGAAAACCCCTCCTAGTTCAGTCGGTGTTTAAATAAATAAATGCTTTCCCGTTACTTCCCATGAAAGGATTAGGCAGAGCTTCTCACAACCAGTGAGCTGGGCGCTTTCTAGTTTTACACTCACTGATAGGAACCTACAGTTGTACACTGCTTCCGAATGGTATTTGAGAAGCTTTTTCATGGCAAAATACTCGATAGTGTCGCCATCATGCAAGGAAAGAAAACGAAGAAATTTAAGGTGCAGGGATCGAATGCAGGATATCATGTACAAGAGTCGCGCACACTAACCATTGCACCACCGACGCCCACGATATATTTCCGAATAGGCCCGTGTTACACTTAATCATCCTAAGTCAATTTCAGTAGTTCGTAACTACTAATGAGAGTTGTGTAATTATATCCCCACCGAATACCAATTACAAGATTTGCCTCAATACTAACCGCATAAATATACGAAACTCGTTTCAAGCTTTACTGAATATTCCCATCCCTATTAACTCGTTGGACCATAGAAGAGATATCTCGTAATTATATGCAATTGATCATATGGTCGCCTATGTTGAAATCGCAACGATAAATACATTACAAAATGTTTCCCCTAGGAACTAACCCCCGTATTCATAACGATAAGTTAGCCACCAGATATCAACTGACTAATGATTTTCAATTCATAAAACGGTGTGCAATTTTAAAGACCGGTATTAAGTTTCTATGCAAATTTCGTTGCCATAAGAAGTACGTGTATAAAAAATAACGAAAATTTCACGAACCGAAAATTTCACTCAGTTTTCATTTGCTTGGTACTTAGATCTTTGCGAAAATTTCGTAGGCAAAATCAATTACAGGGTTGTCACACCAAAGTTATTTCATACGAAAACAATTGTTTGGGACCGGTATTTTGACATTTTGATAATTTTAACAACTAAAAGCAACACGACATGCGTTAAGAATAATATGGAGCGCGTAGAGGAATTAGAAATTAATGGCATTAAAAGTTGTGGGAGATTTGAGAGACTTTTTTTGTATGACAAATCGGCTCTCAATCCTCTCATAACTTTTTATGAATAAAGTTCGGTATTCAGTTTTAATGAAATTTTCGTTTCCATAAGAAGTATGTGTATAAAAAATAAAGACAATTTCATTCACTTTTCATTTGCTTGGTACTTAGCTCTTTGCGAAAATTTCGTAGGCAAAATCAATTACAGGGTTGTTACACCAAAGTTATTTCATAAGAAAACAATTGTTTGATAATTGTTTGGGACCGGAATTTTTACATTTTGATAATTATAACAACTAAAAGCAACACGACATGCGTTAAGAATAATATGGAGCGCGTAGAGGAATTAGAAATTAATGGTCTTATTCATAAAAAGTTGTGGGAGATTTGAGACGCGTTTTTTGTATGACAAATCGTTTTTCAAATCTCTCATAACTTTTTATGAATAATGAATAATTCAAAGATATGTGGTAACTCTCCGCAAGAAAATTTTCCGTTTAAGCCCCGTATTCAGTTCTTGCGAAATTTTCATAAGAAATTTTGTCATTTATCTCTAAACGAAATATTTTGTTGCAGAGCGTTACCACCTATGTTTGATTTACCTTGTAAATATTCCATTTATAATTCCTCTAAGCATTCCAATTTATTTTTAACGCATTTGGTGTTACTTTTGGTTGTTAAAACGATCGAAATGTCAAAATTCCGTTCTCAGACAATCATCAAACAATTGTTTTCGTACGAAATAACTTTGGCGTAACAACCCTGTACTTGATTTTGCCTCCGAAAATTTCGCTGAGAACTGAGTACCATGCAAATGAAAAGTGAGCGAAATTTTCGGCTCCAGAAAATTTCGTTATTTTTTATACACGTACTTCATATGGCAGCGAAAATTTCATAAAAACTGAATACCGGGCTTTAGAGATAAATGACAAAAATTCTAACGAAAATTTTGGAAGACCTGAATAGGAGTCTTAACTTTTGAAAAATAGCTGTCGTTTTCAATCATGATAATCAGGGTTGCATTTGACTACAACAGACATGTTCATTTTAGAGTTAGACAGTAGATAGGGAACTATTATGAATCAACAATTTACTAAACCTAAAACTCATTCCAGTTAGACACCTGTTGTACGGACCATCGAACTCCCAGTGCCTAACTGTTCGTTATGAATACGGGGCCAAGAAATTAATAGTAGAATATTTTTGTTGCTGATCTAGTCGAACGTATTTCCTCTTCTGTTGTGTACTTTGTGCCTAATGGTTAGTTATTTTCTGAAGTTTAAAAGGCCAACATTGCTAAATATTTAAATTTGTTTTAAACGAAAATTCTGGAATATAATAGAACTGTAATTAAGCCACATCATTTTATACTCTTTATTCTCAAACAAACACTAAAATACACTTTTGTGGCAAAGGGCACAACAAATGTTGGAATTTTTTCGCCAGAAGTGAAATCAGTTTTGCTATAATTTGTATCATAAATGTGTCGCCATGGCTTAAACGAGTTTAAACTATAAAAATGAGGTTAGTGGGTAACTAAACTAATTTTCAGTTTGTTTTTGTTCATTTGTTTATTTTTTAACTCTTATACTAAGTATTATACGACATTCATAATTGTGTTATTAGTTCAGTAAAGTCATCATAAAACCAACGAAATTAACAACATTTTGCCAGTCGGCAGGCAGACCATAGGGCGAAAATATAAACACATTCATACATAGGAAAACAGAAATTCCAACTTGTGTGTGGGGTATTTACACTTTAACACATTTCATTGACTCTTCAAGTTATCCAGCTCCTCCTCCCAGTATTTCCCAGTTGAATCTAAATGTATCTGCCTGACATAAGTTGGTTGTTGGATTGGAGTTTAATTGTAGATGACGTGCCGGTATTGGAATGTGACAAACAGACAAACGGATAGACAGTTGGACGGATGGGTGGATGGACGGACAGACGGACTGTGTGTGGTTAAGATGCATTATGTAGTATAGTTTGACTGCTATTCCATTTAAGCAATGGCTTAATGTAATGGATGCCTTTGCTGCTTTGAGCCAACTGTAAAAACAAGTTTGTTGCAGCAGCTTGGCGTTCTGTTTGTTTATATTTTTTAACTCAAATTCACACTCTCGCGATCTCGAGAGATCTATGTGTGTACATATATTTAAGTATCTCTAATGTGTCTTTGTTGTTAATTCGAAAATTGTGTAAATTTTTTTTTGTTAAACGGAAAAGGTTGTTGGTCTTTCATTGAGACTTCGTCGTCATCATCATCAGCACTATCATTTAAACCCCAACCACCTTCGCCACGGTGGTGGAGGAAATGGCACACGAAGTGCAAAAATATTAACTACAAGAAATGAAAAAAACAATCATTAGGTTGCTGATGTTTGTACCACTGTGCCCCCAATGTATCGGTTATATACGAATGAGTAGACTGACTATATGGGCGAAATCACGATGTGGTTGATAATGATGTTGTGCAAGATGCTGTAATGGTGCTAAGCTATCTTGGCTTCTTTTTCATAAAGAAACACACAAGCAACTCTCAATAGATCTCTTATGGCTAAATGAAATTGACAAGTCATGAATGAAATTGAAATTGGCATATGGACTCAATAGCAATGTTGTTGCGAACCACAGACATAACAATCGAAATAATAATAACTTATTTTCTTATCGTAGAAATGTAAAATTAACAAAATAACTCCGTTTCCCTCCAAACATTTGATCAGAAATGATTGTATTCCCTTGGAAAATCATCTTCACTCGCTGCGACATGCTCGTCGGTTGAAGAATATTCCAGATTCCCGCGATATTTCAACAGGAAATGTCACCAGATGCTACCCAGCTCAAAACGGCAACAATTTGTGTTGTACTGGAGTTGCACACATTTTCACCAGACCTTCTACTCTTATTAAATCTGGTATTCAGTTTTTACGAAATTTTCGTTGCCATAAGCCAGGGTGTTTCTCAAAGACGATTTAGAATTAGACGACCAGAAGATGTGCGCAACTTGGCAACCCTGGTAAAAGAGAACAAAAAAGTGCTAGGAGTTCACTCAAACGCATTTCTCTCTCGCGTCATATCTTGCTTAGTTCATATTTTTTGCAGAGTTTATGTAATTTTATTTCAACACGGTTGGTATTTGTATAGTTATATACAATAACACTATCAAAAAGCCGCTTGTGTATTCAAATATTCAATGAAGAGAGTAAGAGAGAGGGCAGAGAAGTGCTAAGGTTTCACTCGTTTTGTTTGTTGGCATTTGAGTGAAGAGAAATTTTGACGGTCTATTTCTACATCGTTTTTGTGTTTCTTTTTTTGTGTTTCTATGGCACAGCTGATCGAAAAGGTACTAAGGAAATGTTGTAGAATGAGAGACCAAAGAAGACACGAACTAAGTTTAAATAGTGTTTATTGATACTAGTGACAGTTAAATTATGTTTTATGTTGTTTGCATTGAACGAAAATACCCATTCCCTTTGATTTCTGTCCGTTTTATGTCCAACCAAAGTGTAAAATTGGTAAAATACAGCAGCAAATCGAACTCGATGAAATGGTCTACTACGTCGTCGTCTTGAAGAGGCAGTGAAGAGAGTAATAGAGGCTCGTAAGTCTTACTCTATGGGTACTCAGCTCTTAGCGAAAATTTCATAGACAAAATCAATGACAGGGTTGTTACGCCAAAGCTATTTCGAACGAAAACAATTGTTTGAGAACAGAATTTTGACATTTCGATAATTTTTACCATAGATAAAGTAAACAAATAGATGAAGCACAAGTGTTGGGAAAATTTTAGTGTAATGGGTAATTTTCTAGATGTCGTTGAAAGCAATAAATGGGATTTTTTTTTGTTCTCAAGAAAAAGTCAAAAAATATGACAATAAAAATCTAAAATTTCATTTCAAAAGAAAATATAATTTTCAACAAAAATATCAAGAATACAATACGTTACTTAAAGTAGAATATCTGATGGCTATCGAATTGCAAAGCCATGTCACCACCGCCTATGTTCTAATAAAATGGCTCTTCCTGATGGCTTTGAAATAGTTTTTTATATAAGAAACAAATGCTATTATGTAAAATCACACAAATTTTGTAACATTTTCCATTGTTTAAATTACTTTCAAAAAATTTCCCACAATTTTGAATAAACGTCAATGAGAATTATGGGAAACTTCAGTGAAAGTGACAGTAGTACAGGACAGCACCTAGTGAATAAGGTTGACAATGGTCCCGCTATATCTATTATTTCCTTTATCTATGATTTGACAACGAGAAGAAAAAATAAATTGGGTAGAGGAATTATAAATGAAATATTTGCAAGGTTTGTCAAAGATAGGCGGTAACTATCCGCACCAAAGTTTTCCGTTTAGAGATAAATAATGACAAGATTTCTTACGAATATTTCGCAAGAACTGAATACGGGGCTTAAGTCTGGTATTCAGTTTTTATGAAATTTTCGTTGTCATAAGAACCGAAATCATGACCCGAAAATTTCGTTCACTTTTCATTTGCCTAGTACTCAGTTCTTTGCGAAAATTTCGTAAGCAAAATCAATTACAGAGTTGTTACGCCAATGTTATTTCATACGAAAACAATTGTTTGTGACCGGAATTTTGACATTTCGATCATTTTAACAACAAAAAGTAACGCCACGCGAGTTAAAAATAAAATGGAGTGGAGAAGAGGAATTATTTTTGAAGAAATATTTGCAAGGTAAAATCAAAGTTAGGTGGTAACAATATTTTCCGTTTAGTGATAAATGACAAAATTTCTTTCGAAATTTCACAAGAACTGAATACGGGCCTTTAACACACTTGTTACCGTGTAGGTGTTAATTCTGCCAGAATTTTTATGTATTAGGCTTCATAGAATCCTCAAATTCTCTGGTTACTTGATCATTTGCTTTTAAAGTTATTTTTTCTTCCTTCTGCAATACGTGGGATTTCATTTAATGCAGGCATTTTTTTTAATACTGATCAAAAAAAAAAATGGAATATTATACGAATTTATATAAATTTTACGATGACTGATGGTTAAGAAACCACTTAAGGGAATCAAAGACTTGTCATTTATAAGCATGAGCATGGTCGATAACTTTTTATCTGGCTGACGAATTTGAAAAAAATTTTACCAAAAAGTTGTCATAATACTGATGCGAACAACTTGGTTTAGATTCTTATTTGCTATCAAGAAGGGCGGTGAACCGACAATAAACATCAACGATAGCTGATGTGCATGCTCATGAATGACAAGTCTGTGCATGGTAAAATAAGCATGGTAAACGCAGTAGGAATCGTTACAATAAAAACAGGCATTTTGTTTGGTGTCCATAATCTGTCAAATTTGCTACATGTCTGTATCTACTGCAAAAGTAAACAAAAAGGTACAAAAAGAAAATACATGTGAATTTGACATAAGAGAAACACTTAAGCAAGAAAAATGTTCAAATCAGCTGTTCTAACGAGTTTACCTTACTTATTTTACCATGAGTCTGTGGGTTCGTTCATTTCCGAAATAAGTATAGACGAATTAATTCTCTCATCTGACTTTTCTTTTCACACTGTTCTTCGATGAAAATTAACTTACAGCAGGTGGAGTTACAAGAACTGTTAACTTAGCCTTTGCATTTCGTTTTTGTATAGAACTGTAAAATTTAATTGTATTTTCCAATTTTTCTGTTGACTTTTATCGCCGGTATACATTTTTATTGTATTTAATACAACTATTTTGCAACAAAAACTCGAAATGCGGTTATTGTTGCTTAGTTCGACGTTGTGAACTATTGTCTCTATCTGGTATTATTGTTTCCATGCATTCCACCACCCAATGTTCACTTGCAACCACACCTATAGCCCCGTATTCAGTTCTTGCGAAATTTTCGTAAGAAATTTTGTCAATTATCTCTAAACGGAAAATTTTGTTGCAGAGACTTACCACATATCTCGGATTTACCGTGCAAATATTTCGTTAATACTTCATCTTTGCACTCCATTCTATTTTTAAAGCATGTGGTATTACTATTGATTACTAAACTAATCGAAATGCCAAATTCCGGTCCCAAACAATTATCAGAACAATTGTCTTCGAACGAAATAACTTCGGCGTAACAACTCTGTACTTGATTTTGCCTACGAAATTTTCACAAAGAGCTGAGTACGAAGCAAATGAAAAGAGAGCGAAATTTTCGGTTGATGAAATTTTCGATATTTTTTATACACGTACTTCATAAACTTCATTTCATAAAAACTGAATACCGTACTTATGACGTTAAAAATATTGAGAGAATTAATTCGTCTATGGGGTCGCTTTAGTTTAATTAATACATTGTATGTGTTTGTCTTTAAATTTACTTGATACTTAAGCATTTTCGAATTCTATTTGTATCATATTAATTATTTTTCAATTTCTTTCTCTCCTTTTAGGTCCCAAGGAATTCTCCTATCGTGGCAGAAACATGTTCTTGAGTACTCACGTGCCCGCTTTGGCCAACAAGAAGGTCGATTGGCTCGATGGCCGCAATCTCTGCCGTGAATACTGTATGGACTTAGTTGCTTTGGAGACCCAAGAAAAGAACAATCTGATCTTCCGTGTTATTCAACAAAACGATGTCCCTTACATCTGGACCGCTGGCCGCATTTGCGATTTCAATGGTTGCGAAAACCGTCCCGATTTGGAACCCAAAGCCATATATGGCTGGTTCTGGTCTGCAACTCGCGAGAAGATCCAAGCCACCAACCGCATTCCACAGGGCTGGGGCTACAACCCTTGGTCTCAAACTGGCCACAAGAAACGTCCCCAACCCGATAATGCCGAATACGACATTAACCAAACCAAGGAACAGTGCTTGTCTGTCTTGAACAACGTTTACAATGATGGCATCGCCTGGCATGATGTTGCCTGTTACCACGAGAAGCCCTTCATCTGCGAGGATAACGATGAATTGTTGCGTTATGTTGCTGCCACAAACCCTGGCATTCGTCTTTAAATTTATTATTACAGGAGAGAATTTTTTTATTTTAATTTTTTGTTTTTATTTTTTTTTATTTTATAAAAAACAAAATAGACTTTAGAATTTATAATGAAATGAAAAACAAAAAAACGATTACTATTCTTACATTCACACCTCCCCCACAACACCTTCCTTCCTCCTCCTCGTCCTTTTCCCTTAAAATATATCTCGTCGATTCGTTAGATAAATATGAAAAAAGAAATCACACAATTTCAACTGCCAATCTATAAAAAAAGGAAAAGAAGAAGAAAGAGCTCAAATTTAGACATTTCTTTGTACTAAATTGCACAAATTTTCTTATTGTTGTAACATATTTATTTTATCACTACGAGTATTTCTGTTTTTTTCGTTGTAAAAATTGCATATTTCCGATCTGTACTTTTTTTCCTTCTAAAAGAAAAAGTTTTTAACTCATTCGAAAATTGTTTGAATTTATAAAAAGTATAAAAAATCACGAAAAAAAATCAATAAAAGTATTAAAAAATTTAAAAACAAATGTGTTTAATTTGAAAGAGTTTACATATACTATTTATTTCTCGACGTTTTGCAATTCGTTCAATCTTTAATGTTTAAAAAACATTCCAAAATTCCTTTTATAAAATAATTAAGTGCCTGATCCTCGATTTCGAACCAAAGCTTTCCTTTTTATGTTAGTTAGTTTGAAATGAGGGATGCGATGTTGAGCGTTCAAAATAATACACTCTAATCCTACCCATGTCAGTAGACATATACTTAAGCCGCTGATTCGACCTGTCTCAGTTTACGCTACTAATTTACTATACCTCTCATAGGAATTCACGAAATTCTTTAAGTTATTCCAGTCCATTCCCACAAGTTTGGTCATGTACGTTATTACACTGCCCCGAAAGATATCTGGAACTAGCTTGTGTGAAGGTCGGGCAGTGGCATAGGAAATGCTTCATCGTCTCATCGTCCTCCATGCATGCTCTGCACTCACTATTCGCCACTAGTCCAATACCGAATGTCCCGTTAAGACTCCCATCATCTTGCTCATTTTCGGTTTTCCCAGTTTCCGCAAACCTTTTGTTCTTGTTCCACCTGGGTCTCCCCATAGGATCTTTGTCATCCTGCCTATTGTTTCCTGGTTCCACTGGACTATGTGTACCGATCCGCCTATTTACCCAACTCAGCCTTCGTCACCCCAAAAGGTTTCGCCCCCTCTAGGCTCACCGTTTGGAGTTTGCTGGCTTTCGTTCGTTCGTTCTGTAGCATATAACGATGGTCTGAACCTTTCTAACTGAATAGATTGTCTGTTGAATGCAGTAAAAGCGGATGCACGCACTATTTCCGGTCGCTTTGCTCGTCGGTGGGGAAGGTTCTTGCTTAACTACATACTTTCTACTAAACTACAGCAAATTTTGTTGTTGCGTGCACAAGGGGGGGGGGGAAAGGTTTCTCTTAAACGAAGATATCCACCGAGAAGCGAGGTGGGTTTGAAAAGCACTGGAAGAATGAAAATCACATATGGTAGCTACAGGCGTTTGTACTGTGGTGTTGGGGTACAAACTTTCGCCCACCCGTCCTGTTTACTGCGCATCCTGCAAGATTTGTCGTCGGTAAACCCATATGTCTGATGCTCTCAACCTTCTTACCGGTTTTGGGAAACCAAATCAATTAAATCTTTAACGGATCATAGTCTTCAATGCAACAATGTATTTCGAATCCAAATTCATAGTATCTTAAACGTTATATAATGAATTAGCCAACTATGGATCTTAAAGCTACTATGTTATAATAAATAAAAATAATTACCATATAGGGTTTGGAAATCAAACCGATAAACTAACTTGAATTCGGTTACTCGCAACTTGTGAGATTTGGAGCAAAAAGTATCGTTATCTTCTTCATGTTCCAAACGATGCACAAAAAAAAATAAAATAGCGAAATTAGCAAAGCAAAATACTACTCTTAAAATCTAAGTATGAATGGTACGAAAGTTTCTTAGTGTTTCAACTAATTCAAATAAAGAAAAAAAACAAACCCCGGAAAATAGTACTTTATAGCATTAATGCCCAAAACTTGTTATCTGTATTAATATCTTATGGATGTAGTTGGGCAATAAGGAGATTGTATATCTCTCAAGTTTTTACCTATTATAATTCAATAAGACACAACACAGAAAACATTAACATATGATCACCATTACGTGCGTACTCAAGTTTGTAACTCGCCAGAGAGGTTCAGTGACCTAAGAGAATACCATTAATAGGCAACATGTGATTCGGTATTTTCTTTCTAGAGACTTTGTACTTATGTACGTACGTAGGTAACGATGGTGTACGCGACCCAACAGAGATAAAACTAAACGTTGTTAACTTACTTGGTGTCCGCAGAGGAGTCCAACGACGAAAGTACTTTCGTTGAAGAGACATCAGCCACAGTGGTCGGTATCAGGGTTCGGTTGCTCATTATCCAAAAATGATATGCTTAAATTTTTTTTTCAGCTGCAAATTATACTATTAGGATTATAATGTTTGACGAGTATGATGCTTAAGAAAATTTAAACATCTTCTCAAAATGCGAATTCCATTGGCACGTTGATAAAATACGTTGAAACACTAAAGATTTTCTTTCCCGTTTCTAATCTAAATGTAAGTGATATGGTTTGGGTACAACACCACTGTTAGAGACAAAAACAAAACAAAATATGATTTACATTAAACAAGAGTGTGAGAGCAAAGCATTAGGAACTTTAGCAACATGTTGCTGAAACATTAGCAAAGGGATAATCTGCTCTTACATATGAATGTATATTATACTTTGTTTTTGTTTTTTTTTATTATTAAGTTTATTCAACACTTATTAATAATGGCTATCAAACTAGCAATATAACGAGTATATTTATCCACCACAGATTTCCTTTTCGGAAATATATGGGCCTCTACCACGTTATATTGCTTCAATTACTAATTATTAACTTTCCACTGATTCCAACACAATGCACAGAAATAATAACTAAATTTAAACTAGGCACTCGATTAAATGCAATTTAATGGATCTTCTAGCACTCGTGAAGATTCATTCGAGAAGAAAACACGGCGGGTTTTATGCGATGAATTCCCGTAACAGGCTTAGCAACATTTGCGGAGTTTCTTCAAAATCAAGTGCACTAACATCCCGACGGCAAACATTGTTTCCAAAACCAGGCGACCCGCGTAAACACGAATAATAGAGAGGACGCAAAAAGCTGTATGGACGACCACAGAATAATCACGAGACTGATTTTTAATGCTCGTAATACTTGATGCCAAATCTAAAAATTTCAGGAAACAGTTATTCTCTCGCAGGAGAAAAGAATAAAGAATTCGGAACTCACCACTAAGACTTTGGCACCGTATTATTTTCCCTCCAGAAATTAAAAGAAACGAGTTAATGACGTAGTTTACTCTTTGTGTCAGTCTTCCTTTTTCAAAGAGTTCAACAGCCTTCCTAGGTAGGTACGTACATCACGAAAAAAACAACTGAGAAAACAAGAAAAACTAACCGAAATATTTATATTGATGTGTGTACATACACACTTATATCAACACTTACTTCGATAGGTTTAAGTGTGGGCATTTAATATGGAATGAAGTAGATTTGCAACTCGTCAGTTTAATTGCTTCCAAAATCCATCTAAAATACCACAAGTAACCAAAACGCAGTTCGTTAGGAAAAGTTTAAATGTTATGTCCAAATGTATGGCATTAGCAAGTACATGAAAGTACCGAAAGATCCCCATCAGAAAGAAGACACAACCGGATAGCCAATGGAAACATGAATCCAGGCTTGATTTCGTGCTTCAAACTCCATTTTAGTTATTAGTAATACTCATATAAATTACTAAATCACGGTCCACTTAACATCCTTCTGATGGCAGCGCCATAATTTTAGACCCTAATTTTCAAGAATATTACTCACATTGCAAATGTAACTGCGATATCTTGGTAGGTATTCTCAGGATCAGGCGAGGACAAATAAAATTGTTATTTCTCACTTCACTCATCCAATTAGCACTGCGAGCTCAAATTACAATAAGTTAAATATTACACACAACACAATAAACCACTTTAGCATAAGCGATGCACTCTTGAACACTTCTTAAAACTGAAAGAATGTCGTCAAGAAAACCCTAAACCAACAAACTTCCCTTTCATTCCAATGCAAGTAAACCGATTTGCGGTATCGTCGTCTATTTTGCACACAAAATCCAAGAGAGAGAATACAATGAAACAAATGAAAATAATTTATGGAAAACATCGCAACACCGGATGTGCATGTGGTTCAACACCTGGCTAACATATTTGAATTTCAAACAATATTTGGAAATATAACGAACTACTAAAATACTGTCCGCAAGCGCTACTACATTTCCCCCCCGCCAAAATCAGATTTCGGGGAATGAAGAACCACGAAAGCTGATTCCGCTTGCAGGTAGCTTTTCAACCAGCACTAAAACTACTGTCTGATATCCTTAGCATGAAATTTTCCAATGGGACGTCCTTGCAAATCCTCCAATTCATAATAAGCATTGCCACATCTTTGACGAACGCGAGCCTTTACAAATGGTGGAGCCAACTTAGCACTGAAACCATGCTCGAAGTTACTCTGGCGAAAGTTTCTCCGGAAAATCTCCTGACCAACCTCATAAGAAACTTCCCTTGATCGCAAATTGTATGCCCTCTCATTTCGTTCGAATTGCTTTCTCATAACAGCGGCTGCCTTTTCACGTACAACATCTAAGGAATCCTTACAATTAAATCGAAACGATCGATCATCTAACATATCAAGATTCCGTAGCAGTTGGTAAGAACTTCCATTGGTCACCATGTGTTGCCCAAATGCCATAAAGTATGGCGACGTACCAATGGATGAGTGAACCGACGATCGTAGGGCACAAGAAATTTTGCTCAGATTTTCATCCCAATCCTTGTGATCATGGTTCACGTAAGCTCTTATAGCGGAAAGAATAGAACGATTCACCCTCTCTGAAGCGTTAGCTTGAGGAGAGTGAACCGCAGTAAACACATGCGAAACCCCATAACTCTGTAGCAAAGCATTAAATTTTTTCGCTTTGAATTGAGAACCATTATCCGACACTATCGTCTCCGGGACACCAAATGTATGGAAAAGTTCTACTTCTAAATATTGGACTACAACATCAGCTGAAAGTTTTCGAACCGGCTTTACAAAACTGTACTTTGAGAAATGATCTAAAACTATGAAAATGCCAATATTACCGCTTCGAGAACGAGGATAGGGTCCCAAAAAGTCAACATATAGCTTTTGAAAAAAATCGACGAGATACACTGGTTTTGCCCATTGGTGGTCGAAGCACATAACTGGGATGTTTTGTCGCTTTACAGACTTCACATGCGTTTATATAGGATTTAACATCGTTTACCAGATTGGGCCAGTAATAATATCTTCTTATCCTCTCCAGACATTTATTGATACCGCAATGCGACGACAAGGGGTCATCATGATGCATGCGAAGTACATCTGGCACTAATCCCTTGGGAATCCAAAGCTTCCAGGCCAAATCATCAGTGATTTGTTCACCAGTGGCATGCTCAGTTCGCCTGTACAAATAATTGTCGATGACCCTCAAATCTGGCGTCTGAGACAAGTTCTCCCTAACCCGTTGTATCAAATCCCTGTAGTCGTCAGAATAAAAATGGGTAGAGGTTAAATCTATGAAAACCCCTTTTCCATTTGAGGTCGAGCATGGAACCTCTAAACCACACAAGTTATCAGAATGGACACGCGAAAGCGCATCAGGTACTATGTTCTGTGACCCCTTTCGGTGTTGAATTTTAAATCGATATCCTTGCAGTTTTAATGCCCATCGAGCCAGCCTAGTACTAAGATCTGTTTGGGACATGAGCCACTTCAAAGAGGCATGATCCGTGATAACAGTGAACTCATGTCCTTCAACATATGCCCTAAATTTCTTAATGCCTAGCATCGCTGCCAGACATTCTTGTTCGGTGACAGTGTACTTGCGTTGGGCTTGGTTTAGTTTCTTTGACATGAAGGCAATGGGAAACTCTTCACCTTCCGCATTTTTCTGCACCAATACACTTCCTATACCTGTTTGACTAGCATCACAGTGAATAAAAAATGGTTTTGAAAAATCTGGGCTATGCAACACGGGGGCTGAACTCATGATGGACTTTAAACCCTTAAAGGACCTCTGGGCCTCCTCGGTCCACAAAAATTTTCTTTTACCTTTTAATAAATCAGTTAAAGGAGTAGTCAATGCAGCGTAGTCTCTGATGAACTTTCGGTACCATCCTGACATACCTAAAAATCTTCTCAACTGCTTTACCGACATCGGAGTCGGAAAATCTGTTATGGCAGAAACCTTGTCTGGATCCGTCTGTATTACACCATTACCAACCACATGACCAAGATAACGCACTTCCTTAACACAAAAATGACTCTTCCCCACATTAATTGTCAGTCCAGCAGCACGCAAACATTTAGCCACTTCTGCTAACACCTCAAGATGCCGATCAAATGTAGCAGATACCACTAGGAGATCATCCAGATAAACGAACACTTCCGACCTGAGAGCCGCTGGTACAACACGATCCATTAGCCTAGACATGGTCTGTGGCGCGTTGCACAGACCAAAAGGCATTACCTTAAACTGATAAAGGGGTCTCCCAGGAACAGTAAATGCAGTCTTATCTTTCGATGACTGCTCTAATGGTATCTGCCAAAACGCATCTTTGAGGTCAATGCTGCTAATGTACTCTGCCTTTGGCAGGCGACTCAAAATTCCATCAATTTGCGGAAGGGGATAAGCATCTCCAATTGTCACTGAATTAAGCTTCCGACTATCTAAACATAACCTATTCTTCCCAGGTTTTCGATGAAGAACAACTGGTGACGACCACGCACTTGTGGACTCTTCTATCACACCCATGGCAATCATTCTGTCCAATTCCTCATATATGAGCTTCTCAATTGCGGGCGAAACGGAGAAATGTCTCTGCTTGATAGGTTTAGAGTCCCCTGTGTCAATATGATGAAAAATAACGTTTGTTTTACCAAGTCCTTCCACTTCGAATGACGGAAAAGCACCAATTACGTTTCTCAATTGACTCTTCTGTGGTGAACTAAGAATCCGCCGATTATCCTCCTGTCCCAATTCCGAGGACTCCAAAGTGCAAATTGACGAGAGTAAAGATGCAGGCAGAAGGTCAAACAGTTTCCAGAAATTCATACCGAGAATAAGATTTTGGGTCAAACTTGGGATAATATAAATACTAATACTCTCCGTCCGGCCGCGGAAAGTTATTTGCGTTTCCACGAATCCCAAAACCTTTTGGGGTTTACCATCCGCTGTCCGCACCATCGCCTTCAATTTTTTAAAGGGAATTTCAGAGGAAATGAAGTCAGTTGCTGCCTGATGTCCAAGACATGTAATGGAGGCACCAGTATCCAAAAGACCAACTAAATGCTTCGAGAATAACTGAACTTCAGCGAAAGGGCGAACATCCCCCGGCTTATCCAAAACGGAGACCGCGAGTTGCTGTTTCATTTCCTTTACTCTTCTCCAGAAAGTTTTTATTCTCTGGCTAGATCGATCAGGTTTACGTTCATATCCAAATATCCTAGCACGTATTCGGTTATAATTTTCTAGTCTTTCATGAAAAGGTATGCCGGGACAAGGCCCCGATCCACGAAATAATTTATCTTCACAAGGTCCCGCTCTAGCGCTCTCCTTATAAAATGTTTCAGCATCTTGACGGTTGTTATCTATTGGATTTGAGGTAGGCAACTGAGTGCACTTGTCTGTGCACTCGTCTGATAGTTTTTTGCACGAGAAACACACTTTTGACAATTAGGCTTATATGTTTGAGGAGTACCACAACCATAACAAAACACAGTTTTTTCAGCTAAGCAGTCTTGATATCTGTGGCCGACTTTTCTGCAATTCCAACATGACCACTTAATTTCCGACACTTCGTGAGCCTGTTCTTGATCGAGAGAAACTTCGTCGTCGCATATGTCAATCTCACTAACACGTTTGTGAAAGTGGTGAGACTTACTCATAGTCACACTATGATTTCTTTTAACATCCTGTATAAAAAATTCTCGACGTCGACAAATATCTCTCAATTGACCAACCGAGTTAATTTTCAAATTCAAAATTTCATGTTGTATGTCAGGCAATAAATTACGCCGAAGAATCTCAACAAGAGTAGAATCACCCAAAGGCTCTTCCAATCGATCGACCAAATCGATCACTGACTCATAGAAGGAATCAAAAGCTTCCCCTTGTTGTTGTGTCCTGTCACGTATCATCTCTCTAAAATCCACATCAGTACGAGAATCACGATATTGCTGACGCAAAGCTTTACACAAATCAGACCATTGGAAACTATATAAGGATTTATGAAATCTCCAGAACCAATGAAGGGCTTTGTCCTCAAAAAGCAAACTAGCATTCCCACATAAAAGTCCAAAGTTACCGTTTAAAGTCTGATTTGTAAGGGCCTCTGCTCTGTAAAGAAAATTATCAACAGATAATGAACCTGATTTACCGGTAAATTTTAATTTCCAATTGTGGATAATCTGACTAACCCTATCAGGGCGAAGGATTGAATCAAACCCTGAATTTAAATTTACTACACGCGCTGAATTGTTTCCAGTAGGTAAACCATGTTGGTTCGAAAAATTATGGCCCAAATCGCGAAAGTTATTAGAAGCCGGTAACCCTAGCAATTGCTCCAAAGTCCTCTGGCTCTGTTCTACCTCAGGCAGAGTTGGCATGCAGGGAGTACGATTTGAAGCTGGTGAAGTATTAGTTACAGTAGGTAGATTTGCTAAATTTCTTCTACTGAACTCTGCTTCTACACATTCGGTTATTGTTTGCGATAATTGACCAATTAGAGACGTCATCATAAAGGGTTGTTGCTCTTTAAATACCAATGTTAACATATCCTTCAAATTCGCAACATCAAATACGTTCCCAGCTTGCAAGTTATCTCTAGAACTTGCAGAATTCTGCTGATCAGCAGCAGATGCAACCCTCGCTTGTGACCTGGTGGTCATTGGTGAAACTGGTCTTTGCACGGAAGTACCAGGAGGTGACTCCTTAGTGATTTTGGTTCCACAAACAGGACAGTTTGAACTAGTTTTTACATAATTGGTAATGCAAATCTTGTGAAATGCATGCTTACAGACCGTCTCTGTTGCAGAAGATTTATTTGCAATTTCATGTGTACATACTCTACATATTACCACCGCACCAGCCACATCATCATCACTGTGACTAACAGGCATGATGAACTTAATAAAAAAAAATAAAACTAAAAAAAGATGATCCTATGGAAATAATTAAGTGGATGTAAAAAAAATTGTTTACATTGCCAAATAACTCAATTATAAACTTTTCTATGAAGAGATAATTTCAATTTATTATCATGTAATTTTCCAGTAATATGTATTAAATAAGAGACAATAGTCAAAGCGAAATATATCGGAATAAAAATTAATTGGTTTCCCATCAAAAACCGGCTGAAGGTATGTGAACAACAAAATTATCGAATAGCAACTCATATTCTCCAAACTTCTGTACAAAGAGGAATAGAAAGTTTAGCAGATAAGATAGTTTTATATTGGAGAAGATCATACTCGTTAATAATCTAATTATTCCATGTATAAAAGCGAGAATGAGAATCTATCGAAAAGAAATCAGAAAATTTCGGTTAAATCTAGCTATAGGCCAAAAGTTAAATTCCAAGAATTAAATACTATGTAGTTTTCGATAAATTTTCGGGAGGTAGAGAACAGAGGAAATCCTCTCAATAACCGGTAGCCATCGAAAGCACTACTGCTTTTATCGATTGACTATTCCATTGAAATTAAATAGGATTTGAAGAGAATTGGGAAAACAAATTCGTGAAAATCGAAGATTTTAGTACTGAAAGCAAGTGCCACAACTGAAAGAAAGAAGAAAAAGTTGAGGGAGGCCGAGCATACCATCGATTTTACGAAAATCAATCAGAAATTCCATTCAAATAGTTGTTGTGAAGTGTGGTAACTACTCGGGCCCCACGTTGGGCGCCAAAAATTTATTACTGTAGCATATAACGATGGTCTGAACCTTTCTAACTGAATAGATTGTCTGTTGAATGCAGTAAAAGCGGATGCACGCACTATTTCCGGTCGCTTTGCTCGTCGGTGGGGAAGGTTCTTGCTTAACTACATACTTTCTACTAAACTACAGCAAATTTTGTTGTTGCGTGCACAAGGGGGGGGGGAAAGGTTTCTCTTAAACGAAGATATCCACCGAGAAGCGAGGTGGGTTTGAAAAGCACTGGAAGAATGAAAATCACATATGGTAGCTACAGGCGTTTGTACTGTGGTGTTGGGGTACAAACTTTCGCCCACCCGTCCTGTTTACTGCGCATCCTGCAAGATTTGTCGTCGGTAAACCCATATGTCTGATGCTCTCAACCTTCTTACCGGTTTTGGGAAACCAAATCAATTAAATCTTTAACGGATCATAGTCTTCAATGCAACAATGTATTTCGAATCCAAATTCATAGTATCTTAAACGTTATATAATGAATTAGCCAACTATGGATCTTAAAGCTACTATGTTATAATAAATAAAAATAATTACCATATAGGGTTTGGAAATCAAACCGATAAACTAACTTGAATTCGGTTACTCGCAACTTGTGAGATTTGGAGCAAAAAGTATCGTTATCTTCTTCATGTTCCAAACGATGCACAAAAAAAAATAAAATAGCGAAATTAGCAAAGCAAAATACTACTCTTAAAATCTAAGTATGAATGGTACGAAAGTTTCTTAGTGTTTCAACTAATTCAAATAAAGAAAAAAAACAAACCCCGGAAAATAGTACTTTATAGCATTAATGCCCAAAACTTGTTATCTGTATTAATATCTTATGGATGTAGTTGGGCAATAAGGAGATTGTATATCTCTCAAGTTTTTACCTATTATAATTCAATAAGACACAACACAGAAAACATTAACATATGATCACAATTACGTGCGTACTCAAGTTTGTAACTCGCCAGAGAGGTTCAGTGACCTAAGAGAATACCATTAATAGGCAACATGTGATTCGGTATTTTCTTTCTAGAGACTTTGTACTTATGTACGTACGTAGGTAACGATGGTGTACGCGACCCAACAGAGATAAAACTAAACGTTGTTAACTTACTTGGTGTCCGCAGAGGAGTCCAACGACGAAAGTACTTTCGTTGAAGAGACATCAGCCACAGTGGTCGGTATCAGGGTTCGGTTGCTCATTATCCAAAAATGATATGCTTAAATTTTTTTTTCAGCTGCAAATTATACTATTAGGATTATAATGTTTGACGAGTATGATGCTTAAGAAAATTTAAACATCTTCTCAAAATGCGAATTCCATTGGCACGTTGATAAAATACGTTGAAACACTAAAGATTTTCTTTCCCGTTTCTAATCTAAATGTAAGTGATATGGTTTGGGTACAACACCACTGTTAGAGACAAAAACAAAACAAAATATGATTTACATTAAACAAGAGTGTGAGAGCAAAGCATTAGGAACTTTAGCAACATGTTGCTGAAACATTAGCAAAGGGATAATCTGCTCTTACATATGAATGTATATTATACTTTGTTTTTGTTTTTTTTTATTATTAAGTTTATTCAACACTTATTAATAATGGCTATCAAACTAGCAATATAACGAGTATATTTATCCACCACAGATTTCCTTTTCGGAAATATATGGGCCTCTACCACGTTATATTGCTTCAATTACTAATTATTAACTTTCCACTGATTCCAACACAATGCACAGAAATAATAACTAAATTTAAACTAGGCACTCGATTAAATGCAATTTAATGGATCTTCTAGCACTCGTGAAGATTCATTCGAGAAGAAAACACGGCGGGTTTTATGCGATGAATTCCCGTAACAGGCTTAGCAACATTTGCGGAGTTTCTTCAAAATCAAGTGCACTAACATCCCGACGGCAAACATTGTTTCCAAAACCAGGCGACCCGCGTAAACACGAATAATAGAGAGGACGCAAAAAGCTGTATGGACGACCACAGAATAATCACGAGACTGATTTTTAATGCTCGTAATACTTGATGCCAAATCTAAAAATTTCAGGAAACAGTTATTCTCTCGCAGGAGAAAAGAATAAAGAATTCGGAACTCACCACTAAGACTTTGGCACCGTATTCTTTTCCCTCCAGAAATTAAAAGAAACGAGTTAATGACGTAGTTTACTCTTTGTGTCAGTCTTCCTTTTTCAAAGAGTTCAACAGCCTTCCTAGGTAGGTACGTACATCACGAAAAAAACAACTGAGAAAACAAGAAAAACTAACCGAAATATTTATATTGATGTGTGTACATACACACTTATATCAACACTTACTTCGATAGGTTTAAGTGTGGGCATTTAATATGGAATGAAGTAGATTTGCAACTCGTCAGTTTAATTGCTTCCAAAATCCATCTAAAATACCACAAGTAACCAAAACGCAGTTCGTTAGGAAAAGTTTAAATGTTATGTCCAAATGTATGGCATTAGCAAGTACATGAAAGTACCGAAAGATCCCCATCAGAAAGAAGACACAACCGGATAGCCAATGGAAACATGAATCCAGGCTTGATTTCGTGCTTCAAACTCCATTTTAGTTATTAGTAATACTCATATAAATTACTAAATCACGGTCCACTTAACATCCTTCTGATGGCAGCGCCATAATTTTAGACCCTAATTTTCAAGAATATTACTCACATTGCAAATGTAACTGCGATATCTTGGTAGGTATTCTCAGGATCAGGCGAGGACAAATAAAATTGTTATTTCTCACTTCACTCATCCAATTAGCACTGCGAGCTCAAATTACAATAAGTTAAATATTACACACAACACAATAAACCACTTTAGCATAAGCGATGCACTCTTGAACACTTCTTAAAACTGAAAGAATGTCGTCAAGAAAACCCTAAACCAACAAACTTCCCTTTCATTCCAATGCAAGTAAACCGATTTGCGGTATCGTCGTCTATTTTGCACACAAAATCCAAGAGAGAGAATACAATGAAACAAATGAAAATAATTTATGGAAAACATCGCAACACCGGATGTGCATGTGGTTCAACACCTGGCTAACATATTTGAATTTCAAACAATATTTGGAAATATAACGAACTACTAAAATACTGTCCGCAAGCGCTACTACAGTTCCTTGCCGAATATTCTACTGTACCCCAGCACCCAGATGATGTTGAGTCTGTCGTGCATAGAATAATCGTTTATCACCTTCTTACAGTCAAGGACCGTTCTAAATTTGACAAATTCCGATGATATTGCCTTGATTGCACATTTGGTTATTCGTGAAGATATTTGCTTCGGCTGGGTTTGTATTATCGCCGAGCCATTTGATACCGCTTGAACGTTCGTATTATGATCGGGGAGGCGTAGATGGGTTTCGGTTGCCGGATTTTCAATGAAAAATCCTAGACCGTTCTTTCCCCTAGCTTTGAGCCATCCGTGTAGCAGCGAGTCCCATTTGGCATGTGTGCCAGGGTCGCATTCTGCTAGGTGCCTCTAGTTGGCGTTAAAATCACAATTCACCTTAATCCTTAGCTAGTAACCGACTAAAGCCCCCATTATTCGTTGGTGTTTGAACTTAAGATCCCTGTTGATTCATTCACCTGTTACCTGTAAGCGTTTTATCCCAAGGGCGGCCCCTTACCGAGGTTGTCCTTATTGCACCGCTAATACCAATGCAGCACATTCGTTGAACCCTCTGCAGTATTGCGATATTACATTTCCTTTCAACTGCCGTCCACAATACTACAGAAGCATATGTTAGTACGGGCCTAATTACGCTTCTGTAGAGCAAGTGTGTTATTTCCGGGTTGAGGCCCCATTTGGATCATATAGCCCTTCTGCATAGGAACCAACATCTGTAGGCCTTATTGGCTCTATCCTCTATGTGATGCTTCCAATTCAGTTTCCGATCTAAGATTACTGCAGGGTTCACATATAAGCCCCTTGGTTATGACCACTTGTACTCTAAATTCCCATTTGGAAAGTGTGTATTCATCAGGTGCCTTAGCGTTTGTTCCATTGTTCGTATATTAGTCAAAAAAATTTGATCTGCGTTCCCTAATCTTGCAATTTCAAGTCGAAAGAAAACGTAACATTTTTCTACTTCGAATGTGCTGTCGTTTGCGATTAAGAATAAAGATATCTTTTGAACTCAATTTCAGATGAATTCGAGTGACTGGATTTCGTTTGAGATTGAGGAACAGGACACATGTCTACTGCGTCACCAGAATACATTAATGTAAGCTCAAGAATCACAATTTTCCGTCGCTTTCTTATCAAATATTTCTTAATGGAAAGTTGGCGTAACTCCTCGTAAATGTACGCATCCTTATTTTGCAGTAAACAAATTTGTATGAAACTTGTTCACGCATTTTACGGCGATATTTTGTGGAGCTGACATTACCGCTATGCAGGAAATGCAATGCAAAGGACATGGCTGCACAAGAAAAAGAAACTGCGACATATAATACAGTTGCCATGAGAAAAAACATGAATTTGGTTGCGGATCTGTAGTTGGCAAAAGAGTCGCAGTCTTAGTAGTTTCAATCCTGTGAGTTAACGTATAGCCACGAAGATGATGACACCAAAGACATATTCTATGAGCGCATAGAGGAAACGTATGACCGCTGCCCTGGGCTTGACATTAAGATTGTACTAGGAGACAACGGTATGAGACTGATAGACTTTGCAGCGGCAAAAACATTGTCATTAGAGGTACAAGATTCCAGCATATCCTCTGATCAAAGAACGAAGAACTTATTGATGGAAATCCTACGAAACCAGACACAGAGAAAGCTGGCTTCGTTCTTCCTTCTGTGTGTCTCAATATATATATGTAGATTCGGAATTGGTTTCCACTGTGCTTTAAGACCGTCATCGGGAGGGTGTGGGTTCTGTGCCAAAAGTTGTGAGAGCTTCCTTGAGTAGGCTGTGGCTACCTCTGGTAATTGCAGCATTCCGATGTCTAGCTTTCTCTGCATCTGGTTTTGTACGATTTTCGCTCTACTTAATCTTCTGCGAACAATTGCTGCTACCAGGTAGTGATCAGAAACAATGTTAGCCCCTCTGATCACTCGTACGTCCATTACACTGGATGAGTGCCTTCCATCAATTACCACGTGAAGAACTGAAGCCTCGTGACAACACGATGCGTTTTCGTTTCGTTGAATGGGCTGAAGGTCGCTTGGCTGCTGATGAGCATTTTTACCGAAAAATCATATTTTCCGATGAAGCCTATCATGGGCTTTGTGTCACACCGGTCATGGACTTTATGTCCTTCTTAGGTGTGACATAACGTCCACGGACTTTATGGCCTTTACGGAGTTTCGCCGCAAGGCCTGACAGTAGTGAAAACAGCAACCTTTTAAGGTTTTTTTTTTGAAGATTTGCCTCTCCTCGTTTAACAAAAGAAGTTGTGAATTTTTGCGATATCCACTGATAAATTCTTATTTCAAAACTGCGGACGTTATGTCGCACCTAGAATGGTCATAACGCCCACGGGCTTTATGTCACACCGTTCATGAGCTTTATGTCCATTTTAGGTGCGACATAACGCCCATGGGCGTTATGACGCGTCATCTTTTGTTGCTCGGAAAATCCACACGTCGTCGAGGAGAAGACGAGGCATCCACAACGAGCGACTGCTTTGTGCGGGTTTTGACATGGCGGCATCATGGTCCCATTTTACTTCCAAAATGAATAAGGAGCCGCCGTTACCATCAATGGCGAGCTTTACCATGCCATGCTCAGCGATTTGATGATCTCTAAAGGTGAAGAGGATGGCATGGGTAACGAATGATTTATACATGACGGCGCTACGTACCACACAGCCAAAGTAACAATCCACAATGTTCGGACTATATTCGAAAACCGCATAATCAGCCGAAACTCGGAAGTCCATTGGCCGCCTTGCAGCTGCGATTTGACCCCCTATATAGACTATTATCTCTGGGGCGCCATGAAAGACAAGTGCTACGGAAACAAGCCAGAGTCCATTGAGGTCTCAAAACATGAAATCGAGACTGTCGTTCATGATATAGAAGCCCAAACAATCGAAAATGTACTGAAAAATTGGGTACCGTAAAGCAAGTCGTGGGAGCCATTTGAACAATGTTGAGCTTCATTCATAAATGTCAATGATGGACCTTACCAATAAATTCATAATTTCGAAAAAATATCTATTAGAATTAGTTTTAAAAAGCCGTTTGTTGCAGACCTGATTGGAACTTATCAGTGTGACTTTAGGCCTGGAGACTATCGACCAGATATTTACATTACGACAAATTCTGTCGAAAACCCACGAAAACAAATCCATACCTACCACCTCTTTGTTGTTGTAAAGATAAAAAATACAAAATTTAGAGTAATTCCCCTATTTGTCACTAAAGATGGCGGTGAGGAGCTAGAGAAATTGTGCCACCTCCAAGATACTGACCCATAGGTCCACTGAGCGCAAGTCAGTAGGCCTATCAGGACAGTTGAAAATGTGAATAGTGTCATGCGGGCTTTGTAGGCAGTGTGGGCACTGATCTAAAGTGCCAGGGATTATTCTCGATCTGTAGGAATTCAGAATAGAACTCCAACCAGATGTAAGCTGGGCCAGAATAGTTCTGGTGTGCCTGGACAGAAGCCTCTCATTATTCGAAATCGCGGTGGGTGTTTATTAAGAACCGTGTAGCAGGAGTAGCCACTTAAGGCCTCTGACACCGGCGTGTTGTGCAACATTTTTTGGGCTGGTACTTTCAACACTCTGTTGGCGTCAGATGGAATGACGTCTTGGATGTCCGCGAAGTATTCTGGGTGTGACGAGGTGGATTCTGCATCAGTTTGTGATGGTTGGTGTGACTGAGCTCATGACTAACCAAAAGAACATAATGTGTTGTTGACGAGACAGTTTCTTGGTCTCCTCATGTAAATGATCCACATTCGTTATTTGTGTGCATCTGTTTGCGATTCGAATCCTCTGCAGACCTTTCCACTGAGTATCACTGAGAAAGAGGACCAAACCGGGCGGCATAGTTGAAGACCGAGCGACTTATAGCTTTATAAGTCATTACAATTGTCGCCTTCTCCTTGCTCGAAAATAACTCTGAGAATTGTTGGGTTACGGACTGTGGGTATAGACCCCCCATTGACAGAGTCGGTATCTCTTATTTGGTCCAAGAAGTAAAAAGCGTAACAGAAGACTTCGACGGAGATAACTGTAAATTCCGTTCCACAGAAAGCTACTAAGGGTGGCCAGATGGCTGTTAATTCTAGCCACCAACTCGTCACACCCATTTCTATCTTGCGATAACAGGAATTCTGGCACCTGAACTCTACAAATCCTTGCTTCCCATTGAGATAGTTACCAATCAATGCTTGGTAAGGTTTGGGAGAGACGAGTTCAAGATGTCCTGGAGCAGGATCGAGTGGTCAAGTGTTGAAAGCTTTAGACAGGTCTAAAGCTGTGACCACTGTGCATTCAGCGGGTTTGCTCTGATTAAGGCCATTAGTGCTGTGGGTAGTTATCTCATTTAAAGCCGTCGAAGTGCTATGCGCTTGCCTGAAGCCATGTTGGTGATTGGCGAGCTGAAAATGTTATTTCAGGGTCGGCAAGAGTAGGGACTCCAAAACTTTTGCCCTGGTTAGCAGGTTTTAGATGTGGGAAGTGGGATAACTTTAGCAGTTTTCCACACGTCCGGTATGAACAGTTGGCATACCGAAAGGATGAGCGTATGCGCGGATTCCTATTGGTCCCAGTTTCTGCCATCCACACCAAGAGCTTAAGACGGTTTAATCTTTGTAGATTATAACGCTGACTTCGATAGCCCGATAAGGGGTGTCGGAGTTTGGTATCCTGCTAAGCGGACACGGCTTTGCAGAATGATACTGACCGACCCGAAAGCCTCACTAAAGATTGGTAAATGTCTCGCCGAACCATTTACTCCGAGACGAGGCCTCAGGCCGGGCGACACCGATCATGTAATCTCTTCAACATATTTATTAAGATCATCGTGGGAAAATCTGCAGTCAACACGAATAAAACTATCAGCAGCAAAAGTCACATGCAGCTCGCGTGTGCTGTTGATTTATACATCATTGGGCGAAATCTGCGATAAGTTACAGTAGTATTTTCGATAATTGAGAAGGAATCATCAAAAGTTGGTTTGGCAGTAAACGAGGACAAGGCAGAATTAAAGGTTCGAGGTAGTAGACGAATTTATTTACCTCGGATCTGCCGTGAACAGAAGCAATAACGTCAGCCTGAAAATCAAACGGAGAATTGTGCTTGCAAATAGGTATTAATTTCGGGCTAAGTAAGCACTTCAGAAATAAAACCCTCTCTCGAGTACCGAAGATCAACTATATCAGAGTCTCGTACAACCTGTCTTGCTTTATGCCGCAGAATCCTGACTCATATCTCATGCTGTTGAAAGATCTTTGGGAGTCTTCGAGAGAAAAATATGGTCCACGAGCTGAATAATCTGTATCCCGACATCGACGTAGTTATGAGTATCAAAATAGCTCGTTTACGGTGGCGATAGGCCATGTCAGCAGAATGGATCGCAATGAACCAGTGCGATAGGTATTCGAAGACGTACTCGAATAACATCGAGAAATAGAATGTCCAAAACTTCGCTGGAAGGAGAAAAGCTGAAGATCTAGCCGGTTGGAGAAACATATTATCCCCATTTTGTAAGGCCCTTGACGCTCTAGGCCACCTAAGTATTTTTTTTTGCGAATTTGAATTCACCCTTTAGTGTCTACAAGTTATGTTTATATGCTTGAAATTACACAAAAGAAATAACGAAATTAAAAATTACATGAGGTGTCAGGGGACACCCGGTTGAAACGAAGTTCCTTTCGCCATCTAACGTTTTTTGTTTCAACTAGTGCTTATTTCGTGAATGGTAACACTTAGCTCATGTCTGATTTGACAGATAATTAGTTTTATCCTTCCGCTGAACGAATATGGTTGTGTATACGCTTGAACAACGCTGGAAAGTATTGCGACATTACTTTGAAAATCATGGTAATGTTGCAGATGCCGATTTTGCCAAAAAAATCATCTTTTCAGTGAAGCTCATTTTGATCTTGGCGGGTATGTAAACAAGCAAAAATTTTCGCATTTGGGGCACAGAAAACCCGCACGCATACATTGAAAAGCCGATGCACCCAAAACGAGTCACTGTTTGGTGCGGATTTTGGTCCAGAGGCATAATTGGGCCATTTTTCTTCGAAAATGAGCAAGCAGTGGCCGTTACAGTCAATGGCGATCGTTATCGGGCCATGTTGGACGAATTTTTGTTCACAAAAATTGAAGAGGAGGATATTGGCAACATTTGGTTTCAACAGGACGGCGCTACGTACCACACAGCCGAAGCTACACTCGATGTTTTGCGCCCTGTTTTTGAAGATCGCATTATCAGCCGCAGAGCTGATGTCGTTTTTCCAACTCGGAGCTGCTATTTGACACCGTTGGACTATTATTTCTGGAGTGCCCTCAAAGACAAGTGTTACGCCGACAAGCCAGAGACAATTGACGCTTTAAAGGACAATATTCGTGAAGCCGTTGGTGAAATACAGCTGCACACAATCGATAATGTGCTTAAAAATTGGACCGATCGTGTAGGCTACTGCATGACCAGCCGAGGCAGCCATTTGAATGAAATTATTTTCCATTATTAACCGGAAGGGTTGTACTTTCAAAATAAAAAAAGAAATTTGAGAAAATATTCAGTAGTTTTTTCTTTATAGCATTTTCAAAAAAAAAGTTATTTGGCGTACCTGTTATTACGTACTAGCTAGTTCCAACACGGCCAAGGCGCCCGTTGAAAAATACGATAAATCTTTAAGAAAATATAATTTTTGTAAAATGATAAACTTTTTTAAAGAAAAATTAGTTTTTTGTTATAGAATGTATTGTTTTTAAAGAAAAAGTATATTTTTAGGTCCTTTTTGGAAGAATATGTATTATTTTCCCGAAAAGGTCCTTTTTTTTAAGAGAAGTACTTCGTTTATTAAAAGCTAATGTTGTTTAAGAAAAGGTACTATTTTTAAGAAGTACTTTTTGTAAGAAAAAGCCATGAGTATGAATTTTTTTTACAAAGAAATACTTTTTTTAAGTACGGGTACTTCTTAAAGAAGTGGTACTCTGTTTAGGGAAAGGTTGTTTTAAGAGAAGATATTTTTTTGAAAAAAAAGGTTTTTTTGAGAAATGGGAATAGGTACATTTTTAAGAGTAGGTACTTATCTCAAGAAAACTTATATTGTTTCGCAAAAAGGTACTCTGTAAAGAAAAGGTAGTTTTTTAAGAAAAGGCAATTTGTTGTAAGAAAATTTTATTTTTTTAAGAAATGGTACTTATTTAAATTCAATAATTAAATTGTCCGAGCGTTTGGTCGTGTTTATAAATTAATTATATTTCTTCGATATTTCGCTATCCTTTGGATAGCATCGTCGGGAAGATAAGTATATTATTAATTAGAAATGTGAAAACAAATAATTAAACAAAATTTTTTCATGTCATTTGAAAAAACAACAATAACAAAAAATTAAACAATTGAAAAAAACAATGTTCTTGTCATATGAAAAATGTTCTAAGTTACAGCCAGAAAAATTTTTGTGTAGAATTAGTTTCTCTAATTTACAGCCAGAAAAATAATTTGGTTGATAAAAATATGTACATAATGGTAAATTCAACAAGTTACACCCGGATATATTAAAAATGTTACCTAGTGACAAATTCAATGATACATCAAACAATTTTCGGTGAAATATTCAACATTTTACTAATTAAATGTCTATAATTCTGCGCTACATTATCCGTATCTGCTTTAAATTTTATTCTCTTCGCTATTGGAGTCCTTATTATCTGTAACATTTCTAACATAAAACGACGTTTATAATTATTTTCCCTATTCAAAACTGACGTATCTTGAAAGTTCGGAAAATGATTTAAGCTTGCACAGTGTGATGATAATGCTGTTTTTTGTGTTGAGATGTGTCTGATTTCACCGTGTTACACACATTCTGTCCTATGAACCAAATTTACTTTTTCGGAAAGGGGATAAAAAATAAAAATACACGTGTATCAGCGATTTTCATGTACACGTCAGAATTTTTTTTTTTTAAGTTTGAAGTATAAAGCTCGTAGTGGCCTGTGTGAAAGCCTTTGGACCGATTTTTAAACCTTTTTCAGTGATCCAATTGAGCTGATTTTTTGCAGGCAGACTCGTGGAAATGTCTGTATCATGTCAAATTTTTTAAAAAATAGATTTTTATCAATTCTCAGATTTTCCTAATTTTTTTTTTAAATGGTTATCGTTTTTTTTTAAGGTTTCAGTTTGTTAAAAAAACTTTTTTTTTTTATTAGTTTTGTTTTATAAAAATAAAGAATTGTTACATTAAAAATTTTAATGTTCTTAAAGAAATTTAGGCCTTTTATTTTTGCGGTTGTAAGCATTTGCTTCAGTATCGCGACAAATAGACCAACAGTATTCGCCAAGCATATGCGTAATGTCTTTTCCTTTAAAGCGCTTTTCAATAGCCGCAATGTCCTGATGGAACCTTTCGCCATGCTCATCGCTACAAGCTCCTAAATCATCAGGGAAAAAATCTAAATGATTGTGACGAAAATGGATCTTTAGCGACATTAATATGCCCATTTCGCCATATGCCGAAACCATTTCTGCTACAATATTTCTATAATTGGCAGCTCGTTTGTTGCCAAGAAACTGCTCAATAACGGCAACTGTACCTTTCCATGCACGTTGTTCGCATTTGATTTTGATGAAAATTCATAACTTGCAATTATTTTTTTTATCTGCGGACCATTGAAAACACCTTAAATCAAAAAAATCATTAAAAAACATAGTTACCGAATGACTGCTTAAAAAAATACCTGCATGAATCTTTGCGCCGCTCAATTTCGGAAAAATTTTGCGCAAAGTTGCAATGGCGTCGCCATCACGATCCAGTTTTTTAACAAAATTTGATACGAGACCGAGCTTAATGTGTAGTGGAGGCAAAATGATTTGAGACGGCTGCACCAATTGTAGATTCTCTATACTTTCTGCGCCTACTTTGTAGCATGTTCGCGGCTTCCACTTAAATTCAGTGTAATGCTCATCTCTTTTTCGACCTTCCCATGTACACAAAAAACACTGGTGGGTTGGAAATCCACGCTTAACACCCATGAGTAAACCGACCACTTTCAGATCGCAGCATATTTTCCAATTATGCTCTTTGTACTTTATCAGCTGTAATATTAATTCCATGCCTTCCCATGTTTCCTTGAGGTTTGTGGCATATGCGATCGGGACAGATGGATGTATGTTACCGATATGAAGCAGCACGACTTTAAGGCTGTTGACCGATGCATCCATGAAAAGTCGCCACTCCTCTGAAATATGAGGGTAACCAATTTTTGCAAACATCAAATCAATATCATAACAATAAGCTAGGTTTTTTTCCCCGATCTTCGTGCAATTTAAAAAATTCGTCATATGGAATAGTGGTACCTCGACCACGAGCGGCTGTTATTTTAAAATCAGCCGCCACTATATTCCACTGCTTAAAGCGTGATGCAAAGAGTTATGCTGTTCTCCTCGACAAATTTCCGTCTCGTACGAGGTCATTGAAGTCGGCTTGCGTTATTAAATGCGGCATTGCAGTCCCAATTTCACTGGGTGTTGCCACAAATTCCGATAGTTGTGGACTCTCGCATCTCGCATTCGATGCAAGAAAAGTTGATAGCAGTGTTGGTACAACTGTTGATTCTGCATCGCTTATTTCGGGAACATTATCAAAAATCTCCACTGAAGCCGCTACACGCTCTTCTGGTGAGTGTAGAACTGCTGGAATTACCGATTCTACATTAGCGTAGCGAATTTTGTTGCGGTGAATGTATTGGTACCCTTTTGTTTGAGCAAAAGTTACACAAAAGTAGCACAATTCATTGCAGTGCTCCGTGCGTGGTAGCCAAATTGTTGGTACAGCGTACTTTCTTGTTGACCTTCCATCAGTAAACTTGCACAAATTTCTATAGCAATAGTCGCACACGACTTCCGGAGTATACCACAAGTAAGGAACATAAGCAGTCTTAAATATTTTCTGAAACGAATTCACCACTGTTTTAGTAATATTTTTCAAATTTTTACTTGGTGCGAATAAGCCACAAACGTAACAAAAGTTATTTCGCGTCGGACACTGCATTTTTTTCAGATGAAATATATACATATACGTTTTCGCACAACAGAACTTAAAACAATTTTGCAATTCCTTATTTCATCTGTCAGTAAGTGTTGTAAAAGTCAAAAACTGTTTAGTGTTAGAAGGTTACTATTGATTAACTACAACTATATCGAGTAGGATGGGTCAAAAAACATTTTTTTTTCGTAACGCTTAAGTAGTTTCCATTCCATTCAAGTTATGCTAAGAAAAGTGAAAAAAATATTTTTTTTTCAAAAATAATAAAAATTGGGGAAAATCTGAGAATTGATAAAAATTGTTTTAAAAAAATTTGACGTGATACAGTCATTTCCACGAGTCTGCCTGCAAAAAATCAGCTCGATTGGATCACTGAAAAAGGGTTAAAAATCGGTCCAAAGGCTTTCACACAAGCCACTACGAGCTTTATACTCAAACTTAAAAAAAAAAAATTCCACGTGTACATGAAAATCGACGATACACGTGTATTTTTATTTTTTCCCCTCTTTCCGAATATGTGCATTTGGTTCATAGGACAGAAAAAATCTATTTTTTGTAACACCGTGTTTTTGATCTGATTTGTGTCCTACAATTCTAGTCTAAGTTTATTTTTAGTTGTACCTACATACATATGCCATATTGCAACTTTCACTATTATTTCCTCCACAAGGTATTTTGTATACTATATAAGATCTATCAAATTTATCTATTCTATCTTTGGTTTTACTAAACAATCTACCTAGTGTGTGTGTTGTTTTATGGGCCATTTTGTAATTATTAGTATCAAATATTTTCGATTTTTCTAATCTCTCAGAAAATCCTGGCACATAAGATAATGATTTGAACTTTTTCGGTTCCACCGTTGGGTTTTTGTTATCTTGCCCCTTATTTTCACAATACAATAGAGTGAAAACATGTCAACTCGATCAAAAATATGGCATTTTCGGATTTACCATCTCCGATTTTAATGAAATTCACCATAACTATAGTACCCGGCAAGAACAAAAAAAAACTTAAATTTCAGATTCCAGGGCCTCTCAGTTTCCGATATATGACGTCACGAAAATTGAAAAAAAACGTCAAAATTTAATTAAAGTGTCATTACATATTGAACTGTAACTTTTAAACTATGCAAGTTAAAACATTTGCGTTGATCTTATTTTTTAAGTTAGAATATTTCCTTTAAAATGATATGCATATCGATTTTTGTCATCGAGGGGTCAAAGGTCTTTTTTAGGGTCCGTGGTTCAAATGCCTATATCTCAAAAAGGCCTGAATTTAAAATTCTGAAAAAAATAATCAATATTCTTCGAGCTTGAGGTCAGATTTGCTGTTGTTATATTTATTTTCCTCGATATTTCGCTACTCCTTTGTGTAGCATCATCAGGAGATATAAACAATATTTAACATCAGGAGATATAAACAATATTTTTATTTTATTTTTTTTTTGTTTTAATAATTATTTATTGATAAGGAAAAGGTCGAACAACAGAATAAAAATTCTGAAAAAAATATATAATTTTTATTGAACTCTCATCTACATATCTTGAAAAAATTAGGATGACGTTCGGCCTAGTTTCCGAGTTATAGCCTAAAACGTGACTTAGTATATGAGTCGCCCTATTTTATTTCAGTTAAATTAAACATTTGATAATATTATAAATACATACATTAACTCTAACACTTACCTTAAAAATCTTAATATGAAATGAAATTACTTGTTATATCAAATTTAAATACAAAATAATACTTTTATAGTATATAAAAAAATTTAATTTTTTTAAATAATTATTAAAATAACGTTATAAAAAAAAATTAAAATAAAGAATTCAATAAACTTTGTTTAACTTAGAGCTCCCAATTCATTAAAATGAACACAGAATTAATAAAATTAATTATTAAACAAAAATAAAAAACGTTTAAATGGTTAAAATATAAATTATTAATAAATAATAATCAAAAATTATTTTTAAATATTATTATTTAAGAAAGGTCGAAAAAATCATCACTTATTCGTACTTATTTTAAAAAAAAATACTTTTTTAAGAAAAGGCACTTTTTGTAATAAAAAGTATTTTTTAAGCAAATGTACTTTTTTTAAGAAAAGGTATTATTTAAGAAAAGGTACTTTAAGAATATGATTAGGTATTTTAGTTTGAGGAAGTTTACTTTTTTTAAGAAATGGCACTTATTAAGAAAATGTTCTTTTTATAAACTTCTTTCGCTTTGGCTTTTCTAAATTTACTTTTTATTGGGTCAAAACCACATAGAAAACATTAAACCCATTAAACTAGAAATTTTCCAACATACACCCAGCGAAATAAATATAAAGGCAACACCAATTTTTTGTTTTTTCCAAATGTTGTGAGGTATTTTCAAGTTTTTATTTTATATTGTATTAGTCCTTTCAAAATTAAATACTTTTCAGCAAAAGTACTGTGAGTATGACTTCTTCAAGGTGAATCAACTAAAATACACTGTGCGAAATATTTATAAAGGCAAAAGGTTTATTTAAATATTCTAAAAAGTTTCGTAAGAAATTTGATCTCCGTTATCGCTGATAACTTATACTAAGTATCTTGCCATTGAGTTTATCAACGAATGAATATGCGCAGGATCAGTTATCTTCCATTTTCTGGTAATGCTACTATTCGACCCTTGACATTCTTCAACTGGCGTCCTGGTTGGTAAACTTGGGTAGGTAAAATATGCCAGAGGTTCTCTGTCTGATAGAGATCAGAACAAAGTGCATGTCAGTCGAGAGTTTGTATTATTTCTGGACTCCAGAAACTTTGGAGTTTTCTTAGACTGATGTACTGTTGCGTTGTCCTGGTGGATGATAAATTCTGGGACACAAATTTCCTCTCCAGAATTAACTAAGACGATAACCAATAGTCAAATATAATACTCGGAATCCAGTTTTGTGGAAACGAAACATATCCCATAAGGGAGCCACTGCCAAAATTTCTCCGTTAACGAATAATTTTGGAAAAATCTATGGAACGCCAATATTTGTCCGAGCCATCAGTACCATCTAAATTAAACTTTTTCCACCGGAAAATATCACCCTCATTCAAAAATATGTATATTTCAGCGAATTTAAATCTGACTAAATCGTGTCTTGGCATGAGACAAAATGTTGCATACTTTTTCCCATATGACAGTTTCAAGTCGCGTTTCATTATTTGTTGAACACGACGCAACCCTGCTCCCAAGCTCAATTCAGCAATAATTTCCTTATCGCCGAAGTTTTCTTTAACAGCAACCAATTTGATCTCTCTTTTGGCGCTGCCACTGATCAGTTGTGTCCTTCCTGGTCGTTTTGTGTTTCCATATTGGCCATCCTGTTTTATAAAATTGTCAATGACACAGTTAGATCTTTTTAATCGCCTCGAAATTTCCCGATTGCACAGCCCTTCATCATGATAATCTTACATTTTTCCCTTTTCTTCTTTCCTTAGGGTACTTTCCTCCAGATATTCTTTATAAATTATTTTTTTTTTAATTTGACCTACGATAATTTTAAAACAATAAAATAACAACCAAATAAAACTCACTTCTGTTTAAATTCATATTTAATACTGTTCGAATTCGGGTTTTTTCCATGTTGCCTTTATATATATTTCGCACCAGAAATAGAAAAACCAACGTCACTTTTTAGTTAACTTGTAAAATAGATCGAATGGTTATGCATAAAAATTCTACACCAAAAACCCAGTGCATTCATAGTACCGAGAAAAAATATACATATTCAGCCTTATTACGAATGTCGTTCTCGTATTTCGACTACGACAGTTTTGTAAAAGATTAAAGACAAAGTTGGCGTGTTATCTTTAATCTTTTACAAAACTGTCGTAGTCGAAATACGACAACGACACTCGTAATAAGGCTGATTGCCTTTATATTTATTACGCTGGGTGTATGTTAGTCTAGACAAATCAAAACTACCCAATACAGGTTATAATAGGTTTGTTTCTTTACTTTACCGCGGGATCCCGCGGCAACCCAAACTTACCTAAACGCGTTTCTTTACTCACAAATTGGGCAAATGAGAGCGATTTTTTGTTTCTCATAACGTCAAAATGCATTTATCTTTTACCGAACTTACCCAAAACATTTTCTTCGGGTAAGTTTGGGTAAAGTGTCAAACAATCAGTTGTTCGAAGCGTCAACATAAAAAAAATGTATTATTTGTGAAAAAATTTTTGAATTTACAATTTTATTAATTTGAAAAGTGATTGCTTTGAGAGTGCTTATTTAAAGAACATAGAACGTGTGCAAATGAACAGAGAAATTTAACATGATATGCAAGATTTGTTGTCAAGCATATGTTTTGTGTGTTTGACATTTGTTTTCGGGTAAGAAAAGTGGTTTTTGCATTTCTTTACTTTTGGGTACATTTGAGTAGTTGAGAGAGAATTTTGCTTTTACTGTTATTTACCCGAACTTTACCCAAAAAGTGAAGAAACGGAGCTAATACCATAGAATAACACATACTATAGAAGAACTTATTCTCTCATCTGACGTTTCATTTCACACTCTCTCGGTAGGTCTGTGGAAATGTTTACATACACCAGGTGGAGGTACAAAATATGTTCACTTAACTATTTCCTGTCGTTTTGGTGTAGAACTGAAAAATTTAAATGTATTTTGCACTTTTTTGTTGACTTTTATCGTTGGTATACATTTGTATTGTATTTAACACAACTTGTTTGCCACAAAAACACGAAATTCGGGTGTAGTTCCTTTGTGGATCGCTGTATACTATTGCCACCATCTGGTATTATTGAACCCATATTTTCCACCCTCCACTGTGTAATTTCCATCGTACCTATGACGTTTAATTTATTGAGCGAATAAAACCTTCTACGTATGTGTTATTCTATGGCTAATACTGGGTTGTAGCAATAGTGTTAAAAAAAAGTTGTTTAATTTTTTTCATTTAGCCCCCATCCCGCAACGTGCGATAAGGAACTTCGTTCCAAAACTTCAAACGAAATCAATACGCTTTTAAAGTTGTGGGATGTTCATAAGCTGATGTAGATATTGTAAATATTGTTTATATACGACGCGGTATGCATACGCCAACTTTCAATTACCCTTGTTATTATAATCTAAAAATTGATACATTTGCATTTAATTTGTTCATTTATTGGAATGAGTGGAATTGTGAGACAACTTTGAAATACCTTACACATTCCTCCATTATGGGTGAAGTCCAATGGCATCACCTTTTTCGAGAATGCTCACGACTATGGCTTCTGCTTCTTTGTTTATCTGTATACTTCTTTACTGTTTTGTGTCTTTCCTCAGACGGGTCTCGAGCTAATCTGGATTTCTTATGTCTCTCCTTAGAAGGACTTCGCTTATGACTCTTATGCTTGCCCTTGTAACTTTCTACGGAGGGACTTTTATAGCGACTTTTGTGTTTCCTTTTGACTTTTTCTTTTGAAGAACTTCTTCTGTGACTTTTATGTTTTGATTTCCGTTTCTCTTCTGGAGGACTTTGTATAAAATGCTTATGTTTTACTTTTGCGCTATTATTATTAGTTTTTACGGAACTATATTCCACGGTTTTATGCTGATTACGTTCTGAAGAAGATTTGCGATTTTTTGTTGTACGTTTTTCTTTTGAACCAACTGACGACTTGAAGTTATCATTCTTGTTTTCACGTGGATCTTTTGTATAAGCTGCAGATGTCATGTTTTCAGTGCTGGACTTTATTTCAATTTCAGGACTTTCAGACCAACGCCAACGACTGGTTTTGTTTGCACCTTCCAAAGCAATTACTTCGTTCCAACTAAGAAATTTGTAAAACGAGACGATAATATGAACGAGTAAATCATATTGATTAATATAGATATAGCAATAGTAACGTCATACTTCAAGGGAGTCTGCAATGTTACTCCTAAGCTGCGACAACTGCTATGGGAATTTCCTAATCCCGACAATGTCTTATTATACTTATTACCAGGATTATGCATGAGATGCAAATAATTACAGTTATCACCTTTGGGACACGCGTGAGCTAAAGACAAACCTTTAAAAATAGTCACGAAAATTTGTTGGTTAAGGAATGTATTAGTTTAAATATTCTTAGTATTTGCAAATGCCAAGTGCTTCAGCTTAAAAAGGATACTGAGATCATACCACAAACGGCTGTACGCCAATGAGTTATATGCGAAAACTCAACTTTTAAAGGTTGCGATGCGTAATAACGATTTTGCAGCTTTATAAAAGCCTTCAGTGCGGATCTGTAAGAAAATTTAAGAGAATAATGGAAGAGAAAAATTAAGGGAATAATAGAAAAGAAATGTTTAACAACAAAAAACATATTGCTTAGCTGCAGTAATAAGAAGGCTATTTTGAGAAATGCTTGTGGCAGAAAAACTTACTCATCCGATTGAAAATTGTGAATTATTTTAAACAATGAAGATAGCTAAAATAAATTCAAGTCAAAATTGCGAAAGCGGGGTGGGCCTCCAAACACTCATTATTACACCATGACCCCAAAACCACAGTCCACATGAAGTTTGGGTCGGTACAATGGGGGACGATGATATAAAATAAAAATGCACAATAAAAAGCGAAGGACAATTTTCTCAAACGAAAGAAATCCCAAACGGCGTCGCAATGTGATGACTTTTTGTTAACATTTTAACTCCTCAATGTCCAACGATAGCTTTCGTTCGCATTGTATTCTGAAGAAATTTTATCTGGGCTCCGCAATCTTGTAATTTTAAGTCAAACGAAAACATGAAACTTTCGAATTAAATTTGAGTGACTGGTTTTCGTTCGAGAAACGGAAGATAAATACGTCCTTTTGGAAGTAAGATATCGAAAGCTGAAAGTTTGAAACTCGGGTATTTTAATACAATAAAAAATTCCCGTCGTTGGGCGTAGTCATTTTCTCTACTGCGAAGTTGTCTAATACCGACTTCTCCGCTTCGTCGTAGTGCCTCGCGTAGGCAGGCTTTGGCCGATCCTTGTGGTTCTATTTTCTGAAGGTGGTGCTTAACAATAGTATCGTAGCCGCGGCATGATATTTAATAGGCCATTTCCCCTTAACGTCTTTGCCCACGATACAATTTTTTAAAGATCAAAGTAGCTGATTTTCCATACAAAAAATCATCTGATTTCGACCCTAAAACATGTTAAATATAAGTGGAAATGGCGTTTAATCGAGGGAGGTTGGCCTTCGATGTTTTAAGTCTTTGCGGGGGTGTTTTTTTAACATGTGGAACCTCCTAATCATACACAGATATTAAGTAAATTTTTTGAAAAACAACACGATATTAACAAAAAAAACATGTCAAGTCCCCACTAGATCTCGCAAAATATACTTAAATGGGAGTTATAGGAAAATTAGCGTTCGTTTGGACCACAAAATTTTACTTTGATTTTTTCTGTGTTTTTGTTGTGATTCCCACCCCTTCCTTAGCCTTATCAAATTAATTCACGTACCTTTTATCTACATACTCCACAAAGACATGACCTCTGGTGTGGGCCAACTTGTTTCTTACAGTGCGAAAATTAACGATTTCACCAAAACTTTCCATTTCTGGCCAAACATCTGCACAAAACTCTTCATAGTCCTCTTGGAAATCACGTTCGGTTACTTCTAATTGCTCTTCGGCTGAAGAATATTCCTGATGGCGTCGATTTTCCAGTAGCATATGTTGAAAGAAATGCCTTATCAAGATAACATTTGACAACATTGGCATCTGGTGATTATAGACACAGCCCAGTCCAAAGCGGCAACAGTTTGTCTTGCCATAGAATTCGCACAATTTTTCACCCGGCCTGGAATCGATACACTTTTGCAAACGCAAAGGTGTTGCTACTTCCGAGTCTTCTAAGTAATTTTCCATAAGCTGCATAGACTCCTCAAACTCTTTGGCGGCTTGCTCAGACTCTTTTTGAATCTCCTCTCGTTTTCTTCGACGTGTATCTTCCTGTTCCTTTAAGTGCTTCTCTTGTTGCAGTCTAAGCTCCTCTTCAAGTTTTTCTTTGGCTAGGCGCTTTTGCTCTTCCCTTCGGAATTGTTTTTGTGATAGAAGTTCTCGGCGCAACCATTGCTCTTCACTTTCATTATGCTCCTTTTCCTCTGCTTGTCTTTGCAGTTCTTCCAGCTGTTCCTGCCGCTCAAGTTGTTCTTTATATAATGGATCTTTTAGTTTAGCCAATTCCTCTACGATTAGAAAAAATAGAGTATTTCTTTTGGTTTGTCAACTGTAGGTACTCACCTTTCTCCAGCTGTCTGTCCCTCTCCTGAGCAAGTTTCTGCCTTTTCCTTTTTCTCTGTTGCTTCTTTATAAGTCTTCGCCATGGCCTTCGTTAGTCAGACGTAAAATTTCTTTAACAAATGTTCGGTTTTGTTTAAAATATAAAAAATCTAACAGAATTTACCTTTTTGTTGACTTTTTGCTCATTCTAATTATGTTTATGTTGTCGTCAGCTGTTTGTTGCCGGTTTACGGCAGAGCACTGCGCCGAGTGTTTTCATCAGCGACTGCGGCTAATGTTAAAATTAGCGGCGACGGCTTTAAGCCGGCTCGAGCCGTATTTTTTGGGATCCGCGGCTCGCTTGAAATTATCGGCGGCTTTAAAGAAAATAAATTTTTTACTTATTTTTTAATATATTTTAAAAAATATTATGTTATCATGAAAAAATACGACTTTTTTAACTGTGCAAGGATTAAGTGAAGATCTTTTCGCATTTATAAGTTCTCCAGCACTAGAAAAAGCATCTTCTGAGGATGCACTTGTAGCTAATATTGTAGCTAATTTTGCCAATGATGGGAAGTTCTGAAATTTTTAAATTATATACTTATTTATATTGAATAAAATAGCGTCAAAGCATATATTTACAGGTCCGTTTTTTTCACCAGCCAAATGTATCTGAATCGTCCAGTTCTGTGCCGAAATACTTTTTAATTTCTGACTCCAAATGATTATATACGACTACGTTAGACGTAGATGCTATAAATGAAAGCATTTCATCTCTAACCGTATTTCGAACTATCTGTATGATAGTTATTAAAAAATTAATATAAATAATTTTTTTATAATTTCACAAAATCATACTTACTTGAGTTGTAACTGCTTGAGAAGTTGAAGGTCCATCATCGTCCGCTAGAAATCGCTTGGTGATTTCCATATTCAAAACATTATATTTTTTGGAGCTTTTGAAGTCAGGAGACTCTTCATTCAACTCATAATCGAGTTCGACATAATACGTTGGAATTTTTTTGTATCCATTTTTCCAATACAGGCCAATGTTTTTGCGATGCTATTACATGTATTTTCAAAATCTTGAAACGGACTGGAAATCTTGTAATTGCATACATGTATACTTGAATTACTTATTCATATGCAACAACCGGAGCTTTCTTGTAAACATTTTGTGGCGGACTCGAAAATTTCTAAAAAATTTTAAAAGTCGGCTCTTAATTCCTTTTCCATAGTGTTCAAAGCATTTTCCTCCTTATCAGCTTCAATCAGAGCAATATTGATAATATTTTTATTTTTAATAAAGCTTCGATACATGTGGCATAGGGTGTTCCATCTCGTGTTATTGGAATTTTTTAAACTTCCCATTTGATTGGATTTTATTTCGTCAATTTCGAATGTTATTTGGTTTTCAGCTTCTACTTCCTCAACAAGCTTTACGATTTCATTAAAAATCTATTCGTCTTCGTCTGATTTTTGCAATACATTTATGTGCTCCGTTTTATACGTTTTAAATATGTTTTAAATATTGTTTTTAGCTTTTTTCTTGTACTTTGAAAAATGACAAAGTTCTTATTTTCTAAAATGTCGTGAGATATCAGGCGGTGGAGACTGAGGATGGAGCAACCAAATCGTTTCTTTTTCATTAATCGCAATGCAGCTATTATATTTGTTCCTCCGTCGGTGACATATGCAGTTTCTTTGCCGTTTAATTGAAAGTACTCTACGATTTCTGTGAGCTTTTGGGCTAAGTTAAACTTGTTATGTGGGTGTGGAAACTGTTCAGTAGTTAAAGAAATGCAAATCGGATCAAAATCAACTATGTAGTGCGCTCTTATGTTAACATAGATCAACATTTTAAAGGAGTCAGTACACATATCAAGCCCTAAAGCAATATGTTTAGGGCTTGCTTCAATATGTTGTTTTATAGCTTGCTCGTATGTTACAAATACGTCATTAAGAGCAGAGCGTGACAAAGTTGTTGCTGTTGGCATTACCAAGCCAGGTTTTATGTGCTGCATGTATTCCAGGAAACCAGGCTGTTCTACCATGTTGAATGGTCGTAGATCGCGGCAGCACATTTGAACCAACAGTCTAGTATAGGCAAACTACTGACTTTTGGAATGGTTAAGAAGTCCCTCATTTCCACTTAGGGTACTCGTTGTTTTTTTGTTTTTGTTGAATTTTGATGTTATGTCGATGTTGTGTGTAAATCGAAGGTGGTTTGCCAAATTTGCAGTTGATGTCGCCTTTGGGAATCTAGTTGCATACATAAAAGCATTTAGTATTAAACGATATTTAATATGCATTAGAAACATACTCTTTCAATATTAGGGGATCATTGTCATAAGAAGGCTTACACATATTTAACTTTGGCAATAAATTATTTTTTGCGCACATCAATTGTCCAAAATAATCCCAAGCATAAGAATCTGTAGCACTCTTTTTTGCCAATTCAATTTTTGTTTTTTGTACTTCAACTTTGATTAATGAATTTACGTTTGTTTTGGTTTTATCATAACTATAAAATGATGACTATAAGTTTATAAAGAGTCTTGCTCTCTCTAAATTGAAAAAAAGAGTTTCTGTACCACTGTTTGTTTGATATCTCTGTTCAACCTTTTCAAAATAAAACGTTTCGCCGTTGGTATCATTGTCATGTACATAAAAAACTTTCGAAATATATGTACCAAAATGTTATTAAAACTTAATTCTGGCCTTATTCATACAAATATTGAGGAAATGAAAGGTATAAATTTTAAATAATCCTAAAGAAATAGTTCATTTTGAAAAGTCTTCGGCGGCTTATTTTTAGACGTCACGAGCCGACAATATGGTCGGCGGCGGCAGCTGGCGAAAATCATCGACGGCTGTCACAAGCCGGCTCGAAATCGAACGGCGCAGTGCTCTGGTTTACGGCATCAGAGATACGAGCCGTGGCGTCTCAAAAATTCGCCGATCACTGCACAATGATAATCAAATCGACGGCTTGCCACCGCCTACAGGTTTTTAAGAGCCCGCTGCTGACGATTTCATTTTTGGAGTGTATACATTTCGGAAAATCTTTAATCTTTATTCATAAACGACAATAAATTAGCTCGAAAACACTATTCAATTATTGAAAGCTTTTAGAGTTACTGTAGGTTTCATTAGTACCGTAGTCATAATGAGTATTTTAACTATAGGGATCAGATTATTTACTGGTAAATATGTACTATATGTGACCTGGTCTACGAAAAGGGAGTTTACGTGCGAAAACTAGTTTTCTGTGAAAAAGCTGTTAAAAGTAAGCAACTCGTTTCGTCAGTTTCTTATTATCTCGTTAATTGTTCTCCGCGCCGGACGTCCAGTAAGTGTTGTTGTTGGTCCAGTAAGTGTTGTTGTTGGTCGGAATATTATTATAGTTCATCGTGTAAGTTGCTAGTGTGGAACATTTAAAAAAGTAACACTGAAGAAGTGACGTTTACTGTTTCTGTTGATTATCGTCTTCGCATTTCGCATGAAATGAAACATGAGTGTTGATGAGGAGTTCAGTGTCGTATACGGACAATATTTCCATGAAAAGGATGATGAAAACTATGAAGAGAGCGATGATGATGAAGACGAGGTATGTGTATCTCAGGCAGAAGATGATACCGAACAAACTTTTGTTAACATGGACCTGTATGTTGTTATAATAAAGCTGTATCGGCTGAAAAAGTCGTCTGGTATGAATGGGACAGCTATTTTAAACCACTGTACAAGTCACTTGTTGGAATAACGCAATTCCATCATTTCATAATCTCTACAGATTGTGTAAAAACAAAGAAATTAGCAGACAGTGAAGAAGTGCAGTCCTTTAAGCTTCTGTTAAAACCTATCGATGCTGAAATGCCGAAAGTTATACAACCAGCCGGTTTATCTTTGGAACGTCAGTGGTACATCTATCACAATCTTCGCAGCTTAGTTTCGGATATATCTAAAGTAGATATTGTGGCTCCATTGCCGAAAGATTTGCCATCGAAGAAACGGAAGGCAAAAACTAGTGAAGATGTTCTCAAACCAGACGAGGAACCAGGTCCATCTTCCTCAGGATCAACACGTAAAAAGATCTCAAGGAAACGACAACAAAGAAAAATACATAAACTACTCAGCATTATTATTTTTGGCCCAAAATACGTTTTTCTAGTGTATAATCATGTCTTTATAGCTTATAATTCAATGTATTTTGTTCATTACCAATAAATTATATTTTGTCGTATTTTTACTCTTCTTTCTCTACATTTTTAGTACACTTCTAAGCAAGTTAGGATTTTCTGCTTTTCACCACGTGAAAAAGCATCTCATCTTCCATCCGAATCAACCAAAAAGTGAAAATTGATCTTTTGACACCTAAGCCCCCTTTCCGTAGACCAGGTCACATATATTAAAGCGGCATTCAGGCATACCGAGATTTCGCAGTTTTTCAGATTTCGTACGAAATGGCAACGAAATCCAGTGATTCTGCTAGGGATGCCAGATTTGAAATCAACAAAAAAAGTACATCGAGGAAAAAAAGTCAGTACAATTTAGGAAATAAAAGTACAATTTAGGAAATAAAAGTTATTAAAAAATCATAATGTTCAGTACAGAAAAATAACATTTTAAGTTAAGAAATAAAACAAAATCAGTACATAACAGTAACAAGTTATAAATGAAAGAAAAAACGAACAAACTAAGAGGACACAAATATTTTTTTAAATAAATACTAATTAGGTGTTTCAAATTTTATTTGTTAAAAGTAAAAACAGTGTCATCTATTATATATTAAACTTTTTTAATACTGAATAAAGGAGGAAAGCGAAATGAAAATTTGAGTTTTTTTTACGCAAATACTGACGACCAGAAAAACCATTTAAATATATAAAATCAACCTTCTTGTTTTAGTTATGTAATAAACAAAGATATTATTTTACAACTTTTTGAACGAATTACAAATATTTATAGTTTTTGTGGACTTGATAAACTATTCCGTTTTTATCATTTTCTGTTTTTAAAAAATTTACAAACTCATTACAAGTGTACGTAAAATTAGTTTTCTAAATTTTGAATAAGAAGTTTATTTAGTTCGTTTCTCCATAAATTAAACATCAAACTGAATATTCTTTCACATGCCGCACGGAAAGAGTAATTGAAAACACAAATTTACAGATATTTCCGAAACTTGTAAATGACCCACAACTGAATTTTGTTTTTTTTTTCAGAAAAAGCTTTTAAGGATATAAATTCGTCAAAGAGTTGATCCTTGTTGAGGGTGGATAACATGTTGGGAAACTAAGTTGATGGAAGGGACTAAGTTTCTGTTGACTGAGTTATTACAATTTATTTTCCTTAACAATAATAATAGAACGAATATTTTAATGGCCCACAAAGTGAGATATTATTATATTTGATAAGAGTTTTTTTTCGATCATATTATTTTGTTTGTAATTCTGCCAACATATAACAAAAATCATTGCATATCGCGTAGGGCAGCAGTAGGGGTATAATGCAATTATAACTGGTATACTATTATTTTAGATGATATACCGTCTTGGATGTGGTTTACCGCTTGCGTCAAAGAGTATCATGGGGGAGACGATCCATGAGCACTTAGACGTTTCCTTAGGTCCCCATATGAACCCAAAATGGGGTTTATTGAGTTTACCCGGGCACTTTTTGTGCGATTCTTCCATACTAATGATTCCAGGGACAGCATGGTGAATATGGTCTATGCGAGGTGAACGGGCATCCTAGGCGAAGACGAACTGGGTAGATAGTTTGGAAATAATGGCAATCATTCCCAAAAGGAGTTGTAGATGGGGAATGTCCTCCTTCGGACAATTGGCTCACAGGGTTTATTTTTTTAAGATTATTTTATTTAAGTTCACGATGTCTTGCCTTGTTGTTGATTTGCTTTTGTTATATGGTTTTGTAGGTGTGGAAAATGTTTGACCGGTCAGGGTTGTAGTTTTTAGTAGCATATTCACAGAGTTACAAGAAGGACCGGGTAGCCGAGTTAATACGAGGGGCCAAAGAGACGACAAAATCTTAATTACTCTTGAAGTGAAGGAAGTGAAAACGCACACATAGGGAACATACAACCACGTCAAAATCAAGGCCAAAGAAATGTCGGGCATTGAACCAATGGATGTGTATAAAAATATTATTTGTTATGTATGTTGTTTTGTTTGTGGGTCTGTTGTGTGGTAAGTCCTGTCAATTTTGAAATTTGAATGTTTAGGACTGGGAACATCTGGGAAACTGTTTATTGGTAAAGTGCAAGTGGAAAGTGAAGTCGTAAGCTTCGTTCAACTAAGAACAATTCCGTGGAATTGGAGAGAAGGAAAATTAATAAATAAGTGAACTACAAAGACTATCAAATGTAAGTGAGGTGCATTAGAAGTGAAACAATCAATAAAGTGAAGGAACTCGATTTTTTTAGTAGCGGAACACAGGAGCCTATTTCAAAGAAACAGGTGTTAGAGAGCACGTCTTTTTCTTAAATTTAACGGAATCTTTATAAGTGAAACCCGTAAGTTACTTATATCAGAAACATGCTTAGAATATAGAAAGTGCAATGTAATAATAGTGTGGCCACGGATATTCCCTGGGCCAGAAACGGGAAAGAGCTGCCGATAAAGGGTCACAGGGCAGATTTGACACTTATGAGGAAAGAGGTAACCAATTTATTTACTATTGATCTAAATTGTGCGGTCCCGAAAGTCAGGAGGATCCAACCTATAACCGTGGCAACTTGAAGTGTATAATTAACTGTCAACGCCCATGCCATCCAAAAGAGGGGAAGTAGAATCTATACGACCCACTTCTATTCTCCACCTATTAAAGGAGGAGAATTTTTATTTGGTGGGGCAAATCTCCCCTAATTAGCTCAAATAACAGAGCAGGAAGGTGGACGTAGTATACCAGTTACGGTTCAAGTCGGCCACGGGAAACCCAACCCTGATAGTTGAAATAAAGAAAATAAAGGGGATCAATTAAAGAAAAGTACACATATAAATAAAAGTGTTTAGTTAATATTTAAGCGTTTAGTAGTCTAAATTTTAGAACGAATTTAATAAGAAGATTAACAAATTTAATAGTTTTTTTTAAGAATTCCGTCCCTGATAGCATTTAATTTCCGATTCATTAAGATGATTGATTCGACTCTGTACGGATAATAATTTAAATTCCGAATCGCAACGAGAAAGTTAGGTTGTTTTTTTACGACCGTTCGTGTATGACTGCTAGTCTAAAGTCTAGGTGACCCTAAATTAAAGAAAGTGATAGTTTGAAACGAAAATGAGTTGTTTTGGTTGCGGATACCACTGTGTATTCCTTGTTGAACTTGTATTAATTCATCATTCAAATTGTTTAATATAATACATAGATGATTTCATGCACCACTATGAGATACGATTTTAGTAGCTACTGTCAGATTATATTTATGTTTACCTTTGTTTGTAGTTTTAATTATTATTTTTTTTAAATTTAATTTAATATTTTTTTTAAATAAATGTATAACTGTTGTGTTGAAATGAACATGTTTTGGTGAAGTTTTAAATAAGGATTTCAGATATGGAAGAGCACATGGAGTAAACGTGTAAGCGAGCTATTATTGGTGGTGAATATGGGGTCATCTAAGAGATAAGTCGATGGCTATGGTTGGGAAAAAGCGCAACTTAGTTGGGTAAGGTCATCGAGCCCTTATTATACCCCAAACTGGTGATGCGAAGGATTGTTATATTTTTTTTTGTTTGTTAGCAGTAGAGTAGATTCTGAAATTTTTAAAACACTAGATGCTGTTAATGTTTTCTTTATTGTTGGATCCTAGTATGTAGATGCGGGTTGAAGATCCACGCCGATGTCCTTGAGCTGGTCGGTGCTGCATCTCGTACTGAAAGGACGTAAAGGGTAACATAACATCCACGCCAGTTTATTTGATTAAATATAATTGAATTACGCCATGAATGAAATAAAATGTTTGAATTAAGGTTAAAAATGGAAAGTTTTTCAAATTTGTTATTTTAGTAAAACGGTATCCTATGTAAATACTTATATACGATTTTTGGTATGAATAAGAAGTAATATTTATTATTGGCATAACAACACAAAAATACAAAAGGAAGTACAGAGGCTAAAAATAAGTACTTTTGCGTACTTCTTTAGGTGCTATGCAGTCAGAATTATTAAAAAAAAACTACGCGTACTGCTGAAAACAGTACGTCTGGCAACCCTAGATTCTGCATACATTTTGTGATTGCTGGACTCCCCATAAATTTTTCGACTTGGTTCAAATGGGCCAGAATCTGTGATATCGTTGTGTACTTATATATCCGGTTATCATTTCTTACTAATTGTTGGAATGCTTGTGTGTATCAAGCATAAAGCAACTAATGTATAGAGCAGAAAATTTACTCATGGAGTGGAATTCTAACAAAGAAAATGAGTTAAGCGCTTCGTTTCTCTGCTCGCTCTCTTACTCTCTTCGTGTAATATTTCAATACACGATCAGTTTTCTGATGATGTTATTCTATCTAACTATATAAATTCCAACCATATTTAAATAAAATTTCATAAAGTATGTAAAACGTACGAAATAATAAAGTTTTTGCACGGGAAAGAAATGCGTTTAAGTGAATCGCGTCGACTTTTTTGGTTGTCTTCTACTAGAGTTGCTAAATTGCGGGTTTTTTTCTTCTCTAGATAGTTGCTTTAAGAAAATGCGTGTGTTTTGTTTACAAATGTTGACACTGCAACACGTGTTGCCCCCAAAAAAGTATGAAAATCCCAAAGCCAACCGATTATGTAACTGCGGTAGAAAAAATTCTAACTAGAACGCAGAGTGAATGATGCGATACAATTTTTCACCTCTTGTGACTGAGTGTGCGCCTGAGTTAGATTCACATACAACATTAAGCGATGTATATTATATTTTGAAAATAATATTATTAATTTTGCAATTCATTCTCTATTTGAATTTTCCATTCGTAATATTAATATTGTAAATGACATGCGGTGTACATAAAAATGCTTTAAGTTTAAGTTGCTGAAGGACGTTATAATTATAATTAAATGTTATCGTAAGCAACAAAAGACTGAATACAGCTACTTTGATTAAAAACACCAAAAAACGTTGTTTGTGTAAATATTGAAAGATGTCCTATGGTTTATCAACGCAAAATGATCCATATTTAATGGTTATATTTGCCAATTAAATAGCTGATCCTCTGAACCCTTTTCTTCGGCTGATATCATACTATGAATTTGTACAACAATTCGCATGTTTTTTCTGTGTATGTTGCCTTATGACTTATGAAAAATCTTACAAGAATTTTAGGTAATTTATTTCGATTTTTCTGTCGGTGTAACAAAAGTTCATAATCTCAATCACGATAGTAATGTTTTTTAGTAGCACAGACACAAACCATCACATCTCCTCATCCGTCATTGAGAACAGTTGTAAAAGCCGAAGTAAACAATATGGCGACTTTAGCTCTACCGTTAGCGCAGTTTATTGTTGTGGCATTGTTGGGTCTGTTGTATGTCGCCATCGCTCCCAAATTATTTGTGAAAATGTTTTCGTAATTTAAGAAAAATACGCGAGAAGTGCATATTTGTTAAATGAATTAGTATAATTCGTAACTGTTGTTTTCATTTTATTTTGAAGTAAATTATAAAGCAAACCAATTGTGTTCAAGATCAGTGACTGCAAAGGACAACAAGTTGTGGTGTGTTATTCGTTCTGTTTCTTCTTTTGGTGGTGTCGTTCGATGTGCGGTTATACGGTTTTGTGTGCACAGTAGTTAAAATCTATTTTAAAGTAATTAAAATCACAAAGTGTTAATCAGAAAAACAAAATCGAACAAATCTACTTTACGGACATATTAGATATTTTTAAGTTTTAAAGGGGTGTAGAGAATGCAACTCTAAGAAGAAGGAGAATACATTTTGGGAGCCAAGCCCATATTTCCCGAGTTATGGGCCTCCAAACTTCGGACACCTACTTACATATTTGTAAATATCGTGCACCTAAGTAGCTTTGAATTCGTACATTACTAACAAAATATACAATCTTGATCTTCAATATCTCCGGCGTTTAAAGAGTTATTGGTCTAAGCAATACATCAAATAAAACCTTGAAACCTTGTCTACTAGTGTATATTTCCCAATACTTGATATAGAACACATTTCAAGATATTTAGCTGTTGTTCTCAAAAGGTAGGTTTAAAAAGAAGGGGTTCGATTTCAAAAAATAAAAATTAGTCAACAAATTTCGGAACTTTGAAGGCCCGTAACTCGGAGAGTTTCGATTTGGCTCCAAAAATGTATGTTACTTTGTTTCAGAATACAAAGTTCTATCGGTTGTAAAAATTTAAGAAAAATTCAAGCTATGTCCGCAAAGTAGATTCTAACCAAGAAAATTGGTAATTTCAAATGTATTATAGCAGATTGGAAAGTTAAGTTCGAATTCATTATTATCTATATATTTATATATGTAACGGGGTTTTCAATAAGAGCGCTACAAAAGTTTTTTTAAATAAAACAAACTTTTGAAATCAACAACTATTTAACAATGGTTTAAGGGTGGTATTCTATAAGTCGTGAATCAGTCACTTCGCGTTACTTTTGTCGTGTTGGTAGTTTATAAAACGTTACAGCTGTTAGATGACTACCTGCGTTGAGTTACGTTATTTAATGGTTAGTTTATAAAACGCAGCGCAACGCCACAGTTCTTCGCGTCAGTTGAAGAAATTACAAATTTAAAGAAAAATGTCGATCGAGGATAGGCAGATGGAAGTATTTTGCATTTCATTGCTTATAAGTAACCGGGTTTTCAATAAGAGCGCTACAAAAGTTTTTTTAAATAAAACAAAACCGGTTTTAGATACCAATGAAAGTCTTTATTCCTGTGAAAGTACGTTCGGTGCCATTATGTATGGAACTCGATTTCTTTTGCATGGCCACCACGGGCACGCTTGCAGAAGTCCAGACGCTGAACCCAATTTTCGACGATTTTCAAGCATAAATCGGCCGATACTGCTGCAATTTCACGTTCGATATTCGTACGAAGTTCATAAATCGTCGCTGGCTTGTTGGCATAGACCATAGACTTGACGTAGCCCCACAGGAAATATTCTAACGGCGTCAAATCACACGACCGAGGCGTCCAATCGACTGGGCCATTTCGTGAGATAACACGTTCACCAATCTTGGTTTCCAATAAATTGATTGTGGCATTCGCTGTGTGGCTTGTGGCGCCGTCCTGTTGGAACCACATGTCCTCCAATTCCATATTATCCAATTGAGGCCAAAAATATGCGGTTATCATTGAACGGTAGCGATTCGCATTCACAGCAATGTACCGGTCTTGATCATCACGGAAGAAGTACGGCCCAATGACGCCGCCGGCCCATAAACCGCACCAAACCGTAATTTTTTCGGGATGAAATGATGACTCATGGATTACGTGTGGATTGCTGTCTAACCAATAACGCATATTTTGCTTATTGACGAAGCCATTCAGCCAGAAATGAGCCTCATCGCTGAAGATGATTTTCCGATGAAAATCCGAATCATTTTCAAGTTGTTGCTCATCCCAATTCACGAACATACGACGCTTATGGTGGTCAACAAGCGGCTTCAGTTCTTGCGTCAATTTGATCTTGTAAGGATGTAGGCCAAGATCTTTTCGCAAATTTCGCCACAACGACGTCACAGAGATGCCCAACGCGTGAGAACGACGTGTGAGAGACACATTTGGGCTTCCTTGAACTGAAGCCTCAGCGGCAGCAATATTCTCGACACTACGGGCACTTCTTTGTCTCACTGGCACGTGAACATTTTGTACTGTGCCTGTGGATTCAAATTTTTCCAGTAGACGCTCAATTGTTGATCTGGGAGGACGATTATAACGACCATAAATTGGACGTAGCGCTCTTAAAGTTGAGGCCACTGACTCCAAATTTCGGTAGTAAATTTTAATAATTTCGACTCGTTGTTGGCTCGTATATCTTTCCATGATGAAATGGCAAACCTTACTGAAGAGAAATGTCAAAAGAGCGGGAAAAAGTGTGGCGTCGTTTGATGTCCCTATCGATTTACTTTTGTATGTATGTGTATAAGTTAAAAATTAATATTTGCCTGTTATTTTGTTCTGTATAGACGTCTAAACGGCTGGACCGATCTTCTTGAAAATTTCATAGATTCTAGCTGTATGTTCGGGGGTAAAATATTTGATATATGAAGTGGGTGTGGCCTGCATTTTGTATAAAAGTTCCGCACAGGAACCTAATTGTATAAACGGAAATATGGAGGATTTGTTGCACCTTGAAATTTGGTGTAGATTCACTGAAGATTAGCATACGTATTAAAAAAAATAGTAGCGGGATCGGATCGATGGGTATGGCATAGTGTCGAAAAAGCGGAATTTTAAACCAACCGGTTTGTTCGAAAAACCAGTTTTTCACGAAACTGGGTTTCGGTTTTTAATTTTGGTATAAGCCGGCGGAACCGGTTTTAAATTAAATTACACATATGTATATCACTTATACGATAATACATTTATTTAGCGACCATTTTATACACTTATTCGTGTTCAAAACTCAAAATTGTCCAGCTCTATTTATCAGGTTAGTTTTAAATTAAAATTTAGAAAATTTAATTTGGATTGCGTATTTAATATAAAATAAAAAATTATAGATTACAACGAATAAATTCAAAATCATATTCAAATTTGAAAGACATTTTCATGTTGAAAATCTTATTAAGTTTAAAACATTTTTCTATGAAATAATATAACTTTTGAAATTTGAAAGAAACATTTTAAAAGCTTAATTACTTCCTATTTAAGTCCTAAAATCATTTTGGAATGTGAATAAAAATTGTTTGAAAATGTAATTTAAGCATGAAATCATATTTGAGTATATAGAAATCATGTTTCTTAATTACAAAATTTCATTAAAATTCAAAAATTATATAATTTATTATAATTTGTTGAAGGGTATTTTAACACAAATTAAGTAAAACAGGTTAACCGACGTTTTCGGTTTGTTCGAAAATTAGGGTTTTTGAAAAACCGGCACACGGTTAATAGCATAAAAAGGGTTAAACGGTTTTAGTTTTGGACACTTTACTGTGGCCCCGCCCATATGACCCCATTAATACAAATACAGTACCTGGAGTGCTATTACCCCGAGGGTCTTTAAATTTTGTGTGGATGTATATAACAGTATTGAATCTCTGTTTTATTAATCAGAAGAGATTAAATTAAATTAAGATACAACTGAACGTTTGGAAGTTTCTCGATAGACTAATGAAAAAATATCTGTATAGGTTTTCCTCAATTTACTACCCCCTCTAAATATTCCACTAGCCTCGGTTAGATTTATGAACCACTTTAGGCCAGATGCCTGTGTAAACACATCACCCAATTGATCCCATGAATTAATTGATTTCAACTCAATTTTACAATGCGATACGATGTCTCTCACAAAGTGATGTTTTATATCAATATGTTTGACCCTTTTACTTTCTATATTTGGATCCAATCCTATACAGCCACGATTGTCGATGTGAAAACTGGAACAGGTTGTCTACTGGTTATAACATTTAAATCTTCCATCAAACCTATACACCATTTGGCTTCCGTGGTTGCTAAGCTTAGCGCAATATATTCGGTCTCACTGTATAATATTGCAACAGTCTGCTGTTTCTTGCTACCCCATGACACAGTGCAACCAAATACTTCAAAAATGAACCCGGTAACAGATTTTTTATTAGTTACATCTGAAGCTCCATCAGCATAAACATGACATTCTGTTTTGATCTCACGAGGAAGCTGCAATCCTTTTCCCATCGGACTTTACACTGCATTACAGTCCGTCCAAATTTCGAAAACACATTTTCAATGTTTGCCGTTTAAAAAATACAAATCTGGATATCGACTCTCTGAATTTTTAAACCCAAGAAAAACTTAATGGTTCCTCAATCTGACATCTCAAATCTGTTTCCCAGCTCCATATTCAATTTGTCGATAATGCTTAGTTTGTTTCCAGCAATATAATCATCGTTATGGGAAGCGCTTAATTTTATACATAATCATTTCTGGATCTGACAAATCCCAACGAAATTAAATAGTTATTAGACTTTATATTCCAGCATCGCGGCTCTTGTTTAAGTCCATATAGGGACTTCTTCAGCTTTCATACCATTCCAGGATTTTGTGCAACACCTTTAGGAATTTGCATGTACACATCTTCTGCTAGGTGCCCATGTAAAAATGCGGTCTCGACATCAAGTTGATGGAATATGTAATTCCTCTTCAAACTAACAGTCATTAGCAGTAGTTAAATTAGCGACAGTAAAAAAAATAAATATTTTCCATAACATCCCATGAAGGGACTGTGGAGAGCTTCTCGCAACCAGGGAGCGGTGTGCTTTCTAGTTTTACTCTCACTGATCTCACTGATTGGAGCCACAGTTTTACACCGGTTCTGAACGGTATTTTACACCGGTTTTATACCGGTTCCGAACGGTATTTCGAGAAGCTTTTTCATGGCTAAGTTCTCGATAGTGTCGCCGTCACTATGCGAGGTGACTGCCGCCGAAAGAAATAGTAGGTGGTCATAGCAGGGATAGAACCCAGGACCTCATGTACAAGAGGCGCGCAAACTAACCACCGACGTTTTTTTAATATATTAGCAAAGTATATTAATCTCGCTTTTTTTCTATGAAATTCCAAATACAACCAGCATACCACCAGTTTCGATTACATGTTTTGGTGTTCCACATTTAGGCGATCCGGAGACGCATCCTTCAAAATGTCCACTGTCGCGCAATCTGTTTATGCAGGTGCACCGTTCTGTTAGAACCACATATCCTCCAGTCTAAATTCATTAATTTGTAGACAGTGAAAAGTCATTATTGATGATTCTGTACCGCATGATTCTGTAACGGCCAGTTAGCGTAGGACGGTCGGGAAATCTGCGACGATATTCACATTGCACAAAAATCAGAGACGAATTATTATGTAAAAAAAGTATTCCGTTTTCTTGAGAAGTATAGTCTTCCATGGCTTATTCTGTGTCTGTTTAATTCCCAAATATCACATCAAAACTGAAAGTTGCAGCGTTTGCAAAGGATAGGGCAATGCATTTTTGGCCACCTGGTATATTTAAGTTTTGATTAGTACTAATGAATATTGTTGCCTACTTTAAGGCTGGTTAAAACAATGCACCTTGTAATATACTATAGTATTATTATCTTCTATATACATTATTACTTGAAATTCAAACACTCATTTGTTGGAAGGCACATCATTTTTTTATTTAAATTCATAACATTTTCGTGTAGGACTTTTGGCACTCATTAGACAATATTTTGTCTTAGGACACACAGTTTGTTATATTACGGTTGGGATCAGCATGATGAGCAGCGGTACGAAATTGTATTAATATGATCAAGTAACAAGTGGCAGCTCCAGTTATCTGCAACACACAATATCAAGTTATTTAAAATATCAATTATTAATCGTTTACAAACCCACTGTAAATATCAAGGTACGATCCAAATTAAACAGCTCTGCTGCTGTAAATCGCACATGTCTCTGCTGCAACTGCATTGAAAAACGCAATAAACGATCTCTTATATCCACATCATCGGTTATGTTCAATATCTTCGGGACTATTGCGTTACTCTTGGCACTTTCCTTTATGGTGGTGTTACTACCCTCTACTATGAGGACAATGATTATCATGTACCATAACATTTGGGCAAAGAAAAATGCGAAAAACTCATCGGCCTCGACATTATCAATACATCTGGGATTTAGCAGGACCTCCAAAATATAAAAGAAATCAAATAGTATGAATAGAAATGAAATGGCAATGATCGCCAGTAGGGGATATGTGAAATACTCTTCAATTGTATTGCAAATATCGCACAAGAGATTATGAACATTGGCCACTTGTTTTAGAGACAATTCAGGATTTTGGCGTATTATTGAGGCCACACTGTAGCGTTGATTGGCAGGATTTACAATGGTGGCCACATTTCTTCTTGGGATGCTGCGATTAATGCGTACGGCCGAGTGTAGAGGCGATAACTCATCAACGGCTTTGGAGTCTTCGATATGGAAGTCGAGAATATCTTGAAGGATCTGAAATAACGCCGGTTCAATATAAATCATTAAACTTAAGCGGAATATAAATTAATCAAATAATCAGTGATTGCCCCTACTACGCGCTGAAATAAAATGGCCCCAACAACATATTGCAGGAACCATGTACATGATTGCAAGCATTGATTTCGTGAATTGAAGATCTGCTGCATTTTATGTCTTTACAGTCTGTCGCGTTTTTGTTTTCAGTAATTTTCAACAAACAAAGCCACATTTGCGTCACATATTAATTATTGTGTCCCAATCATGTTGTATTGAAGAGCAAACACAATGTGTTTGGACACAAGTGTACTGTATTTGCGACAAGCTACAAACAGGTTATATTTGCATCCAAACAATAAAAAAAAACAAATTTTTCTGCCCAAATTTATAACACACGTTGTCCCATACTAGTATGTGATTTTGGCTCACGGTCACGTATGCTCACGATAGAAACTGCTAAAGTCACGCACGCTCATGAAATATTATTTTTGACTTTCTCACGTTCACGCACGCTGACGGAGAAAAATACTCACGTCACGCATGCTCACGGAAAATATTTGTTTAAAGGACAAAAACTTGTATTCTATTAAGAAGCAAATGGTCTTATTTTATTAAGGAACGATTAAATTGATTTTATCAAATCAAATCAAACGTAATGTATGCACCGGGGAGAAAAAAAGTTTTTTTTTTAGTAGAATGGTTTATTTGGGTATAAGCGAACAATGATACTCACGCACGATTCACGCACTGTTTTTAATTTACAACTCACGCACGATCACGAATACGTGATTGTGTTATACAGCAATCACGCCACGCGCACACCTCTATCTCATACCCTAATGCTATAGTACGCGATCTCTTTAAGGTTTTGGCAAGGCTGTAGTAGTTACACTGTTCCTTCATTGGACGTAATGGAAAAAACTTTGGCATGAAACTATTTTAGCAGCAAAATCACATCTGCACCAAAATTTCACCAACGGTAAAGGCTTTTGCGCTGAGTTGAAAAATAAGTTTTATTTTTTGCACTAGGTCCAACTTCTTGAGATATAGGAATTTAAAGCTTGAGTATATAATCGGTCATATCTTAGGAATTTATCATCGGATCTGCTTGAAATATGTATCATTACAAAGCCCTTGTGAAACTCTATAACCCTGTATATAAATATATTTTATCTTTTATTAACCCATGTTTTTTAACCTCACTTTTTTGGTTTAATCAACTTGTTGTTCTTATCTTTTGGTGTTGTTGTTGTTGTCTTTTATTGCTGTTGTCATTTTATTTATTTATTTAATTTATTATTTTTAATATTTTATTAATATTATTTCTAAAAACTCGCGCGATTTTTCTGATTTTATCACACATCGACTTGAGGTACAAAGGGAATTTGATCCCCCTGCCTGAGTGACTAGTTGGAATATAAATTTAACGATTTATGAAATTTATTTCATCAGGATCGGATAATAAATGGCAGAGTTATGCCCGATTATACATTAAAGTTTTGGAGACCTATATTTCGGAAAATATGGACTTCCGCAAAATTTTTTATTTTATGTTTAAACCCGCATTTAATGCTCTATCAATTTTGCTGCTAAAAGAAATTTGCTCCAAAACTTTTTTCTATTTATTTCTACGTGCATCTTGAAGATTTTTAATGAATTTCCAAAACGTTAAATAAATAAATAAATGCTTCCCATTACATTCCATGAAGGAATTTGGGAGAGCTTCTCACAACCAGTGAGCTGTGCGCTTTCTAGTTTTGTACTCACTGATTGGGACATACAGTTTTTACACCGATTCCGAACGGTATTTTGAGAAGCTTTTGCATTGCTAACTACTTGATAGTGTTGCCATCACTCTGCGCTGTGACCTCCGTCGAAAGAAATTTAAGGTTGTTAGAGTAGGGATCGAACCCAAGAGGCGCGCACAGTAACCATTGCACCAAAACGTAGGAATTTAAATATTCAGGAATTTAAAAAATCCTTCATACTAAAGTAAATGACATTAGGGATTTTCAAAATTTAGTAACTTTTTATGTGACGAAATGTCTAATCTGATCGACAGTGCCATATAGTAAAACACAGTAGAGAAGTTTATTCGATCATCTGATGTTCGATGGAAATTGTGTTATACTAACGTGTGTTGACGTAACTGTTTCATGTCGTTTTAGAATAGAACTGTGAAATTTAAATGTTGTTTTTACTTTTTTGTTGGCGTTTATTGTTGGTATACATTTATTAATCACATTACTTTTAATAGGAAAAAAAGATCTTGAGCCGAATTAGAAAGAAACCAGAAAATCGGAAGTAATACGCAGACGGAACACTGTAACATCAATCTCATGGCAATCGTTCCCAGCGGCGGAAGTCATGATCTGGAAGGCCTGAAATCATGAACAAACAGGCCTTCTTTAAAATACGTAAGGTCTTCCCTACACATTACCTCCTTCTTTCTTTTTAACATTGCTTGAGATTGGGAGGCAAGGCCTTCCTTGCCCACTGCCTAAAGAAGGCCTTAGAAGGCATGCAAAGAGGAAGGTCTTAGAAGGCATTTACTTTAATTTATGTTCGTTAAACAAAAATAAAATTAAAATAATTTATTTTAACACAAAATCATTATCCACTTCTACATATTTATTTATAAGTATGTATGTATCTATCTTAGAGAGTTTTACCACGCCCAACTTCAAATTGAAAATTTTAAAAATACCCTGAAAAATATTAAATAAACTATATAATTTTAAAATTTGTATGAAATTTTCCAATTAATTACGGTTGAAATGAATCGGAAAATAAATTTCGCAAAATTGTAAAAATCTTCTTTTTGGTTATATCTGATGAAAAAATTCATGCATTCCGCAGGCCTTATTTTAGGAAGGCATTACAAAAGAACCATTCTGCATGCCTTATTTGTGGAAGGCCTTGCGACTTCCGTCGTTGGGTTGTTTCTGTTTTGGAAACAACAACATCTATGTAAAGCCTACATGGACAAGAAGTTGTGAATATTGATGTTTACGGTAAAGTATTGTTTTAGATGTTTTAGCACTAATAGGTGTTGTTGAAACAATTCTCGATAATTTAAGAATTGTTTGATAATGTGTGATGATACACCTAAATACTTGCGAACCCAGTTTTAACTGGACCAGTTTTTTAGTGTTCAAGCTCAAGTAGCTCAAGTTGACTAGATTTAAGAAAGTATGATTTATTTGTAAAGTATATAAGTAGTAGAATGGTGAGTCCTCAGAATATTTTTTATGTTAGGAATAAGTTGTACTAGTTCCTATGGTTATATTTTAATCCGTATTTTATGTTTGTCAATAAGTTAAATTTGTCGAAAAAATAAATGAATTTAAATAGAAAAAAAAAAATAAATACTTGCGTTCGGACACTTTTGTTGAATATTAATTTGTATTTATTTTTGAAGTATCGGCCTCGCCGGACTTTGGCAATTGTCAAGACCTAATGGATGTGGGTCGTGGAAAATTGGTCAATGATTAGAAAAAATTTTGTATATATGTATTTTAATCTTTTATTTGGGATTTTATTTTTGTCTTATCTTCTTGGAATAATAAAGAATAACTAAAGAATAACTAAATGCTTGTGGAGAAGGGAGCTGATGAGTCGACTTGGTAGCTTTATTCCCAACCATCCACTGAAGTAATATACAGCGTTACCAAGTTGGCATAATTTGTGCCGTTTTGGCATAATTTTTTTTGGTTTTGAGACTTGTTTTTTGAAAAATTATGCTAAGTGCCGTTTAGTACAATTTCCAAAACATTTTTCCAATTTCTTTAATTTTAGTGAAATTTTTTAGCACAATCTTTTTGCAAACGGCACAATTTTTCGAACTGGAAGTTACTCCCTTTAATTTATCTGAAAATGTTACATCATATTTATCGGTACAATATCACATTTTTGGATTACTGGCTTCGAAAGTAACTCCACAGGCGTTAAAGCAAAAAATTAATTCATCAAACACCACAAATAGGTTGACCATTTAAAAAATTCCGTATCGAAATAAATTACAATATTCCTTATAAATTTATTATTCGGGATGCCAACATGCTCTGCTCAACTAAGGAGTGAAAAACCTGTTATAAAACGTACTTTTTTGTCTGGAATAAAATTATGGACGATTATTAACAACCTTCAAATTAGTCGCATTGGACCATACAGTGCCTTCAATATCAAGATGTGACTTTTGCAAAATGATCTAAATCCGATGAAAGTTCTTCTAGAAGCTCCAGATATAAATTCCAGGGAAAATCTCCGGGTTCATTAGGAGGAAAATATTCGACAAAGAAAATTTCGACGATTTGACCACTGTTCGCTAGGATAAGTGGAACGGCTTCCAAGAGAAATTATCCAAAACTTAGGAAATTCTATTCTAAAATGATTGAAAGAAATTGTTAAAAACAATGGACCTCAAACCAAATCACCCTTAATATGGCTTTCGTTGTTGTTGCAAAGAATCTTAAAATATTTTGAGTTAGTGTTTTGTATGAAATTAAGATACAGGCTATAACAAATTAAAACCATAATACTATTAATTGTTTAGTTGAACTGTTCACTCTTTAAAGGCGAGATGAGCACCCATTTGTTGGAGGGACTGTATATATTTTGGACTTAGAATTAGATAAAACTCTAAAAAGCCAATTTTAGCATAATGGTTTTGCAAACACCCAATTTTTAAGGACAGTTGGCATAATTTTTTAGTCGTTCTCTGGCAACACTGGTAATATACTTCTTGCAAAATCTATTTTCTATTGAAAATTACTTTTAATAGGAAAAAAGACCTTGATCCGAATCATGATGAAAAAACGTATACATTTGTGTTGTAAAGGGGTTTTAAACAGAGACGCTACAAAAGTAAATCGATAAGGACAGCAAGCGACGCTATATTTTTTCCCGCTATTTTGACATTTCTCTTCAGTAAGGTTTGCCATTTCATCATGGAAAGATATACGAGCCAACAACGAGTCGAAATTATTAAAATTTACTACCGAAATTTGGAGTCAGTGGCCTCAACTTTAAGAGCGCTACGTCCAATTTATGGTCGTCATAATCGTCCTACCAGATCAACAATTGAGCGTCTAGTGGAAAAATTTGAATCCACAGGCACAGTACAAAATGTTCCCGTGCCAGTGAGACAAAGAAGTGCCCGTAGTGTCGAGAATATTGCTGCCGCTGAGGCTTCAGTTCAAGAAAGCCCAAATGTGTCTCTCACACGTCGTTCTCAAGCGTTGGGCATCTCTGTGACGTCGTTGTGGCGAATTTTGCGAAAAGATCTTGGCCTACCTCCTCACAAGATCAAACTGACGCAAGAACTGAAGCCGCTTGACCACCATAAGCGTCGTATGTTCGTGAATTGGGCTCAGCAACAACTTGAAAATGATTCGGATTTTCATCGGAAAATCATCATCAGCGATGAGGCTCATTTCTGGCTGAATGGCTACGTCAATAAGCAAAATATGCGTTATTGGTCAGACAGTAATCCACACGTAATCCATGAGTCCTCATTGCATCCCGAAAAAATTACGGTTTGGTGCGGTTTATGGGCCGGCGGCGTCATTGGGCTGTACTTCTTTCGTGATGATCAAGACCGGCACATTACTGTGAATGCGAATATTTTTGGCCCCAATTGGATAATATGGACTTGGAGGACATGTGGACGGCGCCACAAGCCACACAGCGAATGCCACAATCAATTTATTGCAAACCAAGTTTGGTGAACGTGTTATCTATGGCCCAGTCGATTGGCCGCCTCGGTCGTGCGATTTGACGCCGTTAGATTATTTTCTGTGGGGCTACGTCAAGTCTATGGTCTATGCCAACAAGCCAGCGACGATTGATGAACTTCGTACGAATATCGAACGTGACATTGCAGCAGTATCGGCCGATGTATGCTTGAAAACTGTCGAAAATTGGGTTCAGCGTCTGGACTTCTGCAACCGTGCCCGTGGTGGCCATGAAAAAGAAATCGAGTTCCAAACACAATGGCATCGAACGTACTTTCACAGGAGTAAAGAATTTCAGTGGTATCTAAAGCCTGGTTTGTTTTATTTAAAAAGCTTTTGTAGCGCTCTTATTGAAAAACCCGTTATTTGCCATAAAAACACGAAATCACGTAGGTATTGTCTTGTTGCTTGTTTTGTACTAATGCCTCTATCTGGTATTATTGAACCCATGCATTCCACCGTTCAACGTTTACTTGCAACCATACCTATGAAGTTAAAATTATTGAGAGAATAAACTTCTCTACTATGGTGTACTTTGTGGTCAGTGCTAGCACTTGTCGTCGGATAATTTTTAATGTAAATTTACTTAAAGATACTACCCTTCAGATAAAACTGATTATATTCAGAATTGTAACATTTAACGGTCTGTTTCCATAAAACGAATTCCAACGAACGAACGAATTAAGCAAATTTAAATCGCAAACAATACGAATAATATAGGTTAAATTCACGGTGAAAAATATTCGCTCCAGCAACAGATTGCAGGAAACAAGTACATGTTTGTAAGCATTGTTTTCATGAGTTGAAGATTTGCTGCCTTGTTGTCTCTTTGTTATCTGCCTCCTCTTTGTTTTCAGCGGTTTTCAACAAAAAATCCGCATTTGGGTATAAAAAACATAAATTATGTGCTATTAATCATTGTGTCTCAAACATGTTATATTGAATAGCAAACACAATGTGTTTGAGCACAAATATGGTATATTTGCTACAATTTACAAACATGTTATATTTGCATCCAAACAACAACAAAGAAAACCGATTTTTCAGCGTGTAGGATATTTATTTAGGGTATTCATTATTTATACGTTACTTTAATACATTTCTTAAAGGAACTATGTCATTTAACCCACGAACTTCTAATTGTTTACGTTGTAGTTTTGGTTGATCCGATCGTTCAAATTCGGTTTGTGAAAACAGACCGTAAGACTTTTTGAATCCAAAAAACTCTTTCAAAAAATCTTTTGAAACACCCGATTGTAAATTCAATATTTTTAAGATGTTTGGACTACACGAAAAGAAATATACAAGTCGAGCAGTCGACCTTTTGATTTTACCTCATTCATTATATGAAATCGACTTTTGGCCAAATGCGTCGTAAATAGAAATTTGAATACCATAATGCTGATATTGATATGGGGCAATGCGAATGTGGTGAACACCACAAACGATGGGTTTATCTGAGCGGATCTCAGCAACATAAAGCTCACACCCAGATAGATGAAATTGAAGAGCAGCATTCCAAAGGATATAACAAAAGAGTACATCAATATTTTACGATAATTCAGCTTCATTCCCAGGCGCACGAAGATCTCATCCACCACGAGGTTATTTTGTATGATATTAATCAATCGATTGCGTTTTACAATTGCAAATCCAAATATCGTCAGCATAGCTATGATCCCTGTGAGCGAGAGAGTAGCATCACCCAATTTCGTTATATTCGTTTGAAAGAAATAACCGATAATCGAGCCGTCCTCGCTTTGCGACAGAAAGAAACACAGTAGAAAGAACAGGAAATGCGCAATGCCCGCGACAAAGGATAAAGCAGAGGTTCGCACTTCCTTCTGTGACTTCAAGTGGAAGGGGGCCAGACCAATAATTGAGATGTACGTGAGTGGTCTTAACGATTGGAATATATTATCCGCATGCGATAAACGCTCCCAGATTTTAAATCCCATTTTAATGTTGAAGTATTAAAGCGAATAAATTTTTCTTTCACCGGAAATGAGTTTTTTATTTTGTACGTCCGTTTCTAAAGGCCACTTGTTGATTACTAAAGGACTCACGACAATGTTTAGGCATATGGTGCTGTTGCGTTGTTGTATTGCTCGTTTGTTTGTCGTATCCTTCGGTAAATGGTCTACCAACTTCTGCGTTTCTATGAATGAACTGTATCAACAACAAACACCTTGAAGGGATGATGCCACCATCACGTCAAACATCACACCCATTTTTCTGCTGCTGGTGGCGGTGGTGGTGATGATTGTGGTATCACTGGGGTTTGCTAATTATTTGCCAATATTATACTCGTTGCTGTTGGAACTCATCAGTTTTATTGTTAATAGCTTTACTCGACGACTGACACTAATGACAATCAGCAGCAACAACAAAATGTTGTCAATTATTTAATTGCATCAAAGCAAAAAGAACAAATTTGTCTACACTTGAACTGGTAAAGGAATTGAATTTCAACTTTGGTACAACACGTTTGATGTTGTGGCCACATGCACACACATATATTTGTATGTGATGGACAGCAATGGACAAATATATAGCACAACCGGTTGTGAGCATGGGACTGTTCATGGAGGAGTGACCAGTAATGATTCCTTCATTGGGCGGTCCAAGCAGCTCACGACTTCCACGCAGTGTGTCCTGGGCAATGGCTTTATCGTAAATCTCCGTTAGCTGGCTAGAGTGAGAAGGCGAGACAAATGAGCAGCCTGATTGGTTATGCGATCACTGATAAGTCTCAGGTTTATTAGGCAGAGTTAGTATTTACAACCCCACATGTGTAACCCATACACATCGTCGTGGGGAATGTGTAATGAACGTTTATCCATTACCCACAGTGTATGGGGAAAATAATGGGTAGCTACCCACGAAAATGGGGAATTACCCATCACGGTTATCCATTACCCTAAGGGTAATGGGGAAAATAATGGGTAGCTACCCACGGCGATGGGTAGTGAGAAAATTGAGAAATACAGAAGGAAGAACGAAGCCCGACAATTCTACCAAAAAGTCAAAAACGTAACTAATGGACGTGATTTAGAACCCCCCTTCTGTAAATACAAGGATGGAAATCTCATCGCAGATGTGCAGAGCATGTTGAGATTTCATTTCTCTGCGCTATTGGTACCTGAGACAATCGACCACAATTTGGACAACGACGTCGATTGCTCCCATCCTAACCAAGACGAGGTCAAAACAGCTATTGCCCGGCTTAAGAACAACAAAGCCGCAGGAGCCGATGGATTACCGGCGGAGCTGTTTAAGGCTGGCGGCGATGAGATGATAAGGTGTATTCATCAGCTCATTGGCAAATTTTGTTAGATGACTGCATGCCCGGCGATTGGAGCTTCAGTGTACTATGCCCCATATTTAAAAAAGGTTTTCCGAGTCTCTATGCCAACTGCAGTGGAATAGACCTTTTATCCATAGCATATAAGTTTCTATCAAGTATAATTTGCGAAAAACTAAAACCAATTATCGCTGATCTGATTGGATCATACCAGTGTAGCTTTAGGCCTGGAAAATCGACAACTGACCACATTTTCACGCTACGATAAATCTTGGAGAAGAGCCACGAAAAACAAATCGACACCTATCATTTATTTGTCGATTATAAGGCGGCCTTCGATAGTCCGATACGGGAGAAACTCTATGAAGGAATGTCTGAGCTTGGCATTCCTTTAAAACTCATACGCCTTTGCAGGATGACCTTGACGAAGACTAAATCCGCAGTGAAAGTTGGTAAGGATCTTACTGAACCTTTCGAATCTAAGCTAGGGCTCGGGCAAGACGACACCCTATCGTGCGATCTCTTTAACATCTTCATGGAGATCATTATGAGAAAAGCTGCAGTTAACATGAATAAAACCATCAGCAGCAAAAGTCACATGCTGCTCGCGTATGCTGATGATATAGATATCATTGGACGCACAGTTAGAGAAGTTACTGCGGTGTTTTCGAGAATTGAGAAGGAGCCAACAAAAGTGGGTCTGATGGTAAATGAGGACAAGACAAAATTAATGGTTTCAACAAGCAGGGCCTCCACGCGATTAGACCAAAGCGTGAACGTTGATAACCGTTATAATTTCGAAGTGGTGCACGAATTTATATACCTCGGATCTGCCGGAAACAAGATCAACAACGTCAGTCTTGAGATCAAGCGAGGAATTCTGCTTGCGAATAGATGTTATTTTGGACTAAAGCCCGGTATTCACTTTTTATGAAATTTTCAAGCATGTGTATAAAACATAACTTAGATTTCATGAACCGAAAATTTCGTTCACTGTTCATTTTGCGAACATTTTGTAGGCAAACTCAAGTACAGGGTTGTTACGCCAAAGTTATTTCGCACGAAAACAATTGTTTGATAATTGCTTGGGACCGGAATTTTGACATTTCGATTATTTTGACAAAAAAAGTAAAACCACATGCGTTAAAAATAAAATGGAGCCCAAAAGAGGAACTATGAAATTAATATTTGTAAGGTAAGTAAGAGATAGGTGGTAACTCTCCGCAACAAAATTTTCCGCTTGGAGATGAATGACAAAATTTCTTACGAAATTCCGCAAGGCTTAAGCAAGCACTTTAGAGATAAAGCTCTCTCTCTCGAGAAACAAAAGTCCAGCTACGTATACCAAACTCTCATACAACCTGTCTTGCTTTATGGCGCAGAATTCTGGATCTTATCGCAAGCAGACGAAACATCTGTAGGAGTCTTCGAGAGAAAAATACTCCGAACAATTTTTGACGCAATAGTGCACAACGGCGAGTATCGCTGAAGAATGGATGAAGGGTTTTGGAAACCAAGCTCGAAGGAAGACGAAAAATAGGAAGACCAAGACTCCGCAGTAGGGATCAGGTTGACGAATCCCTGCGTATACTTGGTATTATCAACTGGAGAGATAAGGCAAAAGATCGATTTAGTTGGCGAAATATGTTATCTTCGTTTTGTAATGTTCCTGACCCCCGGAGTTTTTCGATACCGGATAAGTAATTAAGTAAGTAAGGTTGTGAGCTTTGTACTTTATGTTTATGTGAGATACATACATATGTACACGCTGAAAAATAACGGCCTCTATAACATTATCTCCCAAACATATTCAGCAGGAACCATGTATATGTTTGGAACACACTTCAAACATTTATATGTTTGCAAGCCCAAAACTCACTTGTATTTCGAAGTAAACAGTATAATGTTTACTGGGAAACATGTATGCTTTTACGTGGAACTTTATGCGTTCTTCATCCCAAACATCCATATACTCACGTGGAAGCATTCGCGAGTTTCCCCCAAAACTGAATATACTTATGTGGAAACATATGCGTATTTCCTCCCAAACATAATCATATTTAGAAACGAATTACTCTTTGATTTTAATATATATGTATTATTTATTATTATTAATTTTATCAGTATAAATCCACATTTATAAATAATTAATCCAAAAAATTAAATGATTTAAAACGGCCCTTTTTACGTTTGCTTGCATTGACTGCATTATTACTTTTTTCCCATGAAATAAAAATTTGCTCTTCTTTTGCTTCTTCTTTCTTTGTTGTCCCTTACGTGTTTTGTTTTCAGAAGGTTTCAGCTATGTGTTGGTTATCACTATGAGTTGGTATACAAACAATATTTTGTATACAAATCTGGATAAATTACTTGTGTTTTTCTTTATTATACTGATTTTTATTATAATGAAATGGCCCGCCATTCCGATTTTCTCAGTAAAGGCTCGGACAGATGAAGGGGTTCACGTTGTTGCTCTTTCCAGTTTCTTTCCTCAAAATCGTATCTCACTTTGCTAGCACACACACATTCATATATACGAAACACATACAGTAAAACCAAAGCAACATCACAAACCATTTAATCGTCCGAGCCTTCGATTATTGTTTTTTCACTGATCAAGCGTTTTTGATATCCACTGTCCGATGAACCATTGACGACTGAATACAAGACACTAAAATGCAATACATCAGGTAAAATAAGAAACACTTCATCTTCAATTTACAGGCACATTCAGGAATATTTATGAGTCAATAACTGAGAGAATAATTCAACCAGTACATAAGTTTCAGTCGGGTGAGCCGACTTAATCACACCCTCACCCTAAGTAATACGTTGCGTGGGAGTTCTGTTAAATAGAAAAACGCCCAGACCCAAAAGTGACCATATTCAATAGCAGATTGACATTGCGCTAAATATTATTGAATACCCAAATTAGTTAGTTTCCCTCCCAATATTTATATGCGAGGTACAAAAATTGTTGCCAAAATTTTGATGAGTATCAAATTTTATTAAGATCGGTTATGATTTATTGGATATATCGAGTCGGCAAACCGCAAATACGCCCAACTTTTGTATGGGAGGTACGAAACTGGGCGTGGCACAGTAGTCAATCATTAATAACACAGTATCTTTTAACAAAATATTGCCTAGTACCGAATTTTATTAAGATCGGTTGTAGTTTACCAGAGTTATCGTGTCGATCAACCGGTCATCCGCCCAACTTTTATATGGGTGGTACCAGAATGGGTGTGGCAAAACAGCTCGTTTTCTATAGGAGAGTTTCATTTGTCTAAATACTGACAAGTAGAAACCTTCATAAAGATTGGTTCGGTTTTGCGGGACTTCTCGTGCCGAACACCCAGGCGGCCAAACAACTTTTGTGAGGGAGGTACCACAATGGGCGTGGAAAAATCACCTTTGTTTTAGTCGGTGATTGGCGTTTGATAACGTGAAGCCGTATACCTAATTTCATTAATGTCGGAATTGTTTGAAGCTATTTATCGGACTGACAAACCGAACGACCACCCTGTTTTGTATGGGAGGTACCAGAATGGGCGTGACAATCTCGCCCATTTCCTCCAGTTAAGTAGGCATTTACAGATTATTAACCGGTGTAAGACTTGAACCTAATTACATCTACCAGAAGAAAGGTTTGAAAGAAATATTATTTTGTTCTAAATATGTCGATTTGTATGGGAGGTACCAGAAGGAGCGTGGTCACAACGCCCATTTTCAATCCCAAACTCAATATTGGCAAATAATAGTCACTGACAAAATTTCATTGTGATCTGTAAAGATTTACGGCAGTTATCGTGTTGATCAGAAAGCCAGCCAGCCAGACAGACAGACAGACAGACGGACATGGCTCAAACGTCTTAAAATGTCCTAAAACGAATTTCGTCCAAAGATAGTAAGGGCGTAATACGGCTCCTTCTATGTGTTACATTTTTTTACGTATTAAATGATATATACCCCCATCCCTATGAGTGAGGGTATAAAAATACAGATACACACTTGCAAGATGGTCTCTCTCGTTGTCCCTATTTTATTCTCTTGCTCTCGAGAGAGCATAAACAGTGCAACAAACACAGCTGTATTTGTATCACAAACACGGATATATTTGGGTCGCAAACTATATATATTACAACATATTAATCTTTGTTTCTCAAACATGTAATATTGAATAGCAAACACAATGAGTTTGAACACAAGTATATTATATTTGCGACAAGCTCCAAATACATTTTATATTTGTATCCAAACAACAAAAAAAATACAGATTTTTCAGCGTGTATAAAAGAACTGCAGTTCTGGAACTTGTCGTTTGATTCGCGTGTATTAGAATAACCTTAGGCGTGTTTTGGTTGCACCGCTTACTTAGATTATCGCTTATTTTGTATGAAGAACTTTGCGAAAACTTAGCGACACAAAAATGTTCGCTAAGCTTATAATTTTTTTTCATCTTTTTTTAAAGAGTTATCATATTTTTGATTAATATGAGTTATCACTTAATAGCTGATTTCTTTGCAACTTAGCAAACGATTTTCGCTTAGTTGTAACCAAAACACGGTTATTATCCTTTAAAAGAATGACAACAAATTTAAGCAGTTGTAACAAAATTAGCACACAAGTGAATGCTCGCATTTATTTAATTTTTCTATTATATTAAAAGTTACTGGGAAAACTAGTTTAGCTCAGATCCTTGCTACGACTTTAGCCCTAGAAGGGTAATCATATTTTACATTTATTAAAGGCAATCTTCGTCGAATCGACGAAGTCCTATTTACTTTTAAATTTTTAATGAACAACGTAGCGTACAAGTCCGGTACACTACTTTAAATCATTAATAGACTTTAGCAGAAAATAAAACACACAAGCCATACATGTTTAAACCTTTTTGATTTGTTTTTGAGCAATTCGCTCTTTAGTTTATTTTTGTGAAAAATTTAAAAAGGGCAACAGTGTTCGTCGAATCGACGAAGATTACCCGTCTAGGGTTAAATCTGCCTTGAGTAGTGCTATTTTTACCAGCATGACTTTTGCTTAATGTAGTTATAAGTTAATTTTTTACTGTACACAATCTAATTGCCTACAATACCCCCATAAATATCCTTGTACCGCAAAAGAAGCCATATAAAATTATGAGAATTATTATATTATTTTCATTGGTAAATATTGCAATTGTATCGTATTTCCGTAACAAGGCGCTATAAGTGGTAGATACATTAACCGAGCAGAACAGTTTATTAAATTAAAGGGGCGCTGGAACGCGCGCAGTGGCGAAAGATTTCATTGAGCAAAAGGACAATGTTTGATAAATACTTAATGTTATTATTGACACAAAGAGATGTCGATTGATTGGAGAGGGGGAGGGAGAGAGGAAATTGCTATATAAAGGTCAAATAATGATCTTATTAAAAGCATTTAGAAGACAATGGCATTCATTGAATTCTTTATTACGGCTGATTGCGAGGAATACATGTTCCATGTTGCATGTCCAAAGAGTTCACTTGTCTATGGCTGTAAATGAGATAGGATATCGTTTACACTTTACGCCACAAATTTTACATCCATATGTCAACTCAAGTTATGACCTTTTTAATTGTTATTGCTTGTCCCCCTAGGGGAATGTAGGGATAGCAAGTAGCGTGTTAGATTGCTGGTAAACGTGTAACAGGACACATGTCCTCAATATTGATGAGTAATTTATTCATTTTATTCGTATCAATACTGTGGTACTTTGTTGTAACGTTTAGCCCTGTAACAGTTAGGACATGAGACCTTATTGCCAATTAGCAAATAACATTTTGGCAATTATTTAAATTATATTAACTTAAATACGACATTACAAAATATCGGCGAAGTTGCAAATAAATTGTCATTATTTTCATTCCCATATTTATACAAGAGAAGACTTGTCTAACAGGCGTTTTTGCCCCTGTACCTGTTGATCTTCTAATAATATGAACTTCTCAATGAACTTCTGGTTTCATCATCATCGCAGAATACGCTACTGCGTCGTTAGTCGTATTGCAGTTGCAGCAATCAATATTAATAGAATTACTATCTGTGTCCTTGGTGCAGGATCCAATGAATAAAAAAATTGTTGCCTGTAAAGTCGGTTTTACGGGCGAAGATTTTACGTGACAACGTCTTTTTCTCGGTAGAATATTTATTGATATGAATATAATTAAATTGCACAATAGGAGTGCAATGAACTCACTTGCCCAATGAGTGTTAGAACTCACGGGCGATGTTTTAACATTTATTGAAACTTATGGTTTAGGAAAATAGAAGTAATTTCAACACCATCTAGGTACCTGTGCGATTTCTATGAACACATTATCAAATGTGACATTATAAACAATAAACATATCCTTTATTATAAAATATAAACATTTCTTTTATTATAAAAAATAAACATTTCTTTTATTAAAAACAAAAGAAAATAATTTACTAACCAAAAAGTATTTCAATTCATCATATTCGCATATCGTTTTTAAAGCCGACCGCAGCTCTCTGTTTCGTTTTGGCTACCTAATTCATATGAAAATTTCTACACACAAACATACACTACACATATCATAAAGCCAAAAAACAAAAAACAAAAAAAAACAAAAAATAATACCTTATCCAATGCAGACTGATCTAAATCAATATTCATACACACGCACATATATACGCACATTCATACTTGCTCAGTCGTCATATATATGATGTGCCAAAAAACAAAAACACTCACACCACCGACCAACAGCCACTAGAAGCCAGCAAAGCAAATCGTTTCTGGCACACAAGTAAACACATTGCGTTTACTTGTGTTCGGTGACTCATCGTAACGTTACCGGGCGTTACACTTTTTCATAAGTGACTCCCAGCCGCAACCTAATTTAAGACGTTGTCACGTCAAAATAAATAAATGGTTTCCCATTACATCCCATGAAGGGACCGGGGAGAACTTCTCACAATCAGGATCCAATGATTAGTATAAATTAACTCTAGGCAGATGTACGCTCCGTAAATTACCTGGCAAAAAAAGGTTTCCCATTACATCCTATTCAGTGATTTGGGAGAGCTTCACACAACCAATGGAATGTGCGCTTTCTCGCGTTTCAATCACTGATAGGGAACTACAGTCTTAAACCGTTTCCGACAAGTAGTTTGTGAAATTTTGTCAAGGATAAATACTCGGTAGTGTCGCCATCACTAAGCGAGGTAGTCATCGTCGATGGAACTGTAAGGTGATCAGAGCAGGGATTGAACCCACGTTCTCATGCACAAGAAGTGCGCACACTACCATTGCACCAACGACGGCCACAAACGACCTTTACCACCTCTAGGTTAATTTATGTTGTAAAAATTACCTTGACCCTGAAGTAAATGACGCATGACCTCCTCGAATTCTGAACTTATCCTAGATATTAATGACCGTGACCAAAAACGATGTACTAAAGTAGACATTCAAAATTTGGTCTTCACTCGAATGCCAACAAACAAAACGAGAGAAGTCTTAATCATTCTCTGCTCTCTCTCTCCTACTCTCTTCATTGAACATTTCAATAAATAACTATACAAATAAATAACTATACAAATTCAAACCTATTTTGAAGTAGAATTGCATAAACTATGCAAATCGTATGAAATAATCAAGATATGACGCGAGAGAGAAATGCGTTTGAGTGAATTGTTACCACTTTTTGGTTCTCTTTGACTTGATCTTGATCGTCTTTGCCTTGACCATGAGGTCTATGAAGTTTGACAATAATGCCCTTAGTTATTGCTTTACGATTGTAACTTTGACAATAATGACCTTCGCCATTGATTTACGATCCCACTCAGCCACTCAACTTAGTTGGGTCGACTTATAGACGACCCAACTTCAACACGACCAAACTTATCTTTTGTATTGTGGTTCAAACCTGTTTTTGGTTGTAATTGTTATGGTGTTACCAGCTCGAAATATCAATTTTGACAAGTAAAAGCAGCTGATTTAAGTGAAAATAAATAAAAGAAGTGTTGTACTTGCAAAATCGAAATGGATATACTTAAGTAGCACAGATTTGTTTTATGAAGATGGAGTTGAGAACGTGAATATATATCGCACCCTAACTACAAAAGAGTCATAACTCAAAATTTTCAGATTTTAATTTTTTGCTTAAAAACAATAACCAAAGACCATTTCTATCCGCTGTAAAAATCTGACGTCGTTTACTCTTTCTTTTCGTCAAAAAATTGCCGTATGAATATGTCTATTATTGAGAATTTTCATACATATTTCTAGTTAACAAAATCAGTTTTTTGGCTCTACTGAAAATTTGAAAATTTTGAGTTATGACTCTTTTGTAGATAGGGTGCGATATGTGTTGCATTTAAGAAGAAATATTCTGCCCAGTGCAAGCTATGTTTTTGCACATACACGTTGCCATTCATTAATGTTCTGGACGGTGGTCCTGAACTATTTAACTCCACAGCAAATCCTTCCAATAGTTCTGCGTGGTGCCAAATTGTGGTTTCCGAAGGCAACGGCTGGATTACTTCCATTAGCTGGACAAGTTTCTCAAACTGAGCCTTTTTTTCTGATTTTGATACTTCTAATTTATATAAAATATTATTGTTAAATTAAAATGTTCAAATGTTAAATGAAAATTATAATTTGAATCCAAAACAATATCTACTTACGAGCTCTTATCAAATTAAAAATACGCACAACTATAAACTCAACTGCTCTCAAGCAGTGGTGTAAATTTAACGCATTTGTCGACCAAACTAGCACAGAGTTGTCAACGGCAATACGACAAAAGTAAGTGAACACAACCAAAAAATCAGCTGTTGTTCAGTTGAGTTGAGTCGACCGTTGAGTTGAGAACGGCAATGCCAATTCATCGATTACGACCAAATTCTCACAAAAGTTGAGAACCGTAATAGGGGCATAAAATACAGTCAATAATGGTCTTTCCCATTGTTATATGGAGTTAACCTTGTGATTAATGACATTGACTCCGGGAATAAGCCTTCACTCTCGTTTTTGGATAATGATCTTCTTGTTAATGAACTGGACTTCAACGTTGCCAAACTTGACCATGATATAAATCACCACAGCGTTGTTCATATTGTCTTCCGCGTTTGAGTCATTGAAATTAGTGCCAATGACTCTAAAGTAAATAGCGCTCTAAGTCAATAGTCTTGAATTTAAGATCATATATCGGTGGTGCAATAGTTATTGTGCGCGCCTCTTGTACTTGAGATCCTAAATTTCTTTCGACGGCTGTTAGCTCGCATAGTGACGGCGACACTATCGAGTATTTAGCCATGAAAAGCTTTTCAAAATACCGTTCGGAACTGTAGGTCCCAATCAGCCAGTGTAAAATTAGGGTGCACACAGCTCACTGGTTGTGAGAAGCTCTCCCCGATTTCTTCATGGGATGTAATGGGAAACCATGTATGTATCTTGCATTTAAGGTCAATGATGTTGTATTTTACACTAGACTCACTGACGTTGCCCTTGGAGTTAATGATCTTTATCAAAACAAAAATGATCTTCACATTGATGTGAAGAAATATAAATAACCTTAAATTAACTATAAATTACATTAACCTTGATATAGTTGACCCTCACCTTGGATGCAAATATAACATGTGTGTAGCTTGTCGCAAATACAGTATACTTGTGTCCAAACACATTGTGTTTGCTATTCAATATTACATGTTGGAGACACAATGATTAATGGGTTATAATATTTACTTTTTTGACCCAAATATGGCTTTGTTTGTTGAAAACTGCTGAAAACAAAAACGTAACAGTCAACAAAGAAACAAAACAAGCAGCAGATCTTCAATTCATGAAAACAATGCTTGCACATAATAATATTACAGCGTGTAATAATGACGAAATGAATGATTCTGACCTTCGCCCCTGGGTTAATGAAAATATAGTCAAACTCTTGGCTCTGGTATCAATATCACCATGGGGTCAATTCATTTTAATCTTGAGGTTATAGAATTTGTAAGAAAGATTATGAACCTGTACATTGGGCTCAGTGGCTTTGGGTATGAAGTCAATTATCTTTAACAAAACAACATTTTACAGCCAAAGTCACGATGTCGAACGTTAACGTTCGCTTTCTTTCTATGCGACAATCAGCTGATTTGGGAGCCACTAACAAGCGAACGAAAACATATACAATTCAGTACAAAATCGGACCCCACTTACACCCTCTCCTACAAAATCAAAGCGAACGAAGTCAGTCACTCACTTTCGTTTCAGACTTGTCGTTCGCATGGTTTTATGTGTGTTTGTGTGGTTGTTGTTCAAAGCAATATTATAAAGTTGACGTTCGCCATTTAATTTCGGAGCGAGAGAGAAGAGTACGAGGAACCAGTATCTGCAGGTGCCGCAAAGTTGGAGTTTTTCTGCCGAAATGGAAATATGTATATTTTAATAACAAATTTATTATAATGACATTATTTTCCGTCTATTATGTTTCTTCCATTGAATTCTATATAAATTGTTTTTGTTTCAAGCTTTTATTTGATTTCCAGTTATGCGACAACCAAAAGACAAGTGACTGGTTTTGACATTTTCGTTCGCCTAGCCGACAGCGAAAATATTTAGTGGCTTCCGATTTTGCAAACACACAACCACACAATAACATTTAAAGCCTGGGATAAGAACGAAAGTGAGTGACTGGCTTTCGTTCGCTTAGGTTTTCTTTCGAGATCGTGACTTAGGCTGTGAATGTTAGAGTCAACTACCTTAACTCTGAAGTCAATTTCACTCTGAGGTCAATGGTCTTGACTTTGATATTAAAATAAATATGGGCTAGGGAGAGCTTCTCACAAACCAGTGAGCTGTGCGCGTTCTAGTTTTACACTCACTGATTGGGACCTACAATTTTACACCGATTCCGAAAGGTTTTTTGAGAAGCTTTTCATGGCTAAGTACTCGATAGTGTCGCTGTCACTAAGCGAGGTGACCGCCGTCAAAAGAAGTTTAAGGTGGTCAGAGCAGGAATCGAACCCACGTTCTCATGCACAAGAGCCGCGCACACAACAATTGCACCACCGACGGTGATATTAGGGGCACTGAAATCGTGACACAGGAGTTAATATGTTTGACCCAAACCTTGAACTTTATATTTCATTATGTGTCTTAAATTTCACCTGATGTCTTTTTAAATGCTATTGATGTCTTGTAATCATTCTTTTAAATTTCAATTGATGTGCTTTAAATTTCAATTGATGTGTTTGTAATTTCAATTAATGTCTTTTTAGTTTTAGTTAATGGATTTTAAATTTCAATTCATTGCCTTTACATTTCAACTGATATGTTTTAAATTTCAATTGACGTCCTTCGAAATTCAATTGATGTCTATTGAACTTTTTTATTTTAAATTTTATTTGGTGCCCTTGAAATTTCAATTGATGTATTTTAGATTTCAATTCGTGTCTATTAAATTTCAATTGATGTACTTTACTTTAAATTCGAATTGCTGTTTTTTTAATTTCAATTAACTCATTTTACATTTTAATTCATTTCCTTTAAATCTCAAATGATGTGTTTGAAATTTCAATTGATGATGTCTTTTGATGATATTTTAAATTTCAATGGATGTATTTGAAATTGAAACTGTTGTCCTTTGAATTTCAATTGATGTATAAGTATATTACATTTCATTTCATGTCTTTTAAATTTTAATTGATGTTTTGGAAATTTTAACTGATTTATTTCATATTGCAAATATAATTTTAAAATTTTAATTGATGGATTTTAAATTCCAAATATAATTTTAAAATTTCAATTCATATTTCAGGTCAAGGGCCTTACAAAAGGAGGATAACACACTTATCCAACCGGCTCGATTTTTAGCTTTTCTCCTGCGGTTAGTAACATCAAGCTCTCGCAGGTAATATTCCACGTCGTCATTCCTGGTCAAAGTCTTGGGCGTCCTATTTTTTGATGTCCATCGAGTACGTCTTCGAATACATTTCGCAATGATTCATTCTGATACATTCTACTGACATGGCAATGTCGGGATACAGATTATAAAGCTCGTGGTTCATCCTTCGTCGATACTCGCCGTTTTCTACTACATACATATATATATATATTAGTTGGATCTTCGGTTTTTTTTCTAGGGAGAGGGTCTTATCTCTGAAGTGCTTAGGCCAAAATAACACCTGTCTGCAAGCGCTGTTCTCAGTTTCATTTCTAGGCTGACCTTATTGCAGACCTATTTACGGCAGATCCGAGGTATCATCTATTTCCTCAAAATTATAACGGTTATCAACGTTCACAACGTTTGTGGTCGTCGGTGGTTGCAATGGTAGTGTGCGCGGCTGTTGTACACGAGTGCGTGGGTCCGATCCCAAATTTTTCGATTGCGGTCACCTCACTTAGGGACGGCGACACTATCGATTTTCTGCTTGACGAACCACTAATTTTATCTTGTCCTCGTTTACTCCTAAACCCTCTTTTGCTAATTCCTCTTCACTTCTCGAAAATTTTGCAGTATCTTCTCGCAGATTTCACCCAATAATGTCTAAATCATCAGCATACGCGAGCAGCATGTGGCGTTTGCTGCTGATACTTTTATTCGTGCAGACTGCAGCTTTTCTCAGGATGGTCTCGCCTCATACTAAATGGTTCGGTAAGATCTTTACCAATATTTGCTGAGAATTTCGTGTCCGTCAGTGCCAGCTTCACAGGAATACTAAGCTACGACATAGCTTGGCATAGTTTTCCCCATATCGGTCTATCGAAGGCAGACTTATAATCTACAAAGAGGTGGCAAGTGTCGATTTGTTTTTCGTGTAGTTTCTCCAGTTTGTTTTTGTATTAATGTGAATAACTGGTCGATAGTTGACTTCACAGGCCTAAAGCTACACTGATAAGGTCCGATCAGGTCTGCAACTTTAGTCATTCACACATTACGCTCGAGGGGACCTTGTATGCGATGGACAAAAGGCTTATTCCACGATAGTTTCTAGATTGTTTTAGTTTTAACTACATCAGTTTAAAAAAGGACTAAAAGGATATTGGAATTAGAGCAGATTGCAATGATTGTATTTAAAGAATGATTGTTTTAAATTTTTTGACCCACCAGCAGCTTATTTTATTGTACTTTAGTAGTTTTTCAAAAAAGACGAGTTCTTCAAAAAGAGCAACTAAAATAGATTATTTGAATGTATTATCCACATAATTCTCCTTTAGTTTAACCGAATACCAGTAGTCACGAAATGTAGCTCATTAATGTATTTATATTGCACAGGATCATTAAAAACACGTAGCTGCACTCCGGCCTGAATTATGAGATATTGGTTATACTCAATATATTCACATTTGGCGAAGGAATCATCCACCCAAAACATTTGTATTCCACTGTGTAGTTGGTTGGTCATTAAAGGGTAACACACCTTTATGGTTTAGAAAATATTTAAAATTTATAATTATGAAAATTAAGTTTACAATATATCATTCAATAAAAGATTTTATTTCCATGATCAATTTGAGATGCAAGTAGCATTTGCTACATCGCAGCCACGTGGTAGAACTGATGGAGAACTAGAGGTGAATTGTAGCAAAATAATCAAATACGTGGTCAAAGCTCCACTTATCTGTAAACAATAAAAATACCAACATTTAAAAATAGAAGGATACGATTTAAAATTCTTATCACTTACCGTAAAATATAGGGTCCGGTCTATAGTAAATAAACCAGCTGCAGTAAAATTGATCTTAAGATGTAACAGTTGCATAGAGAACTGTTGTAGTTTTTCCTTAACATCAGCAGCCTTTGCTTTATTCAGCAGTGCATGCACAATACCACCCGTTTTTTCACTCTGCGAAATAGAAACGTTCAAACACTTGATGTTTTAAAAAGATATAAATTTAAATTTGAGTTGGGCCCTACCTTTTTTATAGCTCGATTACTACCCTCCACTATGGATATTATAGCGATTAGATACAAAATCATTTGACATGAGAAGAATGTAACAAATTCAACCGTCTTGAATTTACTCTCTCGTTTCGATTTACCCAAAAGGGTCTCCAGAACATAGTACGCATCGAATACTATGATAAGAAATGCTATCGATATGATGGTGAGCAGCTGGTACGTGAAATATTTGTTGGCTGTAGAGGCTGCATCACATATTAGCTGATGAATTTCCATAGATTCTTGTATAATTTCGGCAGGATTCTTCGACACAATGGTGTACATAGAGAAAGAATCCAAACATTGCAAAGAACGTTGCTTTTGAGTAATGGCTTTGACGCTGCGAGTGTCCCATTGATGGCAAAGATTTTTAAGGACCTGGAAGGATGAAATATAATAGATAAAATAACGTCTGCAGAAATTGTCTATTGGGGGTTTATAGTGCGTATGATTACTCTTAATTAAGGTGCCATGCGTATGAGTAATATTATTATTAGCTCATGGAGAGTAAACAGTTAAAACAGTCGGTGGCATAGTGTAATTATATAACTAGAGGTGTCAGATGCTCAATCTGACGCTTCATTTCACACTGTTCGTGGTGAGGTCGATGCGTTAGAGAGATTTTCAACGCAAATTGACTTACACCAGGTTTTTATTGTTAGTATAGATTTCTGTTGTATTTAACACAACAATTTTAAAACACAAAACGAAATGCCGTTGTTGTTTCCTTGTTGGTTGTTTGGAACTATTGCCGCTATCTTCTATTATTAAATCAATACTTTTCAACGTTCAGTGTTCATATGCAACCAAGACTAGTATCATACATTTACTGAGAGAAGTGGTTACACTAAATATAAAATTACTCAATGGTCGGTGGTCGGTGGTGCAATGGTTGTGTGTGTGGATCTTGTACATGCGAACGTGGGTTCGATTCCTGGTCTGACCACCTAAAATTTCTTTCGACGGCGGTCACCTCGTTTAGTGCCGGCAACACTATCGCGTGTTTAGGCCTGAAAAGGCTTCTTAAAGTACCGTTCAGAACCGGTGTAAAACTGTAGGTCCTAATCAGTGATTATAAAACTCAAAAGCGCACAGCTCACTGGTTGCGAGAAGATCTCCTCAATCCCTTTATGGGATGTACTGGGAAACCATATTTTTTACTACATATAAAGGGTTACCATTTATATTTATATAGGCCTAGGTATTTTTTAGTGTTGCCAGGTGCAATCTGGCAACACATTTCAAAAATGTTACAGTTTTTAGCTTAATGGTACTCAGAACGTGTTGACGTTCGACCATAATTTCTGAGGTTTTCAATAAATAGAAAAATGGAATTAACTCGTCAACATTTTCGTGCGATTACTTTCCACAACTTTCGACGTGGAGAAATTGATTAACTTAAATATTTATGAACCGATGATGCACTGTCCTACAGTGCTGTGCAAAACTTGTGTAATGAATTTAATTGGGAATGACGTTTACTTCAGGTCGCATTTCGTGCAGGTTGTCCAAGATCGGTGGTTGTGCCAAAAAAATTGATGCTATGCGTGAACTGGTATTGCAAGATCGTCATGTGATATACCGTGAGATAGAGGCATTCTTGGGCTTTAATTCCCTTCCATATGTATATTCAATACATCGTCTACATTTGGCCGTAAAAAATATGCTCGCGGTTGAAACCGCATGCAGTGTCTGATCCATAATGGGCGGATAAAACATAATAATCCTGGCAGTAGGTCAAATGCAAACCACGGTGGGCTGCGTTTGAATCCCGCCACCTTTATATAGGCAATGAAAATGCACGGAAAATATGATAAACGAAGAAAACCCCTAACTGGTGACGACCCTCGCAAACGTTATACGGACCATGATTTAAGAATATGTGCCTGGAATGTGCGAAAACTATACAGGACGGGTTCCACTTTCCAACTGGCGCATGTCCTCGGAAAATATAAAGCTAACATCACAGTGATCCAGGAAATGCGATGGACAGGATATGGTTGCACCAGAAAGAAAAACTGCGATATTTACTACAGCTGCCATGAGCGAAAACACGAATTCGGGGTGCGGATTTATAGTTGGCAAGAGACTGCGACACCTAGTTTCAAGGTTCAACCCAGTGAGTAAACCCATAGCCACAATTCGGATCAAGGCGAAATATTTCAACATCTCGTTAATTTGTGTGCACGCACCGACAGAGGATAAAGGGGATGAGGTGAAAGAATCATTTAATGAGCGTCTGGAGGAAGTATACGAACGCTGTCCTGACCACGACATTAAGATTATTCTAGGCGATTTTAATGCCAAATCGGGAAAGGAAAGTGTCTTTCGACCAACCATCGGTAATCAAAGTCCACATTATAAAACCTCCGATAATGGAATAAGACTGATAGATTTCGCCGCTGCAAAGAACATGGTAGTTAGTATCACACGATTCCAGCATAAGGACATACATAAGGCGACCTGGATATAAATATCTCCTGATCACAGAACGAAATACCAGATTGATCACCAGATTAGATTGACCACCAGATTATATGGCAAGCACTCTTTGAGTGCACCGGATGTACGTGTGATTCGAGGTGTTAATATTGACTCGGATCATTACCTGGTGACTGCGAAGTTCCCACAAGACTGAGCAGTGCGAAAAACGTAGGGCGCTGAACATGGAAAAATCTAGATATTGACAAGCTACAAATACCGTCGATATCAAAGTCCTATCAACAGAAGCTCACTCTTGTACTAGGGCAGAATACTCCCCCTCCTGAGTAACCAAAAGTGCAGTGCATCTCCCATTCTTTGGAAACTGCTGCAAGGATTGACTTGGCTATCAAAAACCCCAGAATCCATGGTACGGCGAAGAATGTCGCATTACAACTGTCGAAAAAAACGCTGCACATATGGCAGCGCAACAGTCAGTTACAACGCGTGCTGCGAATGAGCGGTACAAAAGGCTGAGAAGGGAGGGAAATCAATTATTTAGGAGCAAACAATGGCAGTGGGAGCAGACGGAGATTGAAAGGACCGAATTGTGCAGGATGAATGGTGAATTCTAAAATTTTCCCTGAGGGTAAGAAGATCGAATAACGGCCCTAATAACGGTCTGCCCTCCTGCAAGGACGAGAATGATAAGGACGAGACTGATAATCCGTGTGTCTGTTCCAACTATCGTGGTATCACTCTTTTATCCATTGCATATAAGATCTTGTCGAGAGTATTATGTGAAAGATTAATGCCAATTGTTGAAAACCTGATTGGACCTCAGTGTGGTTTTAGACCAGGCTAGTCCACGACTGACCAAATATTCATGCTACGCCAAATCCTGGAAATGACACACAAAAGCACGAGGACTGAGGAAGGCAACACACTTTCGTGCAATCTCTTCAACATCTTAATGGAGATAATGAGAAAGGCTGCTGTAAATACGAACAAGACCATTAACACGAAAAGCCATATGTTGCTTGCGTATGCTGACGAGATAGACATTATTGGACGAAATTTGCGAGAGGTTACTGGAGTATTTTTAAGAATCGAAAAAGAATCAGCGAAGGTGGGTCATACAATTATTAAGGGCAAGACAAAACTGATGGTGTCAACGACTATAGAAACTTTTCGACTTGGTCCCCAGTTGAACGTTGACAACCCATTTAATTTTGAAGTGGTAGATGAATTTGTCTACCTTGTATCCGCCGTGAACAAGGACAACAACATCAGCCTGGAGATAAATGGGAGAATTGTATTGCAAATATATGCTATTTTGGGATCAGCAAGCAGTTTAAGAACAAGCCTTCTCTCGACAGACAAAAGTCCAGCTATATCAGACTCTCATTTTACCTGTCTTGAAATATGGCTCCGAAACTTGGGTCATATCGCAAGCGGATGAAAAACTCCTGGAAGTATTCGAAAGTAAAATTCTCCGTAAAATATATTGTCCTGTTAGGGAAAACGGCGAGCACCAACGTTGCTGGAATGAACAGCTATATAATTTATATTCTGACTTGGATATAGCTAGGCGAATAAAATTAGGCTAGGCCATGTTATCAGAATGGATGCAGATGCACCAGCGCGATAGGTTTTCGATAACGTACCCGATGGAAGAAAGTTAGTAAGACGACCAAGACTCCGCTGGAAAGACCAGGTAGAAGAATCCCTCCGTATCCTTGGTGTTACCAACTGGCGAGAAAAGGGGAAGGTTAGAGCCAGTTGAAGATGAAATATGTTGAAATTTGTTTGTTTAATTAATATGTGTAAGACATCTGACCTCGTGAGGTTGTAAAATAGTCAATAGAATCTAATAGAAAAAAATCAATAGAAAAATTCTTAGTGTCGGTTGGTGTAAGGAAATGTTGAAAACATTCAATGACGGCGCTTCAAAAGACATCTATAAGAGAAATGATGGATCTATGCATATGAACCTAAGACTTATCAGAAATCGACTATATGTCTCTTCCAAGACGGGCCAATTCCAACAAAGGTTGTTATCGCTCGAAGCAAATGCTGGCCGCGTAGTTCTTCGGCATAACTGGCCATGTGGAAAAAGTTCCATTAGATTACCGTAGTGCAGTCAATTCTGAATGGTACGCAACCATTTGTATGCCAGAAGCTTTAGGTGAATAACGAAGAATCATAAAAAAGAAAAAAGAATCAATCTCCATCACGTCAATGTTAGCTCTCACATATTGGCTCAAACAAACGTGTATTTGACCATCAAAAACATTGGTTTGATGTGACATCCTTCTTACAGTGACGACTTGGCACTTAATAATTTGTTTTTATTCCCACACATGAAAAAAACTTGTTTGGTCAACCTGTTTAGACGTGTGAAGGAGCGGTTGTTGATTTATTCAAAAGATATGTTTTGGAGCTGCCTCATTCGGAGAGGTAAAAAGTGCTTCGAAATTACTTTAAACGCATGCAAAAATGTCGTGATCTATATGAAGAATATATTGAAAAACAATAAATCCAATTTCGATCATCAATATTTGGTTTTCCATTATTAGGCCAGGAATATAAATAAACAGCAACCCTCGTATTATTAACAATTTAATTATTCAGTGATCATTCATCGAAAATAAGTTTGGACAAAAATTATGCAAAATGCAAATTTAATCGAGGTGCTAGACAATTGAGTAATCTCTTTAACTTCTTATTGCAGATAGAAAATAAGAAATAGTGTCACTATAACTCAAAATATAGCAAAATTAACATTTTAATGTCTACGAGTTCTTTTTCAAAACTGGTGTAGATAAGTGCACGAAATTCAACGGTAACTTTTGTTAGGCTATACAGTCCATATGGACGATAATTGAGACAGAATGCATTTATTATATTAAATTCAATTGAAGTGCATTTATAAATATTTCAAAACCCCCACTAAAGAAACGTTTACGTATGAGTAATATGTAATTTCATCCAACTAAGCGTATAAGTAATATAGATTTTGGTTGGGGGAATTCTGTATTTACCTTATTGACAGCACTAACATACTGTGTAAGTTTATGCAATGTCGCATTATACAGCACCACAATACTGCTCACTACCAAATGAGGTGAATAAAAGGATATCGATGACACTAACGATACAAATACATCATGACCTATAAATAACACCAGGGTACCATACAGTATAAAAGCGATATTTGCAGTCGTCATGCCCACAATAATTAAATTTATTTTATAAGCGCAATTGATTTGATAAAATCGAATTCCTATCCGCGATAAACGCAATTCCAACCATTCGTATTGTTCCATTAGCTTTATCATAGCGTTACTTTCCCATAGGCTAAACAACAAAGCAACCAAAATACCAAACATTCCATTAAATTTTTGCAATGAATCTGTGAATTGGGAAACTTCTGTAGCGAAGAAGTGCACCAACAACGACTGTCCATGCGGCACGCTGTATCCGAAAATGAAGATGTAAAATCCAATGCGCAGCAAGGAATTCATATAGCCCAACTTGGTAGCAGTTAAATGACGTGAGGGCATGGAACGGAACTCAAAAGGCACTACACCTGCTAGGAATGTTAGCAGGAACAACACACGATAGCAAGCATAAACATCACCGGGCTTATGTAAATCATGCAGAAAAATTCGAACACTTGCCGGCAGTAGGTTTGAAATACACATGACGTCGTCGCGGATTAATGCAAACTAACAGTTTGCTCCGGAAACTTTATCATGCAATGGCTTTAATGTCCGTAACACACATGAAATGTCAAAACATTATTGTTAAATGCTTTTATGTTATCGCGATATTCTTCTCGTGTATATTTAATAAATTGTTAATTGCATAAACTAGTGTTTTAACGGTTCCTGACAATTGTTTTGTCTATGGGCTAGATAAATTTACAATTTGAGTCAACAGTTACTTTAAAGCAGCCAAAGAATAAACTTATAATTGAAATTAGTTAAGTGCAAGGTTAAGGCAATTCCATTTATATTGCAACTTAATTGGAAAGGGTAAATTGCATTGTTTGAACCAAACAATCCAACTACATAAATTGGTTGGGAATTTCAGTTTAGAGAGTGTAAAGGCTACACAATATTACACAAGTCAAAGCACTTGGTATTTCCGAGAACGTCATAGATTGTGGAAACTTGAATTAAAGATTATTATGAACTTTTTGTAGCCCATCATAAAGTTCCTAGTTTATATAACATATTCTAAGAACAGCTAAACAAAATATAGTCTGGTATTAAAGTAAGGTATTCATGCGTATGAGTAATATTATTATTTCCCCATAAATATGCGGTACGTATGAATAATACTAATTACACTGTGAAACAAAATTAGATTTTTTTCAAAATGATGGGGTTCTGTCAACGGCTTCTGGTAGAATGGTCTAAAAAAAATATACGTGTATCGGCGTTTTGCCAGATCTGATCAGAATTTTTTTTTAGGGCGGGTCAAAGTTTCCGCCTCTCCGAACTTTACTGCAACATATCGGCATGCAAAATTGTGTGTTCCTTACTTCTGAGGTACAAACTATGTTCAGAAGATTTATAGAAAAGATTCAGATAAACATTTTTGTGGAACAAATTAACCCTCTACCTGTCATGTATAACCATAATTTTTACTTTGTTTTGTGAAAACTCGCAAAAAACTGCTCGAAAATGACGGGGGGCGTGTTCAAAATGTTCCACAAAACTAAGCAAAAACTAACTGCTTTCTAAGGGTTAATAATGAATTTTGTCATTTTGCTGTTTCCATTAAAAATAGTCCACATAATAGAATGAATTTTGTTATATTTCTTCTTTTATCTAGCACTTGGGCTAAGATTTGTGTTTTGGAGTGTTCGGACACAAATAGTGAAATTTTATGGCGATCATTTTTGTAGAACATTTTGACCATGCCCCCCGTCATTTTCGAGCAGTTTTTTGCGAGTTTAAAAAAATTAAAAATTATGGTTATACGTGACAGTTAGAGGGTTAATTTGTTCTACAAAAATGTTTATCTGAATATTTTCTATAAAACTTCTGAACATAGTTTGTACCTCAGAAGTAAGGAGCACAGAATTTTGCATGCCGATATGTTGCAGGAAAGTTCCGAGGGGCGGAAACTTTGACCCGCCCAAAAAAAAATTCTGATCAGATCTGGCAAAACGCCGATACACGTATATTTTTTTTAGACCATTCTACCAGAATCCGTTTACAGAACCCCATAATTTTTTTTGGTGTCGCACAGTGTTATAACTACACTATTTTCAATATTTGTGTTGACTACTCTTATTATTTAATTTCAATATTAATTAATTTCAGATTACGATTTTATGAGATAAACGGGATTTCAAATATAAATAATTTTTGCGTAGTATGTTTTTGTTGGGACATAAATACTGGTACACACATTTTATGCTGTAAAATAAAAAAAATCACATGAGGTGCCAGGGGACATCAGGTTGGAACGAAGATCCTTTCGCTATATAAGTATATTATGTATTAGATAGTTCCAACACGTCTAAGGCGCCCGTTGAAAAATACGATAATTTAAATGGCTCTTTAAGAAAAGATACTTTTTGTAAAATGATAAACTTTTTTAATACATTTTTTTTAAAAAATATATATATTTTTTGTAAGAATGTGTATTATATTTTCCCGAAAAGGCCTTTTTAAAGAGATGTACTTTTTTTATTTAAAGCTAATATTTTTTAGGAAAAGGCACTATTTTTAAGAAGAAGTACTTTCTGTAACAAAAAGCCATAAAGGTATGATTTTTGTTTTACAAAGAAGTGTTTTTTTTAAACAGGTACTTTTTAAAAAAGTGGTAGTCTTTTTTAGGAAAATGTTATGTTTTAAGAAAATTTACTTCTTTTCAGAAAGGCTACTTATTCCAAGAAATTTATTATTATTTTATTTTTAAGAATATTAACTTTTAAGAAAAGGAATCTTTGTAAGAAAAGGTATTTTTTTAAAAGAAGGTATATTTTTTGAAGAAAACCTTTGTTTTAAGAAACGGGAAAGTTTTTTTTGTAGAATTGTCCTTTTTTTAATAAAAGGTAAATTTTTAAGAGTAGGAACTTATCTCAAGAAAAGTTATTTTGTTTCACAGAAAAGGTACTCTTTAAAGAAAATTTAGTTTTGTAAGTAAAGGCAATTTGTTGTAAGAAAATGTAAAGTTGTCAGAAAAGGTAATTGTTTAAAAAAAATACTGTTTTAGGAAAACAGTATTTGTAAGAAAATGTACCTTTTTAAGCAAAGGTACTTCTTTAAGATAATGTATTTTTTGAAGAAAAGGTACTTTGTTTAAGAATATGGATAGGTATATTTTTTTGATAAAATTTACCTTTTTTACAAAAGGCACTTATTTAAGAAAATGTTCTTTTTTAAATAAAAGTAGTTTTTTAATAAAATGATAATTTTTTCAAATAAAAGCTAATAACAGGAATTGTAATAATATGGAATAGTTTTTATGTACAAAAAATAAAACTTTTTTGTAGTCTTGCACTTTGGCTTTTCTAAATTTGCTTTGCTCCACCTAGAAAACTTCCCATTAAACAAGAAATTTCCCAAAATATGTGATCTAGTTAATTTCTTTCTCTATGATCCAAGCCGTTAGTCTAGACACAAACCAAAGCAAAAGTAAACAATATATGTAGTTGAGAATAATGGGTTGTAGCATAATAGTGTTAAAACAAAAGTACATAGTTTAATTTTTCTTCATTTAGCTTCATCTCGCAACGTTCGATATTGAACTTCGTTCCAATAGCGAATGTTTATGGCCAAATTTTTTTATACATACTATATTAATTGCTATACATTGTATACAAGAAGAAAATAAATAAATATTTGTGCAGATGTCTAGTATTTACCCCATACAGTGAAACTTAATACAAGGTAAAATTTAATAATGGTTACAATTTGGTGATGTGCGACACATTATATTCGGGCTTAATTTTTGTTTATATAATTATTATTTTACATCTATTGCCTAAATTTGTTCTGTGTATAAATGTAATGAAACAAATATATATGTGTGCCCTTTATTTATTTAAAAAATATAACAGTACGAGTATAGAACAAAGTTTAAACAAAAGGTTCACGAAGAACGTAGGGCGTCAACGAATTCTCTCCATCAATTTCTGTCTTTGACAAGTGATTTAATTTGGTTCCATGATAGTCGTGTTTGTTTCCATGCACCGTTTCCATTTTTTTGTGTGGTCTTCCTGGCCTTCGCTACCCCTGCGGGTTCCATTCAAGTGCCGGTCTAGAAAAATCTGATATTTGGCGCCTAAGTATATGGCTGATCCAAGATCATTTTATTGTACGAATATCCGATTCAATAGGACTATTACATGTATAAACAATATTTAACAATATTACTTCATTAGAAATTGTCGTGGTTCAGTAAATACGAAGTATTTGTCTCAGATAACGATTAACAAACGTGTGGACCTTCTTTATTGTCAGCTTCGTCAAACACCATGTTGTACAACAGTACACACTTCACACTGCAATTGAATATTCGCAATTTCGGCTTTTCCGATATACTTTTATTGCACCAGATTTTCTGCAGATTTAGGAAAGTAACCTTATGCATTCAATCACCTATATGCGACGCAGAGCCAGCATCTTTGGCAATCTTGCATCCTAAAATACGCATTAGCTTTATCTTCTTTATATTTATTCTCAATCCTACGTTTTTGCATTTTCGGAGAGTCTTGTGGGTCATAAGACGTCTGTCATCTAAGTAGTCGCCATCATGTAGATGTTCACACATACTCCAGTGAATGCCGAACGGTGTTTCTACAGTAGTTGCCTCCATTACGTCGTCCATAAGTGGAAGAAATAATGTGACGGACGTGACACATCTCTGACTAACACCCGCAGATGTGGTGAAAGGTTGGCTTTCCTTTCTATTAAAATGAACTTTTGTACTCTGCATCCCTGTAAAGTTCACGCTTCATGGACACTATTTATTCCGTTATTCCATTTTTGATCAATGTGAACCATATTGAGTTACGGTGCACACAATCAAACGCTTGTTCGAAGTCTACGAAAAGTCGATACAGAGGCAAGTGTAGCTCAACTGGAGTGTGTTCACGTGATCCGTACACGAATGACCAGGCCTGAAGCCCGCTTGCTCCTACCGCACAATTTTCTATACCACCGGCGAGATCCTCTAAAGTATAAGGATCACCATTACTTTACCTATTGCATTGAGCAATGTAATACCTATCGAGGTTCTGCACAGCGTTGGATCAGCCTTTTTTTGAGATAGTGATAACCACTCCCCCTTTCCACCACGTAGGGATTCTGTTGCCTATCCATGCATTTCCGATGACCGGCGTAAAGACATCTGCTTACGCTGATGCACCGTATTTCAACAGTTCCGCTGGAAAATTATCAGGACCAGAATATTTGTGGTCCTTCATTTTTCCCAGAGCCTCCTCGATCTCTGCTTGCGACGGCTGTACCGTTGAAAACCATCTCGGGTTGCGACGTGAGTATGCTGCAGAAGGGTATTCAGGATCTTCATCATCCGGAAGACTAGATTGTGTTGTAAAGGATTCACGTCATCACCCAACTTGCTGATCTGTTGGTGATATCTCCGTGCCATCTTAAGCTTTTAACGATGCAGTACTCCTGATGTTGTTTCCGCTCAGCTTTTCCATTGAAGAGTACATAATACGGAGGTAACCTATATTTGTAACTTTTTCGGTTTCCTCCGCTATATTGCTCAGATAATTGTCGTAATCTGAACAGACCATGTAACCAACTCTACGTGCTGAATGCCGATAGTCTGATTTTAACTGTATCTTCACGTTCACGATTCCGAATTTCGGTCCAGTATTCTGCACTAATCCGAGGTGTATTCACCCATCTTTTCTCACCAAGGTCATGGAGGTCATGGCTGTTTCCTTCGAACTATGCCTGACCACGTATATTGGCAGTCGTTTGCCAAATTAGAGCGTAGAGTTTGATCGGATGGGTATTTCTTCAAAAATCGATATTGCTTCTAACATCGATGACAGCCGCTGGACGGAGACGGAAGGCGCCCAATAGACCGGGTCGGCCTCCATATAAAAAAAATTTCCCAAAGTCGAGGACAAATATTAAAGATCACAGAGCAATTAAACTTTTTTTTTTCCTTTCCGATGCCGGCTCGATCGTAACATGATAGACATCGTTGTAAAAATATAATGGAGTAGTTCCAACGGCTCTACACCTTTCAGTACTACTTCGGCATACAGGAATCCGAAATTACATTACAGATATTATGGTGTTTGTCGGAAGAAAAAGATTATCTGCCACTACTGTTATTGTTCGTCCAAGTTCAATGTCTTCGATAGCTCGATGGTGAGATGCGCGGCTGGCAATCAAAACGCTTGAGTTTCAATTCCGGTCCCGGTCGGGGAAAAATTGATACAGAAAAATTAATAATAAAATATTCAAACCCCTCGCTACACATCCCCGTAATTTGAATGGTATACTTTCAGGCGAATACAATTTGATTCCGAAAATTTTGGCAACAAATGTTCGTTCGTTGTACTTGCCACATTGGACAATTTTTTTTTATAAATAACTACAAATTAATAGACACATTGCAAATGGCTTAAAAAAAAGTTTGATTTGGTGAGATTTAAACCCATGACCTTCACCAGCTGCCGTTTTCCAGTCGGACATGCTACCATCGTGGTAATTTTTGTGCTGAATCGTAGCGCTAAGGAACAGAATTTATTCTACTTAAAAGTATCCAAATTGGGAGGACAACACTATGCAAAAAGCGGCGGTGCAGCACCCAAATTTGCACTATCTCTTACCGCGTAGTTGTGGTGATTGGTATACACTTTTTTTGCTGGGTAGAGTAAAAATTAATTATCCCAGGATAGCGCTAAAAAGTATGCAATAGTGTGCGTACTATTAATGGTGTAAATACATCTTGTCGTACGTAACGGTTTTGTTTTTGAATAAACTTTATACTTCCAAAGCAAAATGTTTTTAGGGGGCTTTAATCCTAGAAAAAAATATTTTTAAATTTTCGGGGGTACAAACTGCATTAAATGAGGTCTTCATTACAAAATGAACACATATATAGGACAAATGTAGTACTCGTCGAGACTTATACAACGATGTATTTATTGTATGTTACGATCGATCCGTAAAAAAAACTGCAATAATAAACGATTTTGGCTGTTTTTCACGGGCTCGGAAAGGATTTTTTTTAAATTGTCTCGAGATAATCTTTAATATTTGCCGTCGACTTTGGGAAATTTTTTTCATGACCCGGTCTAGTGCCCACTAAAGTTGTTGGTCGGTATCAATATCAGCACCACGTGCAGTTTTGAAGTCCAGCAAGGAACCAAAAAACATCTTCCTGACAAGTACAAAAAATATAGCAGTGGACAATGACATAAGACAAGGGATTACTTGTAAACTATGTTTCAAATTTAAATGTTGGATTTGAGTTATTAAAACAAATGATTAAAATTATAAATTTCAAACCTCTCCGTACACACTTTTGGGATAAAGCTATATAAACTACGCTTTTGACAATTAGATCAAAACTCACCATCAATTAGATCAATAAAACAAAAACAAATAAATAAATAAAATCAAAAACAAAAATTTCATTTTTATTAAAATCGATTTTTGGATGATTTTATCAATTTTGTATAGTTTTCTGGGAATTATTTGAATGTTTCCGATTCAGATGACCATAAATACTTTTTAAGGTTGCCACAGTTATTCGAATATAACTACCAAAATAGTAGCAAACCTGGAAATTTCGAAACTGTTGTTGTTCCACATGTTTTGACCTTTTTGAAAACGTTTTCATTCAGTCAAACACATGGCATAAACAGCTATAAAAACAGTTTTGAAATTTCGAAACGTTTTCACTGACACTGCTTTTCAAACCTGTTTGAGCCAGACCTAGAGTTTTCAAAATTGAGTAGAAACGCATACGGTTTTGAAACCTTTATGAAATTTGATGCATCTGCGGCACTGCACCATTACTTTGAAGCATCTTTTTAATTTTTTTTATTCTTCCTGTCTTTTGTTATTTCACGCAACATTTCATTTTCCACTCTAAGCATATTATGAATTATAATATTTCGCCTTATTTGCATGGATTGCAATAAGAATTTAAAAAGCATTTGAAAAATTATGTTGTTAACCATTTTATATTGGGTAAAAATTAAACAAATGTTAGAATCAGCTGTTAGTTAAAATAGTTTTAAAATTGTTTCGACTCAAAACATAGGCATAAACGCATACGAAGTTATCGTTTTGAGTGAAATCGTTTTGTGTGCAACTGATTTCAAAACAGGCATAAACTTAGTAATAGACATATATTGTTATGCACTGACTTTAGAATCAAAATAGCGTTCTTTCTAAAATTGTCACAGTGATCAGAATTAATTTTGGAGATCATTGTGATCAACTATACATCCGATAATCCTACCAACATGTCTTGACTATCAGACTATTCTGCACTTAACCAATTCGAGAGGTTGCCCGAAAATCTTGCTATTTTCGTTTTAGAATTATCAATTTCTCTGTCAGCGCTACCAATTGAAAAAAATATTGCATCTTTGGAAATGTTCAAAGTGACAACCATAGATAAAGGAAATAAGTAGATATCGCAAAGGCGTTTTCAACCACTGTCACTAGGTGTTATTCTGTCGTTTTGTAACAATCATTGAAGTATCTCATAACACTCATTGACGTTTAGTCAACACTGTGGGAAATTTGTTACATAGAACAATGATATAAATTTCCAGGTTTTGTTATTCGAACAACTAATTTAATTTTTGGAACGAAGTTCCTTATCGCACGTTGCGGGATGGGGGCTAAATGAAAATTTTTTAAACAACTTTTTTTAACCGTATTATGCTATAACCCAGTATACAACCCAGTTTTATTCTGCATACTTTTAGGATTTGGTAATTATTACTAGAGTTGTACAGTCAGGGACGTATATGAGGGTTGTGTTCTTTCATGTTGGCTTTGTGATAGTTATGCCATTGTGAATTGTGCTGGCTTCAATGGAAGGCATTACGACATAATTACGACTAAGGAAAGCGGGCTTCGCTGAACATGTTGGAAGTGAAAGGAATTCGACGTTGACTTTTTTTTGGTTATTGCCTTTTGCGTTATTAACAGTATTACCCCATTCTGTGTGCTTGCAGTTCAAGTCTCCCGCTAGTACATAGTAGTTATTTGAATTTTGAAGATTCATAAAATCAAATAGTTGTTGCAAGTCTGTTCGTATTGAATTTATATTGCCGGGCGGATAGTAATCACATGTAATAACTAAAAAGTTGTCGCAGTCAACGGGTATCTTTATGGCGCGTGTATCTAAAACATCTAGAGAATGTCTACTTTTGTTATCGTGACTGTAGTATTGTATGATATTCATGATTAATATAGCAGTTACCCCAGCCCTTGTTGCATCAATTCGATATTTGCTTATGTTTTTATAATTTTTAAATATTACATTGTGTGTATGGTTTAATTTTGTCTCATTTCATAGGACAATATCTACTATATACCTACTCTTAAAAATGTACCTATTCTAGAAAAAAAAGACCAATTTTAAAAAAATTACGATTTCTTAAAAAAAAACACCTTAACTTCAAAAAAATATCTTGCTATAAAAAACACCTTTCTTACAAAAATTCCTTTTCTTAAAAGTAACTTTTCTTTTTGCGGTGGTACAATGGTTAGTGTGCGCGGCTCTTGAACATGAGATCCTGGGTTCGAACACTGCTCTGACCACCTTCAAAAAAAAAAAAAAAATTCTTTCGGCGGCGGTCACCTCGCATAGTGACGGCGACACTATCGAGTATATAGCCATGATAAAGCTCCTCAAAATACCGTTCGGAATCGGTGTAAAACTGTAGGTCCCAATCAGTGAGTGAAAACTGGAAAGCGCACAGCTCAGTGATTGTGAGAAGTTCTCCCCGGACCCTTCATGGGATGTAATGGAAAATCATTTATGTATTTAAGTACCTCTCTTTAAAAAAGGTACCTATATAATACATATTCCGAAAAATATAATACATATTCTCACAAAAAGCACCTAAAAATATAAATTTTTGTTTAAAAAATATATTGCAGAAAAAAAATTTTCTTAAAAAATTTTTTTATTTTTCATTTTACTTAAAGATTTCTTAAAGATCCATTTAAATAACCGTACTTTTCAACGGGCGCTTTATACATGCTGGGACTAACTAGTACATAATATATAGCAAAAGAAACTTCGTTCTAACCGGGTGTCCTGAGTTTTTTATTTTTGGAACGAAGTTCATTATAGGACATTACGGGATGGGGCTAAAAAAAAAAAATTTAACAACTTTTTTAAACACTATTATGCTACGACCCAATATTATCAACTATATTGAGTACTTTTGCTTTGGTTTGCGTCTAGACTAACTTATGTTGGGGAATGTCTTGTTTACTGGGAGGTTTTCTAGGTTGAGCCGTAACCAATATTTAGTATATATTGTAGTTTTGAACCCAATAAAAAGTAAATTTAGAAAATCCAAAGTGAAAGAAGTTTAAAAAAAGAAAATTTTCTTAAATAAGTTCCTTTTCTTAAAAAAGTAAATTTTCTCAAAAACCACACCTATTCATATTCTTAAATAAAGTACCTTTTCATACAAAAATACCTTATTTTAAAGAAGTGCCTTTGCTTAAAAAAAAATTAATGTGAGTCCGATCACAGGGGAGATGTGTAAACATCTAGTAATGAAAATTTTTTTTAAGTTGGAAGTACTTATGCTTTTAGTATATTTTTTTAATTAATCAATTAAAAGTATCAAAACTTTCAATATTGTAAATACATAGGAATTTGCTGGTTTTTGTTTGGTTAGTAAATAGGCACACTGCAGTATATATGTACTGCATTAAAAATTACAGTAAGCTGTTTACTGAATTGTAAAGTAGCGTTCACAATGGCAGCAACGAATTTGTAATTCAAGCCTTCTCGTTCCCACTCACAGTATTGCATATAATGCCCTCTCATGTTTTTCGTGAAATTGGGCGCTCTACTTCGAATTTTGTTTTAAAACTTGAAAGTATGAATGAAAATGTAAACATTTTGTATCAAAACAAACATTTTAGTAAATAATATTATCTGTAGAATCTGCCAATAACAATAATTTCACATATAATTATAATTTTTTATTACCAAGAATACAACACTGTCGCTGGCTTTCGAACAAATCAGCTGATGCAAATGTGAAATGTGTAGTTGTTTGTAGTAAGTGTAGCTCGCGCCAATTTTATTAATAAACAAAAGGAAAAAGTTTAAAAAAAGCTGACATTTTCAGGTTTATCGAAACCGTCCAAGGCCACGACATATTATGGAACATAAGTTTCTAAACATTTCTATAGAAAAATTTGAAAATATTTCTAAAGAAAAATTTGAAAATATTTCCATAGAAAAATTTTAAAATATTTCTATAGAAAAATTTTAAAACTTTTCTATAGAAAAATTTGAGAATATTTCTATAGAAAAATTTGAGAAGATTTCTATAGAAAAATTTGAAAACATTTCTAGAGAACAATTTTAAAACTTTTCTAAAGATTAATTTTAAAACATTTCTATAGAAAAATTTTAAAACTTTTCTATAGAAAAATATCATTTCTACAGAAAACTTTCAAAAAATTTCTATAGAATAATTTTAAAACAATTCTATAGAAAAATTTTAAAAGATTTCTATAAAATTTTACAATTTTTCTATAGAAAAATGTTAAAACATTTCTATAGAAAAATTTTAAAACTTTTCTAAAGAAAAATTTTAAAACATTTCTATAGAAAAATTTGACAACTTTATATAGAAAAATTTTAAAACTCTTCTATAGAAAAATTTGAAAAGTTTTCTAAAGAAAACACTTAATACTTTTTGCTCCGGGTAGTGGTACAAATCTGAGGTCCGTGTCTCACATTTAATTTTTCTATTTTTTACTGTTTGCTTTTTCGCTTGTATTGCAATTTTCCATGGTTTTCAATCCAAAATATGTAAACTGCTGTATAATGTAAACAATGTTGCCAGTCAGCTGTTTTTTCGAACTTATTCGAACAAATTTGTTGCTTGCATTGTGAACGCCTGTTGAATTTGTTGCTATCATTGTGAACGAGCCTTAATGCATGTAGTTATTTTACAGCAATGGTTTTCGAAAATTAGTAGCTACTATTGCACACTAGATGGTGCTTATATGCAGCTGTTAAGCATGAATGACAATCTCAAAGACGAAGAAGACTTATAGTTTGACAAGTTTAGTTTTCAGTTTTCCTTATTTTGCTTTGTTTTAGTAAATATCTGATTAAAAGGTCAAAAAATCTTTTTAAAAGTTATTAAAATTAAATGTTTTTGTATTCATTGTATTTATTTGTTTTCATTTGCCTACGATAACATAATGTACGACAATTAGTGTAAATTAGTAGCTACTATTGCACACTAGATGGTGTTGAGTATATTGTATGCAGCGTATGAGTACACTAATACACTCATACATAGCTAACACCGATTTGATAACGCTTTACGATTGGTTAACGATTACATCGCATATCTTACTCTAAATTTGTGATTGTATTGTGAAAAAGATTTTTACCCCCAGCGTATAGATGTTTAAACATCAAAAAGTAAATTTTCTTACAAAAAGTACCCTTGCTCATACAAAAAATTGGCTTTTCTTAAAAAACTACATTTTCTTTAAAGAATCGAGCTTGAGTACCCTTTGGTGAAACAAAATAACTTTTCTTGTTATAAGTACCTAGTCTTAAAATTGTACATATTCCTGAAAAGTGGACCAATTCTAAAAAAATCCCATTTTTTTTAAAAAAAAAACATATTCTTCAAAAAAATACCTTATCTTAAAAATAATACATTTTCTTACAAAACTTCCTCTTCCTAAAAGTGCCTTTTCTTAAAACTAATATAGTACCCTTTCTTTTGTTTTTGTGAGATAAGTATCCTTTCTGAAAATAAGTACATTTTCTAAAAAAATAACCTTGTCCTAAAATGAGTACCGCTTCTTTAAAAGTACATATTCTTAAAAAAAGGACTTCCTTGTAAAGAAATTCATACTCATGGCTTTTTCTTCCAGAAAATACTTCTTCTTAAAATTAGTACCTTTTCTTAAAAAAAAAATTAGCTTTTAATAAAAGAAGTACCTCTCTTTACAGAAGTACCATTCTTACATTCTTACAAAGAGGACCTTAAAATATACTTTAAAAAAATACATTCTAAAAAATATTGTTCTTATAAAAAGTTTAACATTTCACAAAAAAGTATCTTTTCTTAAAGATCCATTTAAATTATCGTATTTTTCAACGGGCGCCTTAGGCGTGTTGGAACTAACTAGTACACTTATATAAAGCGAAAGGAACTTCGTTCCAACCGGGTGTACTTGTAAGTAATTGTAATTGTACTCATGTAATTGTATTTAATGTCAAACATTTGTTTACCTTACACTGGGATTGAACATTTTGTGATTTTTTTTGTTAAATTTTTCTACATAATTCTACATAACTTACCCGATTCAACAGATCGAACTGTTGCCAAAAACGCATTATAAACGAAACGTTTAGTACCACAACACTTAGAAGAAATATGTGAGGAACAAAAAATGCACCGACTGCTTGAAATGAGGGCCAAATATCATTATGAAACAACATCCACAGACTACTGGCCAAGTAGGCCACACAAATTCCAGACACCATCACCAGTTTTGAATGGCGAAATTTCATGATGTAACGATAATTGAATTCAACACCCAAGTTTAGAAATCTTTCATCTACCTGGGCCACCGTGCAATACATTTGTGTCATATCACGACTTTTGCCCAGACTCACACCGAAAAGTATAAGCATTCCACAGAGACCAATGAATTTCTGCAAAACATCGCCAACTTGTGATATTTCCGTTTTAAAAAAGAATCCCACAATAGATTCGTCCAAGAGGAAAGAATGAAGAAAACAATAGACAAAGAAAATGCTCTGTAGAATGGTGATTGTATAGCCCACGCGAGATATGTAGATACGACGTTTTCCCACTGGACCCACAATGCGCAGAGGCGTTAGGCCCATAATGAATGTTATGATGAGTAGAGTTCTCTCGGCGGCATATGAATCTTTGGGATTCATGAAATCCGACCAAAATGACATGATACTTGATTTTTATTTTTTAAGTTCTTACACCGATATTTAATATTGAACCAGTACTGAAAACTTCCCGGTGTCCTTTAAGGGTATTTATATGGTTTTTGGTTTGTTAGAGAAATATAGATTCTTATTGGACAATTTGCAGATATTTGATGGACAGTAATTGGCAGTTAATTTTGTTTCCAATATAATCAGCGGGATGTTTTTTCAATTACTAAACTGATTATAAACCGTTCACATTAATAATTGTAATTGACTTGGTTTGATTTAAAATTCATTTATAACAACATTGTTACAGCATGAGTTTTGTATTTTATAAATTTTGAAAACGACTACACGAATATATATGTCGAACTTAAGTTGAACTAAGATTGGAATACCAACAGCTAGTGTGGAATATAGATTTTACAGGATTGTCCAAAAATTTCGCGATGCCTGTTATTTTCAAGGCATTAATGATGCCATGATATTTGTTGTACTGGTTGTGTAGTAGTATTGATTGTATAGTTTTAGGCTGCCACGAATGGCGTTACCGACGTCATTATATTTGTAATATGTACTTGTAGTGTAGTAGTATTAATAGTATAGTTTTAGGCTGCCACGAAAGTTTTCAAGCGGTTGTAGACTTTGTTAATATCTTTCTGATTATACCACTTGCTAGACACTGCTGGATTGTTGTAGACGGCTACACGAGAAGCTATGACAATTTATTGCTGTCTTCTCAATCATCGTTGGGAATAAAACCAACAATTTTGCGAATCCAATGTGACTAATTTATAAGTAAATCAACACGCGCAAAACCTCCAAAAAATACTATGGATTTTCCAAAATATATGTTTATAATTCCACTGTTAGTACCAGGAAGAAGTACGTTTAATAGGTCCACCCCTACCTCATATTCTTGTCCTTAAGTGCCGTCAGTGAAGTTAATGTATCTATATCTTTGCATCTACTTATACTAGAATTACAATAAATAATAGGGTTGGTATTCTATTCTATTGCATATTTAATTTGATGAAATATTTTCAACCCTAACTAAGTGTAGGTTAGTTTATTAAAGAAATTAATAAAATGTATTTGTCACCAGTCATAAATAGTCAGGAGTCACCGAGTATTAATATGAAATTAATATCAACATATCGGTTACTCAGTGATGGATGAAAATAATGTTCCTTCTCTTCAAACAATACGAGTGTAGTTGAACTCGCCAGCGTGTCATTACAAACTTTTTTTTTTATCTAACGATTATATGTCTATGGAGTTCAATAGAGTTATATTTTGTATCGGAATTATTTTTAGTCCCTGTCCCATTGTCTGTAAAAAGAGTCCTAGTAGCAAAGATATAAAGAGTATAAAGATGTTGCGAGTGTCAAAATACAATTGACATTATTATAGTTTTCGGTTATTGGTATAATTTAGGCCAGCGAAATAGTTTCGTATACTTTTCTACATATGTTTCCTAAATTTATTAAGTTAATGACATTTTAATTCATTTTTAATGCAGACATGTCCTACGATGAAGTTATTCCTTAACAGCCTACCTGAAAAACCAACTAAAGTTATCCGATTTGTATATTTTTGTTAAATAGTTCAAAGATTGAGTAGGAATATTTATTTTGATAAATTTTGGAGTCTTCCGAAACGATTTTGCTTTGCCCGTATATTAAAGAAATTTCCCTTGTAATAATATATGAATTTTAAAGTTGTTAGTTATTTATTCTGCTTAACGCCGACGTAATGGACGCAGCCTGTAGACTGCCTCGGATGAGGCAGCCGAATTAGCCGCAACGAACTTAGAGGATGTTACAACCATACGAGAAGTCATCACAGCCGAATCAGCCGCAACCGAACTCAGAGGTTGTCACAACCATACTAGAAGTCATCACAGCCGAATTAGCCGCAACTGAACTTAGAGGTTGTCACAACCATTGTAAAAGTCATCACAGCCGTTTTAGACGCACCCGAACTTAGAGGTTGTCACAACCATAGTAGAAGTCGTCATAACCAAATTAGCCGCAACCGAACTTAGAAGTTGTCACAACCATACTAGAAGTCATCACAGCCACCTTAGCCGCAACCGAACCTAGAGGTTGTCGCAACCATACTAGAAGTCATCACAGCCGAATCAAAGGTTGTCACAGCCGAATTCATATAGTGTCACAACTGAATTTTGATATTTTTGTCTATTAATTTGATGATGATTTATTTTCTGCATTCTCATAAATCATTACAAAGCGAGGAAATAACTTAGATGGGGTAATTTTTGGGGTAACAAATTTCCAACTGTTGTCTCAATAGAATTCATGAGAAATTCGGTTACAGCGACCGGATTGACGTCGTTGTAACTTGTAACCGACTAAACGTCAAATTCGGTTATTACGACTGAGTTGATATAAAATTCGATGGTTGCAACCGAATTGGTGTCACATTCGGTTTTGCACCTGAATTGTTGCCACATTTGGTTAATTCGAAGTTCGGTTGTTGCAGCCGAAATTATGGAAAAATTAATTGCCATAACGAATATAATTGAAGATTCAGTTGTCAGAACCGAATCAATTATGAATCGATGTTGCTTCAACCGATTTTCAGTGGTGGGGACTAAAACAGCCGTGAAAACCTCCATACGGTTGTGGCAACCGCAATTCAGTGGCAACAACCGAATTTACGGTTGCTACAACCTCTTTACAAATAATTAGTATTTTGAGTATAGGGAAATACCATTCGGAATTCAGTGGGCTATGTGTGAACACCTAGATGACTTCGAATACGCAAATATCATATGGTTCATAACCCATCAATAAAGCCAACTAAATCAGCCTCTCTGAAATTGCAAAAACTAATACGTATTCAATAGAACAAAATACTCCTCTAATAGTTAGTTGATGGTTCGTTAATTGAAGAATCAATCAGGATAACAACGAAAAAGGTTCAAACGTTTATCAGTCGGTGTACAGCCGTTCCAAATGGGGATTTCTTGGACAAAACTCGCTTGGACATTTATTAACTGACTTCAAAAATCAAATTGCAACGTAGATTTGACACAATTGGCAACAGATTTTTTGAGGCAGATTTTACAATAAATGTTTCAGTTAAGTATAAAGATGAAGCCAAAGTCCATAATCCTATCCATAAATGGCAACTTATTTAAGTCAAAAAACACTTGGACTTACCCATATATTTGAAACGTGCAAGAAGAACCATGGAGCCGGAAAATTAAAAAAAAATTAATGAGTGTTCGAACTCACGGCCGATGTGTGAACAACTTTTTGTTATACGGTACCTGTTCGATTTCTATGAGCACATTAGTAAATGTTACATTGGAAAATAAAAATAAGAATAGTTTTTGTGCTGAAGGCTCTTTTGCTATTGCACTTTATTTTTTCTTACATCTGCTTTAACATTAGATGAAATATTGTTAAAATAAATAAAGCAATATTTAGCTCACAGAAATAATTATTTTTGTTTTGCCATAAACAGAGCGACGACAAGAAGTATTGAATAGTATAGAGAACTTATTGCACTCTTTTTCCGCTCTCATGTAGAGAGTCTGAGTAAAAGAGCATAAAGGACTCTTATTCTCTTTATGACAATGTTATTACATAAAACAATACAAAACGCATAAATGTTTCAAAAGGCATTGTTAGCGCCACCTCCAAAATCCCCATAGATTGTCAATTCATTATTTTTTAACGAAACCTTTTAAATGTCAATTAGCGTACCTAAGGCTTCGCCATTTTCAACATAAAAGTACTTTAAACAAGTTGGCTAAATACGCGGTGCCTCAGGGACAAATAGCTAGTTCCAATTTTAAAAACAATTTCTAGTGGTTTTCATACCAAAAAGTAGGTGATAATTTATATATAATTTTTTCATTTCAAATTCTTATATTTTGTTTGTTATATGTATAGGAATTTTAATATAAATACATTTTGTGGAATAAATTAAGCCTTTTATTACGCAATCTGTGTTTTATTCAAAATCCCCGTGGAAATCACTAGCTCCGGCCTACCTTCCTTCTCAACAGGCATCAATGTTTCACATCAAAATTATGAATGGAACAAGTTATGAGTTATGACAAAAAGAGAATAATACGTTTTGAATCATTCGCAAGATGTTGCCAGTGCTTTTGAGTTATACAATTCGTTCCATGAGTTCTCTATACTATTCAATACTCTTTGGCGACGACGACCTACTTGTTTGTTCGCTGTCGCTACATCAATGCCATCATACTAATTTTCAGGCAGAGACTATTGTTGTACAACAACCACGTATATGATGCTAACGCTGTGTGTTGTTTGCATGTGTTCACTTTTATAGATTGCCTTACCCGTGCGTATAGATGTTAACACATCAACAATAAATCAGCTGTTCTAACGCTTCCACCTGTACTAGATTCATCTTGGTACAGTCGTGTGTTTGTTGTTCGTCTTGAATCCAAGGGGTGTCGTAAAATGTGTCTTTTGTTTGTGCAGAGACAATATAGCTGCGATTGCTTATAATTTCTCTTAGAGCATCACACATTGTTTAGCACATATTGCTTAGAAGTTGTAATCCATTTTCAAAATTTTGCCTTCGAAAATTCTGAACAAAAGCAGTCAATCCAAATCCATTGTTGTTTTCATCTTCATGAATTATGGAATTATTGATGTTCACAGAAAGATCTGTGTGGGTTGTGATTTTTTGAGAAAATTTAAACAATGCTTCTATTATACCAACGGTTAGACGACTTGTAACATCGACATTCGCTGATGATACAGCTATCCTAAGCACTAATAGGGCGTTTACATGCACTCGATCTTGCAGATCGACTCGATAATCGACAAATCATTCTATTATCATGTGATTTCTCACAGATAAATGAACTCTACGTAAATTAAATAACATAAAAACAAAAAACCTTATTTGTAGTAATATCTAAGATAAAATCTCAAACTATGTAAATATGTTAAAATACAAATGTTAATAAAGATGAATTTATAAACTAAAAAACTAACATACAATTTTTGTACCCAAGATCGAGTACATTTACCTCGATAATGTTATTATCATGTCGCAAATCATTTCAACCGCAGAGTTGTATACGCACTTTCAGTATGAGACTGTGTGAACTTGAAACGGAAATGGGAATGTTAAGGAACCTGAACATGTACATTAATGACAACACATACAAACATAATTAATATTAGAGGTAGTGCTATAAGAACAGCTGATATTGCTTTATTTCTTTGTTTTCTAAATACAAACCAAATTTCAAGAAATTGTAATTAAATTCCACATAAAAATATCTTTAATTGCATAAAAAGTTATTTTTACAAATAAGGAAATAGAAAAAATGTATGACTGACGGAATTGTGTGATACTAATACATACAAATCCTCCTGCCACCACCTGGTATAATTCCATAATGGCATCATGAAGTACAAATTGTCAAAACTAAATCGAGTAAAAATGCATGTAAACACCTTTTTACCGTAGAATGATATCACGACATTATCATGATAAAAGAGTGAATGTAAACGCACTATAAGAAATGTTGCATAGAGGCATAAAGGATTTTAAATGTACACTTATGCTGAATTCAAATATGATTGTCAAATTGGAGAATCGGTGTCAATGAGCAGAAGTGTAAACACGTTACATTCACTCTAAGAAGCGAAACATTCCGCGCAGTTGCTCTTAACAATGTCATTATTCCTTAATCGAATGAAGTCGTGTTGATCTTGGAATTCATCTTGATCGTCGTCTAACGTAGCGAAGAAATATCGAATCCACGAAAACCAGATAAAGTTGAGGACAGTTGACCTTCACCGGCTACTAAACTCACACTCCAGACTGAGCTTGGACACTAAAGTACTCCTATATAGCAGCATGAATGTATGATATCCAATTGTATGGAGAAGCTAGTACCACAAAAATTTATATTATACAGAGAGCTCAGTGAAAAGTACTTAGACTCATCACTGGCGGACCATTGTACATGAGAAATGATTATATTCATAGAGACCTAATTATCGCAACTGTGGAAGAGGAAATTCTCCGAATAGGAGAAGTATACCAGGAGAGACTTCATACCAATCCAAATCCAATGCGCGATGGTTAGTCCCTAACCGAAGCAGCAACCGCTTAAGACGAAACGAGATGCCAACACTGGAAGAACCTTGTTTATATAAGTAATAGCAGTTCCGCAGTAGAACTTACTTTCCACTAGGATACTTAGATTAAACACTCAAAAAGGCTGGTTGGTTGAAAAGACTGCAAGACAGCACGCTGTCTAGCACACTTTGTCTAAAGAATCCCATTATGATACCTGCAGTTTCCCCTATAGCAACTATTGACTAGTCACCCAGCCAATTTGCTCTTTCAATAAATTTGTCTATAAGACCTACATGAATATCCTGTAGGGCTACGGTGCTAACTAAATGTGTTCCGAATATCCTACTTCTCAGTCCTGCCAGAGCAAGGCAATCCAAGAGAAGGTGTTTCGTCGTTTCCTTGGCCTCTTCCATGCAGCATCTACAGAGAGTGGAGTTTCTATGTCCCAATCTTAGGGCGTGTTTTCCTACAAGACAATGTCCCGTAAGTGTTTCTATCATTGTGGATAACCTGCCTCTCGGCAAGTAGTTGTATAGTCATCTTCCTGTCCACATGTGGCCAGAGGACCCTGGCTTGTTTGCAAGTTGAAGTAAGTCTCCACTTGTACTTGAACATATTATCGGCCCACTGCCTGATCTGCAAACGGCAGGTAGAGATTGGCATACTAACACCTTCTTTTGCCGGAAGAACCTGTGCCGTAGTACCCTGTCTATCTAACGCATCCGCTACGCAATTGCCTGGACTGTCGCTGTGTTCCGGTACTCAGAGGAGCCTGATGTCGAAATACTCTGCCATCACCCTAAGTGGAGAGTTGCATTCTTTCATCGTCAGAGACGTAGCAAACATGGCTTCCAGGGATTTTATGGCAACCTGGCTGTCTGTGTAGATACATATTCTCCGGAGGGTTGTGACACTACTTTTCAGTAGTTTAGCAACCACCAGTATGGCGGTAATTTCCACCTGAAATACACTACAGTGATCAGGCAGCTTGAAGGAGATATTTACATTTAGGTCCGGTGTGCAGTAAGTGCAGTACCTGACGTCGTGCCCATTGCCCCACTAACGCTAATCAGTGCTGATCTTTGAATTTTCATCAAGGAATTCAGAATATATTACTTTTGGATGGACCTCCACCAAACTACGATGCCATAGAAAAGTATTGGTCTTACTATTGCCGTATAAATCCACATGGTGATCTTAGGAGACACTCCCCAGCGCTTCCTATCGCTCCTTTACAGCAGTAAAAAGCAACAGACTCCTTTTTCACCCTCTCCTCCACATTCGGTTTCGAAGACAGTTTTCTGTCGAGAATTATTCCCAGATACTTGACCTTTTCCGTCAATTGTAATTGCATCCCATTAACTGACGGCAGTTCAAATGCCGGTATTTTATGTTTCCGAGAGAACAAGATAAGCTCGGGTTTAAGTGGGTTAAGTGATAGTCCCTTGTTAGCGGTCCAGTTCGAAATCAGACTAAGTAGGCTCGTTGTACGAATGCTACACTCAAAAAGGTAGATTCAATAAAAAATAAACGCTGAAAAAACAATTATGTATACATTACATAACATGCCATGAAGGGATTGGGGAGAGTTTATCACAACCAGTGAGCTATGCGCTTTCTAATTTGTCACTCATTGATTGGGACCTACAGTTTTACTCCAGTTCCGAACGGTATTCTGAGAAGCCTTTATCGTCGCTAAGTACTCGATAGTGTCGCCATCACTATGCGAGGTGGCCGTCGTCGAAGGAAATGTATGGTGGTCAGAGCAGGGAGCCGCGTACACTAGACATTGCAGCACCGACTGCCATTATATCAAATCTACGCTCAGCAAAATGTCTATAAATATTCTAGAATCGATTGCCACGGGCGCACCGCATTATTTGTTTACCCTGGCTGTTACACACTTTGTGTCAACAAACTAAAAATTGCTGGTAAAGTTGCAGCAAAAATCCTCTCGTGTAAATGCAGTGTTTTTTTTAAATTATTTTAAAATAAATTAAATAGGATAGTTCTAAGACAAGGCCAATTTCCGTCATTCCATTTCAACGACAGAAAATAATTGATTTTACAATTCAATGCAATTAAAATTATTGTTTATTTTGATTAATTTGCAAAAGGAAGAAATCATTTTTGGCAATATTCGAAGTTTGCTCAGGGTTCGACACTTAAAATATTAGACTAAATATAAAAATATTTTGAATTTAGTTTGTTTTTGTCGCATCGAATTTTCCACCTGTTCTATCGGTTTTTATTTATAATGTGAGTAAATTGAGGAATGTAAACGGTGTCCCCAAAACTCACGCAAGATTGAATACAATTGATTTTATTTCTCGGAATGTCTGACGATGGCACCGTCTTGATGTAAGCGCATGTAATTGATGTAAGCGCATGTAATTTTTATTAAGAATAGCATTCTTTCGTTCTGTAAGAAAGAGTAATATTATATTTTACAATTTTATTTTTGTCTTGACCTATTTAGTCCTTGTAATACTCCATGTTATTAAATTCTCTTTGAGTTGGATACGTACTTGTTGTTAAGACAATATAAACGAATTCATTTGTGACAAACAGAGACTACAAACTTCCAAGCCTAGGACAATACGATTTTTCTGTAGAAAATTTTAGATGTCATCAGTTCCAATAATGAAATTCAAATCTTTAAGCTTCTCCACAGTTAATATCTTTATGTTCAGGGATAATTAGATTTTGTTTCCTTTTACCAGATATACATTTTATTTCTGTACCACGTCGATAGATTCCCTCCACATCTTTCTACTCACCCAGTTGATCATATTAAAACGCATTTCCAGCATTTTAGTAAAACACGAGAACATTGTGATTGCAAACAGGACCACCGTATGCTGAATAATGAAAGTGACATGCAGGTAGGCGGTAGGCCTGTTCTCGCCCTTCTTTATCAGCTGGAAACTGCCAATGGTATAACATACATTCACCGACATCATGGAGAAAATGAAAATATAACTGTAACGCAAAATTTTGCTATACATTATTTTCACGCCCACGCCCCTAAGCCGACCATCCATCTCGTACAGTATTCGTAGACTTCGTTGCACGTACTCCTTTGGTATTATGGCCGTAAGATAAATCACGGTGACACCGATAAAGCCACTCAGGATTTGCATGAAATCGCCAAAGTGAGATATGCGCGAACGAAAGAAATAACCCGCGACCGTTTCACAATTATTCATTAAGGTCAAGACGTAACAGATACCGTAGATCACTATATGGACACCAACATTGATGTAGCCCCAAGTGGATTTTTTAAGTTCCTTCTTGCCGTTCGCATCACTTTTGATATAGAACGGAGTCAGGCCGTGCCAATACAGGAGGAAAAACAAGGGCTGCAAACACTCATACAGCTGCTTGGCTGAGAAGAAACGACGAAAACGATTGTGCAAAGGCCGCTCCAATTCAAGTTTTGCTTGACTTTCCTCGTCCATTCCGTTGGTGGTGTAAATTACAACTGAATCGGTTTGGCTGGATTTGCATGTTATTTGTAGCAACATGTCCACCGCGTATCCTTGTGTGAGAAGGATATTAAAAAAGGATATAAATTAAAACGGTGTTGGTGCCTTTAATAGACCTGTTGCATTTGAGTGTTTGCCAGCTATTCGTGACCAGTCAGATGATGAATGACATTAAAGGGGAGGGGGGGGGGGTGTCTCATGTAGCTTAGTAAGAATAAGCTGGAAAGTTTCGTTTTTAATGCTGGGGGTGGTAAATTTAATAACACCCAAGATAAATATTTAATAACTAAATGAATTTATACATAAGTTGTTAGTTTGTTGTTCACTTTGGATTATTGTTTGCCATTCGTTTATTCACTTTGTACTACTTGTTGTCTAGTGTTAATTGTTATTGTTTGCTGTTGTGACATTGTCACGTTTAAACAAATATATTATGGTTTAATTGTGGAATATATGAAATCCTGTGGGGATTTAACCAATTGAACCTAATGGTGATAGTATATAATTTTAGGTTGACTGCTCCACTGCCCAATTTCCATTCGAATGGGTTTACAATTTGTGGTTATACTTTAAATAGTTGGCTATTTAAATATGTGAGATTCGAGCAGCTGTTTCGCTGTGACATTTGAAAATAAGAAATGGTGAAGAGACAGGAGCCAACATAAAAGAGACAGAAAATGCAGGGCTATGAAGTCTGGCCAAAATTGAACGACTCCGACTCCAGCAGTAGGAAATTCCGCGACATCGGCTACAGCATTTGGAAAATACGCGACTCCACTCCGACTTCAATGTTAAATAAAGCTGTTTTCTAATGTATCGTTGACATTAACAACGAAATAGTTTCAAGAAGAAATAATTTTTAACTTAAAATATAAAAAATAAATATAAAATGAATTCAAATTTCAACATAAACTGTGAATATTCTCGAACTGAAAAAAAATTGTTTGAAGTTCAATTTTTGTTTTTAATGTTAATTTGTATTGATAATTTTTAACGATATGGGCATTTCCACATAAAGGTCCACTTTTTGTCACATCACGTCAATCTCGTTAATAGCTTATGATTTAAAATCAATTAGTTTGACTGTCTTCTATTCTTTTACTAAAGATAGAGCTACTTACATTCTATATTTAGTAAAAGAGTAGAAAACAGTCGAACTACATGGTCCTGAAATATAAGCAATTAACGAGCGTGACGTGATGTGACATAGGGTGGCACTTTTTTTAATTTTTTAAATTTATTTTGTTTATTTGCCACTGTTACACTGTTACTGTTTCTGAGTTACACCCTTTTAAGTCTTCATAGCCATTATATAAAACTAAAAATATTATAAACTGTTTGACACTTTCGCATCGGATTTGCTTTAAACATTGCATTAACGAAAAACCTACATGCGCAAAGTAATGACCGAATAATAAAAACGGCCCAGCAACACAAGTATTACAGGAACCATGTATATGTTTGTAAGTACAGAGAATCACTTTTTTTAAGAACAAGTTCTTTTTAAAGAAGTGGTACTCTTTTTAGGAAAGGTTATTTTTTTAAGAAAATTTACTTATTTTCAGAAAGGCTTCTTAGAAGGAAAGAAAAGAAGATGTATTATTTTATTTTTAAGAAAAGGAATTTTTGTAAGAAAATGTATTTTTTTAGAGAATGTAATTTTTTGAAGAAAAGATTTTGGGAAGAAATGTGTCAATAATGGGTACATGTCAAAAAAGTTATTTTGCTTCACAAAATAGGCACTTTTTTAAAGGAAAGGTAATTTTTTAAGAAAATGCAATTTGTTGTGAGAAAATGTACTTTTTTAAGAAAAGGTACTTATTTAAAAGAAAATTAATTTTTTTAAGAAAAGGTACTTTTTGTAAGAAAATTTACTTTTTTTAAGTATATATTAATGTATTTTTTTAAGAAAAGGTACGTTGTTTAAGAATATAAATAGGTATTTTTTTTTGTAAAAAATTAACTTTTTTTTGAGAAAAGGCAATTATTTAAGCAAATGCTTTTTTTTAAACTTTGGGTTCAAAACTACAATATATAGTAAATATTGGTTACAGGCTCCACCTAGAAAACTCGCCATTAAACAAGAAATTTTCCAACATATGCGAGACATCTAGTTAGTCTAGACACAAACCAAACCAAAAGTACCCCAATGTAGTTGATAGTACTGGTTTGTTTCATAATAGTGTTATCCCGCAACGTGCGATAAGGAAATTCGTTCAGTCACATTGGACTTGCCATTTTTAATATCTTGAGCGAAAAAAGTAAAAACTAAACACGAAAGTTTCCATTATCTCAATATTTAGATGCAAAAGTGCCAAGCAGTTTATAATATTATTAGTTTCACACAATGAGTACAAAGCTTTAAAAGGGCATAACTCTGGAATAGTAACCGCAAATTTATCCGCCTTTTAAAGTGTGTCATTAGGTTTTGAAATTTTTGAAGTAATTTAAAAGTTATAAAGTCAAAATGAATGCAAAATTTGAGAACAAATTTAATATGTGGTACCTTATTGAGAAAAATCTTTGCCAAACTGGTGGTTTAAGCATGAAACACATAGACGACGACAGGCTACCGACCACAACCTGTCAAAAATAAAATACATATACATGCGACACGACTGCAGGTTGTTGTCTATGCTACTTATGTAGCTGTAGTTGAATTAAACTAATTTCTATTTGTGTGGGCGACAATCAACAGGTTAGAGCTGTCAATGCCTGAAGTGGCACCACTGACAGAATAATCAACTGTTTTCACAATTTTTGTTATGTTTGTAATAATATTTATTAAATATTCTCCAGACATTTTATTTTCTTCTAACACAAATAACACAATAACACAAACGTCAACATTACAGATCAGCTGTTTACTTTGCAGTTGACGTCTTGAAAATAATTCAGTAGCTGCCACACGTCTACATTTGCAGTCAGCGGCATTTGTAGTCGTGTGTTCATGTAGCCTGTCGTCGTCTATGTGTTTCATGCTTTATGCATATATGTACAATCAAAGTTTGGACGTTTTGCTTTAAAAATGTTGGCTTACAAACTAAGAAAATCGTGGTTATTGACCAAGTTTTATGTAAGATTCCAAAAACGTCCGTAAACCCGATTTTTGGGGGAAATTCGGCTTGTGCGACCTCTAAACCTCTTTCGAAAAATATGAAAAAATCTCAAAGATACTTTACCCTATAAACTTTCCCATGAAACTTGAGCAACCATGAAAATCGAAAAAGAACAATTTTTTTGGCACACCCTAATGTTTATTTGAAGAAACATTTTAAAATCAAACCAGAGTCGGGATGAATTTCGTCCAAAGGATGTAAAAATTAATGACATTTTAAAACTTTGACTTAGTTTTATACAATCTGGTATCTCTTCTTTTTCGAACAAACAAAATTTCCGTCGCCATTACCAAACACAAGAGAATCATTGATATATAATATAACCTTTTTTATTTCAGTTTATTTTATTAAATGAAGCCGATGTGGGCAATGTTCATACAAATATAATCAAAAATAAAATCACATGAGGTGTCTGGGGATATCCGGTTGGAACGAAGTTCTTTTCGCTATATAAGTCTATTATGTACTAGTTAGTTCCAACACACCTAAGGCGCCCGTTGAAAAATACGATAATTTAAATGGATCTTTAAGAAATGATACTTTTTATAAAATGAAAAATTGAATAAGTGATGATTTATCCGACGTTTCGTATTATATTCAAAAATTAAATTGTTCGAGAGTTTGGTCGTATTTTTGATTAATTTTATTCTTCTTCTTAAAAATAGTACCTTTTCTTAAAAAACATTAGCTTTTAATAAAAGTAGTACCTCTCTGTAAAAGGCCCTTTTCGGGAAAATATAATATTTTGGTCGTATTTGTAATTAATTTTATTCTTCGATTAATTAAAAATACGTCCAAACGCTCGAACAATTTAATTTTTGAATAAAATGATAAACTTTTTTTAAGAAAACTTTTTTTTACAGATTGTATTTTTAAAAAAACATGTATATTTATAGGTCCTTTTTGTAAGAATATGTATTATATTTTCCCGAAAAGGTCCTTTCTTTAATGCGAGGTACTTCTTTTATTAAAAGCTAATGTTTTTTTTTAAGAAAAGGTACTATTGTTAAGAAGAAGTACTTTCTATAAGAAAAAGCCATAAGAGTATGATTTTTTTTACACAAACGTACTTTTTTTCAGGAACAGGTACTTTTTTAAGAAGTTGTACTCTTTTGAGGAAAAAGTTGTTTTTTTTAAGAAAATTTACTTATGTATGTATGTATTTTCAGAAAGGCTACTTATCTGAAGAAAAGAAATGAAAACAAAAGGTATTATTTTATTTTTAAGAAAATGTATTTTTAAGAAAAGGACTTTTTGTAAGAAAAGGTATTTCTTAATAAGAGAAGGTATTTTTTTGAAGAAAACGTTTTTTTTAAAAAAATCGAAATTTATTTAGTATTGGTCCTTTTTACAAGAATAGGTACATTTTTAAGAGTAGGTACTTATCTCAAGAAAAGTTATTTTGAGTCACAGAAAGGTACTCTTTAAAGAAAAGATAGTATTTAAGAAAATGCAATTTGTTGTAAGAAAATATACTTTTTAAGAAAAGGTACTTATTTAAAAAAAAATACTTTTATAAAGAAAAGAAAATTTACTTGTAAGAAAATTTACTTTTTTTAAGCAAAGGTACTACTTTAAGATAAGGTATTTTTAAAAAAGGGTACTTTATTTAAGAATATGAATAGGTTTTTTTTTTGAGAAAATTTACTTTTTTTATGAAAAGACACTTAGTTAAGAAATGTTATTTTTTTAAACTTCTTTCACTTTTCTAAAATTTACTTTTTATTGGGTTCAAAACTACAATATATACCAAATATTGGTTACAGGCTCCACCTAGGAAACTTTCCTTTAAAAACGAAAATTCCCAACATATGTGAGACTTCTAGTTATTCTGTACGCAAACCAAAGCAAAAGTGAACAATATACTTGATAATAGTGGGATGTAGCATAATAGTGTTAAAACAAAAGTTGTTCAATTTTTTTTAGCCCCCCGTCCTGCACCGTGCGATAAGGGTCTTCGTTCCAAAAACATGTTAAATTTTCCATATCTAATTTGATTCACAAGGGTACATACGGTCGAATTGTATCCCCAATATTTTTTTGTGTATTCGAAATGAGGCACACCAAAAATGGGAAAATGTTTCATGATGGGCGACATGGCGATTGTTTCTCGTATTCGTCTTTATCAAACCGTGGATGGATATTATTCATTCATGGGGTAAACGGAGAAATGCAAAAATATTCCAGTCTTTTAATTGTCGTTCGGATGTATTCTTCTTGTTTAATTCTGAGACGTCGATTAGTCAATAGTCCATAAATTGTATATTTGGTTACATTGACACAAAGAAAACCTAACAGTAATTTCTATAATAACTCGGGAAATGAGTATTTATCGTTGTCACCGTTCAGTGTTTGAAATCGTATCACATTTCTGATTGCTATTTTGAAACATCTCATAGAAATTGATCAGAAATCTTGTTTGTATGGCTATTAATGTTCAACACTCCGAAATTCGATGGATGGACTAATTTTAAGCCATCTTTAAATATTCCGCGATTTCTCTGACTTCAGCATTTCATTTCCATAATCAGCTGATATTGTACGGAACATATGTTTGGTAGTTTGAAATCTCGAAAAACAATTCTCACAGCAATATTAAACCATTTCCCTGAAGTGCTTCATCAAGTACAGGGTGGACCATTTGAACTTTGGGCATGTTACGACTTAATCGATTCATACTTCTTCCTGTGGGGTTATTTGAAGTCCACAGTTTATGTCAACAAACCACGGACGCGCGAACCATTGAATGACAATATTCTCCATGAACACCCCGAAACACTACGAGAAGTGATGGAAAATGCGGAAAACGAGCACATTGCGCCATTCGCTCTGGAGGCGATCAAATGGGGTAAACGGAGAAATGTAACAATCAAATTGTAACCACAAAATTGTTACAAAGTTGTCACCATTGTCTGTATCTGGTATTCTGGCAACACAGTGACAACGAAAAATTCACCTCGTAACAAATAATTCACCTCACAATAACAGGTTGTCAAAAGCAGGGACAAAAAAACAAAAACATATGGTTTTCTACACAAAATGAACGAGGTAAAAAAATGAAAAGTATTAAAGAATTAAAATAAATACATTATTATTTAGGGAATTTGAGCGCACCGCAAAGGCACAGCTGGAATGCTATATTGCCTTCCTCTAGGAACATCCAGAGATGCTAAGCGGAAAGAATACTCCTGCACATCCGCGCCATATAGAAGAAGAAATTTACTTTAGCGCCAACTCTCTGATCTACATTAAAATTTCACCACCGACAAAAGCTTCTGCGCTGAGTTCAAAAAGTTGTTTTTCCCCCCACGGCCGGTCCAACTTCTTGAGATATGGGCTTTTAAAGCTTGAGTATATAATCGCTCGTATCTCCGGGATTAATAATCCGATCTGGTTGAAATGGGAATCATTACAAAGGACTTTCGAAGCTCAATAAATCAGTGCATAAACATATTTATTTTTATTAGCCCACAGGGGAGCTAATTAAAAAAACGTTTTTTAACTTATTTTTCAAAAAAATGGCTTATTGACTTATTTTTTGTCAGGTTCTGATAATACACAAGACCTTAGCCTTTTTTTTTAAAGGTATATTACTCAACAATATCCCTTGAAAGACCGGAGATATTTACGTTAAAAGTTTTGTAATACTTTTCGCGCTTTTTCAATTTTTCTAACACAAAATCAAGTTCTTTCTTCTTTCTGCTCCATTTCCATAGGACAAAGTAACAAAAGTCCTTCCTTCATTTAATTATGCCCTCTTGTCGTTGTGGTATAAAATATATTATTAATTTTTCCCGTATACAGTTTTATTGTTTACTTGCAGAATTTATAAAATGATTTTGGATCAACTTTCCGGCAAATAAAACAGCTGTCACGCGCTGTTACCTCCTCTTTGGCAGGTAACAGTTTTTGTTACTTTTGTCACAAAAATAATGTGTCAGAATACCGATTTGTGACAATTGTCACATTGCTGTCAAATAGTAACCGTGGTGACTTTGGTAACCATGCCAGAATAGGGCTGCCAGTGTTCATTCCACTCACTCACCGAATTTAGTATCACCAAACGCCTCTCGAAACTTCTTGCTATAAAACAAAATAGACATATTGCAATTGATAACACAGAATGTTGCAGGAAAAATGTTGCACACACACTAAAGGATGGCTTGATGCCCATCGATTGCAACAGCCGATAGACACCAGCAAAATATAATCCAATTATCAGAGTCTTGAATATAATCATGACAATCGAGAAGCGATATATACGCGAATATTTCACTTTAATACCAATATTGGCGAAATTCTCATCTAAATTATATAAAATCTGGCAAACACGCAATAACTTTCGTCGTTGTGTTACGGCGGAGATATAAATTACCGCTCCCGTAATCAGGCCATTGCAAGTTTGCATGGTATCGCCGACATTTGAGATTTTCGTGCGGAAAAAATAGCCGACAACCGATTCATCCTGTAGCAAGGATACAATATAACACGCGCCATAGAGGAGTATATACACGGCAATATTGAGATATCCGAAGAAGGACATTGTCACGTTACTTTGACCGTTTTTATCTTTCGTTACACGAAATGGCGTCAAACCGTAAAGGAATGTTAAGAGAAATAATGGCTGCAGAGCTTCAAAAACTTGATGAGATGCAAAGCGTTGACGCAAACGTTCCAAACGAGAAGAAATCATGTTATTTTATTTTTAATTGCTGGAGCGGATAATACAATTATCTGATCCTTTCCTCAAAAGTTCTAAAGCAATACTGAAAATTGTGTGTTGCGGGACATGATTGTTTATCTATGTATCCTGTTGATTTTAGATGTATATTTGTGTGTAACATCCTGTTTTATCATAAACATATGAGAAGGTTGGTGTTATTTTCCATACTTGTTAGTATGTTGACATTGTGGCCAATACATCATTCTTGATATTTTGCTATTCGTGCAGCATGATAGCAATCCTGGGTGTCGTCTCTAGATTTTGTAGAAAATGCCGGGTTTACAAAACAGTGGACATTTATTTCCCGTCATCATTATTGCTTGGTAACACACTGAATCCAACAACGTTTTTTCACAATCTGTAATTTTTCGTAGAGGGTGGTTAAATATTAAGGGCCGATGTTGAATGTGGACCACACCTAAACGTCAAGTTTTTTTCTGCATTTCATTTGACATTTCTCAATTTCAGACCATGAACCATGGAAAGATACACAATCGAGCAACGGGTTAAAGTTATTCAGCTTTATTATGGAAATGGGCGTTCAAATCAAAATGCATATGTGCACTTCATGATTTTTTCGGTCAATTTATTCGTCCAAATGTGCGTACAATCGGAAAAATCGTGCAAATATTTGTGAAAACACCAGTGCATGCTCGTACAGCTCGTACTGCATAAAATATTGCTGCTGTTTGCGCGACAAATTCAATGGCCGTGTTATCTTACGTGGTGGCGATGTCAATGGCCGCCAAGATCATGCTCTGTACAACCCTTCATACATTAAACGTAAGGCGATATTGCCTTGGTGTCCTTAAACTTGACTGTATACTTATAGTATAGTAACCGGCATTGGCTTGCGTCAGCTAAATATTTAAGGTTACATTTGGTTTCAATTTTCGTTCAAAAAAATCAATTAATTAACATAGTGTACTTGTACATTTATGTACTGAGGCCGTCCGTGGTGCTATAGTAGTGTGCGCTACTCTTGTACATGAAAACGTGGGTTCGATCCCTGCTCTGACCACCTTACATTTCTTTCGAAGGTGGTCACCCCGCTTAGTGACGGCGACACTATCGAGTATTTAGCTTTGAAACAGCTTCTCGGAATACCTTTTCGGAACCGGTGTAAAACTGCTGTTTTCGTGTATGTGATACGCAGATTTTGTAGAAAATGCCGGGTTTACAAAACAGTGGACATTTATTTCCCGTCATCATTATTGCTTGGTAACACACTGAATCCAACAACGTTTTTTCACAATCTGTAATTTTTCGTAGAGGGTGGTTAAATATTAAGGGCCGATGTTGAATGTGGACCACACCTAAACGTCAAGTTTTTTTCTGCATTTCATTTGACATTTCTCAATTTCAGACCATGAACCATGGAAAGATACACAATCGAGCAACGGGTTAAAGTTATTCAGCTTTATTATGGAAATGAATTCGGTCCTTAATTTGATGAAAAAATTCCTCATTTTCCAACCTATGACACATTTCATTGAATTGATGCAGAACATTTTATCAATCTTTTATCAATAGTTTACGTTGATTCAACGAAAATGTTATATCATGTAAATTTGTAATGTCCATTTTTCATCATTTTGATGTAAGTTTGTCATCAAGTTGAAGTACAATTTTCACCATTTTGATGTGAATGGTTCACCAATTTGCTGTAAATTTTTCATCAATTATATATAAGGTTGTCATCAATTTGATGTAAGTTTGTCATTGATTTGATGTAAATTGGTCATCATTTGTATGTTAATGAGTAGCCAAACTGTTGTGACTAGTTTTCATCCTAAAAAATCCACAATAACAGGGTACAAGACCACATAAAATGTGATCATAGAGCGTGGATAAGTAATCCGTCCATTACACTATTTTCTATTATGTATTTATTTTCTGCTACTTTTTTCTCTTTCTCTTTATTTTTTCAATACTACGTTCATATTTTGAATCGATCCCACTATTAAATCCTATGATGAATATTGATGTAAAAAATATCATCAATTCAATGACGCTGAAAAAATTTAAAAAACGCACAATCTTCAAATTGAAGAACTTTTTCATTGAATTGCTGAAATTTGGCATCAATTCATTGAAGAACAATTGATGAACATTTATCACCGATTTGATGTAAAGGTTTTCTTTCACTGTAAGATCCTTTTGATTTTATGTACGAACAATTGCATTTGTATGTGTATGTTGCTTTGAGTGAGACATTCATGCAATTCCAACAAGGAGTAAATGAATGAAATGCATATGAATGAGAATCACAACGTGTGTATTGTATAAATATGTATATGTGTTGCTTAATACACTAGTGTACTCAGTGTATACCCAATGTGCACGAAAAAGGATGCGAATCCGTTTCGAACCCGTTACGGGTCCGTAAAATCATAAAAATGTGAATGTGAGTTTTCGAACCCGTTGCGAGTCCTTAAAAACATAGTAAAGTGAATCAGTGAAAGTGCTATTTAGTGGATCCGTTTCGAAGTCGCTTCGAGTCCGTAAAAACTAAAAAGCGAATCATTGAAATCTTTAATGTTGCAGATTCATATCTGAGTTGATAAAACAGAAAAACTTGAAAAAAAATACTAAAACGATTTAAATTTTGCTGACAACAACTTTTTTGTTGTTGTATATGATTTGATCTGAAGTTATTTCTTACAAGAATATATTTCTATTTCTTACGAGCTATACAGATCAGGACTTTTTTGTGCAATTAGAGAAATGTAAACAGTCGCCACCAGGATTTGAACTCACGTTGGCGGACGATCGTTCCGAAAAATGTATAAAAGTGGATTCGTCTCGGAACAAATAACCCGAAACGGATTCGAATATGAAGTCCGTTACAAGTTCGAGACGGATCCGAAAAAGTACAACAAATAACCCGAAACGGACTCGAATATGAAGTCCGTTACAAGTTCGAGACGGATCCGAAAAAGTACAAAAAAACGGTCCGCTTTTTCAAGAGGAATTTCATACGCAAACGGATTCGTTATGTCCGTTTGTGACAAAATGTACGAAAAAACGAATGCGCCTCGAATTCGTAACGGATTCATATGACACACTGGGTAATTAGAAGAGAGTTCGAATCGATTTCTACGAAATTTTGTATATATAAGTAACTGTTGCACCAAATACAGATATATTTTTAAATCATATGTTATTTTGACACTGATAGATTTCTTCTGTTCGAAATATTAACTATCAATCTGTTTCATACCTGCGGTGGCCAAAACGAGTCACTTTACGCTTGGACAACGTTGCGAAATACTGCAATCAATATATAATGTACCACAAAGCAATAGATAGTAATTGCCATCACTTGCATTACCTTCATTTCATCGAGTTCGAGTTGCTATTGTATTTTACTCTTTGGCTGGGCATAAAAAGGAGAGAAATTAAAGGGAATGCGTACATATATTCGGTCGATGCAACCAACATAAAACATAATTTAGCTGTCATTAGTTTCAATCAAACACTATTTAAACTAAGTTTGCTGTATGGGTTGCTGCTTTTTGCTCTCTCGCCTACCTACTCTGTTTTCTACTTCGGAGTCGATCAGCTGTGTCATGGGTACCCTCTGTTTTTACCGAAGTTTGTGCACAAACATCGTCTGACTGGTGTGCTTACCGACGATGCTGTGGTCGAAATTGTGCAACTTAATCCAAGAACATCGACTCGACATCGAACTTAACTACTCGGCATTTCACGCACCAGCATGAATTAACTCCAATTAACTCAGCAACTGAAGGCAAACAAGAGATCCACTTCACTACGGTTTCTCAGTTTTGGCCTTACAGAAGCTCCAATCGGACATCGAATTTGCCTGAGAAATCATATTTTCTGACGAGGCGAAGTTCCATCTCGGCGGCCATGTCAACAATCAAAATTGCCCCATCTTGGAAACGGAAACCCGCACGTCATTGTCGAGAAGCCAATGCATACACAGAGAGTAACAGTTTGATGCGGATTTTGGAGTGGTGGCATCATTGGCTCATTTTTCCGCAAATACTACTGGAATCGCCACTGCAGTCAACGAAGACCGATACAGAGCCATGATTATTTATGGGTTGGATAATCATTCCACCAAGTAGAGAGCGGTCCCAAAACTAGCCGACCTGACGTATAGGTGTTGTCAGTAGTTTGACAAAAAAAAATATTTTGGTGAAAAGTGGCAACCATATAAAATATATGTTTCAAGTTTCAAGGCGCCACGTTGTTTAGTATTTTTTTTGGGCCATCAAAAGTAAACGATTCTAGTGAATTTGTAAACATGGAAAAAATGGTCACCGTTATGTAATTCCATATTTCCATTTGAGAGGTCTCAGTCCAAGGAACATTAAATCCGAGCTAGATTCTACTCTGGGGGAATCTGCTCCTTCGTTTACGACAGAAAAATATTGGGTAGCGGAGCTTAAACGAAGCTGTACGAGCTGCCAAGACGAATACCGTTGTGGTCGAGCAATAGAGGTCTCCACGCCAGTCACGGTTAAGAAAATCCACAAAATGCTATTGGATGATCGTCGGCTGAAGGTGCGTGATTTAGCTGAAATGATAGGCATTTCAAAAAGTGCCATACGTCGTATGTTGACCGAAGATTTGAAGATGAGAAAGCAGGGCGCAAGATGGGTTCATTCTTGCTTTCAATAGAGCAAAAATAGGGTCATGAAGATGTTTCAGTAGAGTGTTTGGCGATGTTTCACCGCACTCAACAATAGTAAATATTACCGTTTCGAACAGACTGCATGAATACGTCATTAAAATTATAACAATTACGACTCAAATTCTAACTTACCTTATTCAAAAGTTGTATCCTCGTTCCTATCGCCCTTGCAAATGCCCAAAATAAGCTAATTGCCACTGAAACTCCCAAAACCTCAGCCACAACATTGTATATCAAGCACGGTGATGGACGGACACTCATAGAATCTAGGCAGATGACACATATCATGGTTATTGCACCATCAAACAAGGCCATCAAACCCAAGACGAACAGCACAATTCGAAATGTTTGGGTATAGTCCATATTACAAGGTACGCGAATGAATAGATAATCCACCTTCATAAGAGTATTAAAGGATTTCACAATTGTCTTCCTGCCCAGAATTGAAGATGCGGCTAGAACCGTTGTGCCCATTAAACCATTAAAAATGTCCAATTTATTGCCAAAATCTGAGACGTTGTTTCTTAGTAAATAGCCAACAACAGATTCGTTATGATACATAGTATAGCCACAGCAAAATATCATCAGGATCAAATGCACCAATGTGTTCAGGAAGCCAAAGTAAGAAGATGTTAAGGTTTTACGGCCAGTATCAAGGGTTACAATGCGAAATGGTGTAACTCCGTGAAAAAAAGTCACCAAAAATAACGGTTGCATTGATTTGTAATAATTGTCAGAGATGCAAAGTTTCCGAAACAGACGCCTGTGCCAAGGCACATTTTGAACCGTGTTTAAGGAGGACATTTTGACAAATGAACCACACCACACGATTTTTCATACTATTACACGTATTGTGTTAATTTTTATGGCCTATAAATAATTCTGAAACTATAAAATGTTGATAAAACGCTTTCCTGTTTCTATTTGGTATATTAATTAATGTCTCCCCTTATACCCCACACGGGAATATGTTTGTATTCATTCAGTTAGTACAAGTGTGCCTGTCATCACTCAAGTATCGTGTCATCTAATGTTACTGACCCTTTTAGCGGGATGTTTGGTCATTGTATTGCAATTAAAAACATATTCCATGATATGTATCTCTTAATAGAAATATTGGATACCTTAATGGCAGAACCGGATTATGACATCAGGTGGCCCTAGGTTAAACTGAAGAAAATAATAAAATACTCCAGCCGACTCTAATTGCTACTCACCCTTACGACTTTCAAGAAAACATTAGTGGTCCTCATGCAAACTCGAAAGAGCTTCGTAAACGCGTAAACCTCGCAAAACTTACGCGGCAAACGTCAAAACAAAGAAATTTCCCATACAAAGCGACTTGCACAAAAGTGGAAAGTCTTCAAGTCAGATTTGCTGCGCAAATGTGGGATGGAGAAACGTGCAAACTTTTGACATTTCGTTGTCAGCTGACTAGGATGGATAAAAAAGTACAGAGACATACTGCATGCAATTCCTACTGCTACCACCTTATGTATCCATCTTGGTCAGCTGATATGGTTTTGAGCACAAATACGCTGAGCAACTTTACTTGGTGCTCCATGCAACGGTGCGAGGGAAACTTGCGCTGAGCAAAAGTTCTCGGCTTTCACGTTTGCATGAATGCCGCTATTATATCTGTCTTTTCAATTACCCTATTGCCGTTTATCGCCTGGTGTTCAGATGTAATGAAATTTTCGTTGCCACAAAAATTACGTATGTATATAAAATATAACGCAAATACCATGAACAGATAATTTTGATCACCTTTCATTTGCTTGGTACTCAGCTGTTTGCGAAAATTTCGTAGGCAAAATCAATTACAGGGTTGTTACGCCACAGTTATTTTGTACGAAAACAATTGTTTGGGACCAGAATTTTGACATTTTGATAATTTTAACAACTAAAAGCAACACGACATGCGTTAAAATTTGCAAGGTAAATCAAAGAATCCGCAAGAAAATTTTCCGATTAGAGATTTCGCATGGCTTATGACTAAAAAAACGATCCACACTGAATTCTACCAACTGTGGCAACATTTGCTGTAATGTAGGAAAACATTCGATACGGCAACACGTTTGTAGCCAGTGCCAACAAATACATGGTAGTGGTGTTGTTGTAGTTGTGGGCAGCAACAATCCCAGCAACCAACGGAGTCCGCAAGGTGCTCCGTAAGGACTCCGACAGAGAAAACAGCGCGCCCAAAATAAATGAAAAAGTGCACCCTATGGACTCTTTAAATGAGTGTTTTGGGAGTCCCTTCACGCTCATTTAGATAACCCACAAGGACTCCGTGCGGACTCTTTTTCGCCTCTAATTCTTAAAAGGGACTCAGAAAATCATCCGAAAATAACCCATTGTTTACCTTGTGGTCAGCCTTGCCTTGTAATGGGCTGGTTGAGATGATGCTACGCTGTTCCAGCAACTAGTGTCCTTGAGTGTTGTTGGGGTGGCTGCTTCACAGTGGCTGTTGATGAGTGATGGTAGTTGAAGTGATGGTGGCCCATATGGACGACTCGAAACTGTCTTGCACTTGAAGGAACTTCCCGAAAACAAAGAAAAAAACACTGACTTTTTTTATTTAAACAAAAATAAACTTTATTTATTTCATGCGTCGCCGATATTCGCCGTTGTACACTATAGGGCCATAAATCTTCCAGAGTAAGTTTCTCTCACAGATGTTTCATCTTCTTGCGATAAGACCCAGGATTCTGCGCAATAAAGGAAGACAGGTTGTATGAGCGTCTGGTATAGCTGGATTTTTGTTATTCGAGAGAGGGTTATATCTCTAAACTGCTTGCATAGCCCAAAATAACATCTATTCGGAAGCACAATTCTCCGCTTGATCTCAAGGCTGACGTTGTTGTTTTTGTTTACGACAGATGCGAGGTATATAAATTCGTCCACCAACTCTATTAAAACGGTTATCAACGTTCACGCTTTGGTCTAATCGCATGGAGGTCTAATCGTTGAAACCATTAATTTTGTCTTGTCCTCATTTACCGTCAGACCCACTTTTCCTGACTCCTTCCCATTTCTCGAAAACACCGCAGTAACTTCCCTAATTGTGAATGATAGCTATATCATCAGCATACGCGAGCATGATGCTTTTATTCATATTGACTGCAGCTTTTCTCATAATGATGTCCATTAAGATGTTAAAGAGATCCTTACCAACTTTCACTGCGGATTTGGTGTTCGTCAAGGTCATCCTGCAAAGGCGTATGAGTTTTGCAGGAATACAAAGCGCAGACATTGCGTCGTAGAGTTTCTCCCGTATCGGGCCATGTAATCGGCAAATAGATCATATGTAGGTCTCGATTTGGTTTTCGTGTGTCTTCTCTAGAATTTAAAGCCACACTGGCATGATCCAAACATGTCAGCGATAATAGGTTTTAGTCTGTCGCACTATACCTTATATGCTAAAGGCTTATTCCATGGTAGTTGGCACAGAGACTCGGGTCACCCTTTTGAAATATAGGCACAGTACACTGAGACTCCAATCGCCGGGACTCCAATCATCTAACCAAAGTTTGCTAATAAGCTGATGCATCCACCTTATCAGCTCATCGCCGCCAGTCTTAAACAACTCCGCCGTTAATCCACCGGCCCCTGCGGCTTTGTTGTTCTTAGGCTGGGCAATAGCTGGTCTGACCACGTCTTGGTTTGGAGGGGGACAATCGACGTCGTCGTCCAAATTGTGATCGATTGTCCCATCGTCATTGGATATCTCAGATACCAGTAGCGCGAAGAAATGATATCCCTATTCCCAACATGCTCTGCACATCTGCGACGAGATTTCCGTCCTTGTCTTTACATAAGGGGGTCCTGAACTATGTTCATTAGTTCCGTTTTTGACCTTTTTGGTAGAATTTTCGGGGTTCGTTCTTCCTTCTGTATGTCTCAATTTTCTCACACTCGCGCTTTGTCCACTGCCGTTTCTTAAGCCTAAAGAGATGGTTTACCTACTTTATTGTTTCCCTATACCGCTCAGTCGCAGCTCGCGTTGCGGTTGACTGAAGCATTGCCACACGTTGCCATCATTTGCAGTGTGACACTCTTCATCGTACCATGGTTTGTTGCGAAGCGGCTTTTCAAAACCAAGTACGGTTGTTGCGGCAGGTTTTATAGAGCCGGAAATGGGTTTCCACTGTGCTTCTGGATCGGCATCGCGAGGGGGTGGGTTCTGTGCCAAAAGTTGCGAGATCTTCCTTGAGTAGGCTGTGTCTACCTCTGGTAATTGCAGCTTTCCGATGTCCAGCTTCCTCTGCGTCTGGTTTCGTACGATTTTCGCTCTACTTAATCTTGTGCGCACCTTTGCTGCTACCAGGTAGTTATCAGAATCGATGTTAGCTCCTCTGATCACTCGTACGTCCATTACACTGGATGAGTGCCTTCCATCAATTACCACGTGATCAATTTGGTTGTTCGTTCTTTGATCAGGGGATACCCAAGTAGCCTTGTGGTTGTCTTTATGCTGGAATCTTGTACCACTATTGACCATGTATTTTACCGCGGCAAAGTCAATCAATCAGTCTCATTTGTCGGAAATGTCAGCATATAGACTGAAATTGCAGTTGTCGGAAATGTCAGCATATAGACTGAAATTGCCAATAGTTGGATGAAACACATTTTCCCTGCCTATTTTAACATTAAAATCTCCTAGTACAATCTTAATGCCATGGCCAGGGCAGCGGTCATAGGTTTCCTCGAGGCGCTCATAGAATATGTCTTTGGCATCATCATCTTTCTGTTCTGTCGGGCATGCACACAAATTAGAGAAATATAAAAATATTTTGATCTTATGCGGATTGTGGGTATATGCAATGCAAACGCAGATTGTGGAATCGGATGCAAATTGTAATGAAATATTTGAATGTTTTTAATTAGCACCAAGTAGCACCAAGACTATATGGTCTGCCCAAAATACACAAGACAGATGTACCACTGAGACTCATCTCTTCATCGATAAACCTACCGTGCTACACCCTATCTAAACACATAGGGGACATTTTGAAAAACATAATTTCACCCGACTACAACAAAAATAGCAAAACTTTAAGACAAACATAACAATAGACAAGGGCAACATACTAGTATCTTTTGTTGCAGTATCACTATTTACAAACATACCGACTACACTTGCAATAAGAAACATTATGGACAATTGGACAACTATATCCAAACACACGGACATACCTAAACGGAAATTTCTTAAAATTCTAAATTTTTGCTTAATTGATAACAATTATTTGAACTTTGACGACAAAACGTACACACAAACATACGGAATGCCAATGGGAAACCCATTATCACCCACAATTGCGGACATTGTCTTAGACAAACTAATAAGCCAAACATATGTAGAACTACAAAAACATAATGTAAAGGTAAAATTCCTCGTGAAATATGTAGACGATATTTTCGCGATCATAGACAAAAACGACATGAACAATATACTTAAACAACTAAATAACTACCACGATAAACTACAATTTACAATAGAAACTGAAACAAACGGAAATCTACCATTTTTTGACATTAAAATACACAACTACATAACAAAAATACACAACTACATAAAATACACAACTACAAAAACACATAACAACTGATTGGTACATGAAACCCACATCCTCAGGACGAATAGTTAATTACAACAACATTAAAGCATGAAACACATAGACGACGACAGGCTACCGACCACAACCTGTCAAAAATAAAATACATATACATGCGACACGACTGCAGGTTGTTGTCTATGCTACTTATGTAGCTGTAGTTGAATTAAACTAATTTCTATTTGTGTGGGCGACAATCAACAGGTTAGAGCTGTCAATGCCTGAAGTGGCACCACTGACAGAATAATCAACTGTTTTCACAATTTTTGTTATGTTTGTAATAATATTTATTAAATATTCTCCAGACATTTTATTTTCTTCTAACACAAATAACACAATAACACAAACGTCAACATTACAGATCAGCTGTTTACTTTGCAGTTGCCGTCTTGAAAATAATTCAGTAGCTGCCACACGTTTACATTTGCAGTCAGCGGCATTTGTAGTCGTGTGCTCATGTAGCCTGTCGTCGTCTATGTGTTTCATGCTTAAATTAGCGCACAAACCAAACCACACTTTGAATACACTTTTTACAAAAACAAAAACACCAATAGAAAACTAAAACAAAGCAATGTTATCTACGAAATAACATGTAAAGGGAACGCGAATGAAGACTGTAAACAAGTGTATATAGGTACGACGAAGAGATCACTTGAAAAAAGGATGACAGAACACAAAGCAGACATAAGAAACAAACGAACGAGCACTGCATTACCACAACATATATTACAACATAAGCATACAGCTGATTTTGACAAAATCAGAATATTAGACAGAGAAAACAATACAAATAGACGACATACTCTGGAAAGCCTGCACATACAACGAAAACTATGAACCACTATGAACACTAAAGAAGACAAAGATAAAATAAACAATCACTACCAACTAGTACTATAGGGCTGAATAGGACGGACGTGATTAATTTATATTTATAATGAATTTAACATAGAAATTGTAAGTAAGGTTAGAATATTTAATTAAACCATTTGTGTTAAGTGTTATTATTGTGTCTTATACAATAAATAAAAAAATCCCCTGAAGAAGGAACCAAAAAAGTTCCGAAACGTTGGGAACAAATTGTAAACTCTTGTTTACTTTAATAAACTGTGACCAAAAGAGCCGTTTATAACATAACTAACTAAATTATTTTTAATTTCTTTGACTGCTGGCAGTTCTGTTTTTAAAGTATTTTAAATATATGGGTGAGGTTTGTGGCTTCGATAGGTATAAACCTTCAAATTCAACCTTTCAAATTCATAAACCTGTACTGTATAAGATATTTGAAAACCAAAACTGCCAGCTTTGAGGGAAATGCTTTGAAAATAAGTACAATTGCCAATGGTATATACATTTTTTTGAATTTGCATTTGTAGATGCAATTCAAATTAAACTACGAATTATAATTGTATGATTTTCTGGTTGTATTACCGCCTACAGTTGTAGAAAATTTCACTATTTTGACTATATTGTGTGGTAGATATATTCGATCAATATGGTCTTAGATTCAAGACAGCTATAAATAAATGGTTTCCCATTACATCCCATGAAGGGACAGGGGAGAGCTTCTCACAATCACTGAGCTGTGCGCTTTCCAGTTTTCACTCACTGATTGGGACCTACAGTTTTACACCGATTCCGAACGGTATTTGAGAAGCTTTTTCATGGCTAAATACTCGATAGTGGCTCCGTCACTATGCGAGGTGACCGCCGTCGAAAGAAATTTTTAGGTGGTCTGAACAGGGATCGAACTCAGGATCTCATGTACAAGAGGCGCGTGCGCTACCATTGCACCTCCGACGGCAATGTGGGCTACAAATGTTCTGAACATAGTTTTTAAACCGGCACAGTAGTTTAAGTACATTGAGCAAAAAATTAGCGCCATATACTTAATATTGTTTTCACCCACTCTCACATGTTATATTTTTGGTCATTGCTTTCTTTTATAATGGTCTTTCGGAGCCCAATATCCCAGAGACATAAAAAGCAGCAATATTTTGTGTACGCCCTTGGATTCCACGTAACATGGCCACTACTTTTAAATCGCAACAAAGTTTCCACTCATGCTCTTCATTCTTGATGTAAAGTATTTCAAAAATTGCACCATTGTTTCGTAAGATTCCCTAGTATTGACAGGATGTGCTATGGGGATAAATGGTTTCTCATTTTCGTTATGCTAAATACTGGTTTCAAACTCTCTTTAATACTGTCAACAAATAACCGTCATTCGTTTGAATTATAAGTTTGTTTAGGCTCCGCAAACATCCCTGGTATGTCCTTGCAAAAGCACATACACTATTTGTTGTAAGCTATATCACGATCTTCGTAGAACGACACGTTAACCACCGGGGCCAAAAAGTTGTATTGTTTCATCCGAGATTTAAGCAAATCTGATTTATCTTTTGTGAGTTCCAAATCTCTCACCCAATCATTCAGTTCAGCCTGAGTTAGTAGATGTTGCGTTGGACCCGCAGTAAAGTTGCAATGTACGGTCCGAAAATAGGTTGTTAGTTAAAATTGGACAGCTGGGAATCGGCAATTCTTACGAATGTGCAACTGGAAACATGACCGATCCCACCTTTGCGTATACTCATCGTATACTTCTTCCAAAGCCATTGTATTTAAAAAGTAGCAATCAGTATCATGGATAAATGGTTGTCTCCAAATCATGGGTAACCCAAAATGCAAGTAGTGCCTAGATATAGAAAATGGTTTTACACCAGGCAATATTAGTATTAATTGATCAAAATATACGTGCCGTGAACTTTCAGAACCCCATCGACTAAGATTTATATGGCTCAAAATACTGGGTGTCCATGGTTCATTCAGACTTTGAAGTGGTATACCACAGAGCAATACTAAAGAGCCTCCATTACTCTCTTCGATGCCTCTTCATGAAGACGAGGTAGTAGGCCATTTCATCGAGTACGAGTTGCTTTGGTAATTTGGTAATAAAAGGGAATACGTATTTTTGTTAGATGCAAACATAATTTTGCTGTCATTAGGAGCAATCAAACACTTTAAAACTTCGTTTCCTGCATGGTCTTAAATCTGTATGTCTTCTTTGGCCTCTCATTCTACATCATTTCCCTAGTGGCTTTTCGATCAGATGTGCCATAAAAACCCCTGGGTATACCAAATTAGTGCAGATAATTTTTTTCTACAACATTATTAAATTTACGTTTATTTCTCTTAACGTGTTTATGGAGATCGTCGCAAATATAGTATACTTGTGTCCAAACACATTGTCATTGCAATTCAATATTATATGTTTGTGACACAATCACTAATATGTTGTAGTATATGTGTTTGTGATCCAAATAGAGTTTTGTTGTGCTACAAATACAACTGTTTTTGGTGAACTGTGTAATTAATTTTTGTTTATCGCTACGCTCTGTCGAGAGAAAAATAATAAAAGATCGACAAAGAGTGATTGTCTAAGTTATGTTAATGCAATATTCTTTCAGTCAGTGATTCAAAAAATATTCCTGAATTTATGTGTAAATGTATTGAGTGTTCTTATGTTGATTGATCTGTTGCGTTTGTTGGGAGGAAACCCACGAATGCTTCGACGTAAGTATATAGATGTTTGGGATGAAACACGCATATGGCTCCTCGCAATAGAATGCAACTTTGCAAGTAAAAATGCTTATGTTTGCATTTAGATATAAGTGAGTTTACGACTTGCAAGTATATGCATGGTTTATGCAGAATGTGTTTGAGAGAATATCTTACAAAGACTGTTTTTTTCAGCGTCTATTTACCGCAGACTAACACAAATTGTCGTTTACTCGTATTAGAAAATATATTAAAAATATTCCGCATATCGACTTATCTCTTTAATTTTGATACTAATCCACAAAATATTCGACTAAGGATCCTAAATACTTCTGTCATTGGACCATAACAATTTTTCGTTTATGAAATTTATCGGAATAGAGAATTGATAGATGACGCACAGTTCCTGAAAGTGCCATCACTCTTAAAAGAACAGTCTCAAAATTTATTATCGTTGCGTGTTAAATATCGTAGACACCATATTTTGAACCACAGGTACTTAAATTAATTAAATATTTTCGCCCCTCAAATTATAATGGATTTGACTATAACTACAACCACCCATTTTCCCCATTTCATGCCCACAATTTTGGTGGTTCCTGTGGGTAGGACTGGCACTAGCAGTTAATGTTTATACCCTTGCGTACATGTATGGAAACTCTCATAAAGTATGGAAACCACAAAATTAAATTACTTGAATATGATCTCTTTTATTCTGATCCCAGGAAATGAATGTACACATTCAAATAATTTTTTTATTATTTTTTTCGAGTTGAGAAGAGCGGCGAAATAATTGGAAAAAATGGTAATAGCCTTAGGACAAAATGGCTGAAAAGTAGTGTAATCAATAGACACTTGAGATATTCATCTTGGCACATCCGTTTTGTTCTCACTGGATTAGTGGCAACAAGTTTTTGAATGATATCCACTTTTCTGAATTGGTTCTGTGATCGGAATTGATATAGGAAAGAGTCGCGAGAGTTTTCACATCCGGTTTCTTCATTGTTATTCTTAAGCAGATCTATCGATACAGTTGTCCAGTGATTTTTGTGGTTTTCCACCTCAGCTTTGATTGTAGTTTCTGAACAGTTAATTCGCCCTCTAAACAATTTGCAAAGCGCTTACAAAATCTATCTTCACACAGAGAATAGATTAGTTGTCACAACTATATTTACAGCCAACTAAAATTTGGCGGTTCCTTGGACTATCACATAATTCAGTTGTGATTACCAATAGCTGTGTTCAGTATCACCAACTATTGTGTATATCAATTGATTTGTAATTCAGTTTTGGTTGCATGAACTGAAATATTTAGTTGAAACCACAGCAACAAGAAATATATGTCATCTGGCAATAGAGTTTTAGTTCTAGCATTTCAATTTCAAAATCGCTAAAAAAAAAATGGCTATAACTCGGAAACAGTGCGTCGAATCCCAAAAATATTACATTTTTTACCATTGGTTAAAGCTACCTACGGAGGTAAAGTTATTATTTTTGCGTTTGGACGCACAGTATTCGCACTGGCATCGATTTTGCCACTTTTGTTGATTTCAAGCTGAAATCAACAAAATTTGCTTGATATCGCATACGTTTTGACAGACGACAAATCGGGTATTTTTTCTTATTTGCCTAGGAATCAGGAAGCAAAATGCTTGATTTGCTTTATGCAACGCTGTTTTATCTCACACTATGAACGAATAGTACGTTTGTTTACAACCATTTCAATCACGGCTCACTGATGTGGTGGTACCACTAGAATACTAGACTTATTTATTTATCGCATTTCTTAGGTATTTGTTCTTTGTCAAACATATATTTTTTATAGGTTTTTTTTACTTCCATTCCTGGATTACATTTGTGCTGAATTTGATTGTGGAACAATACCAGACAAAGCAAAATGCCTATTGTTGTCGGCTTGGTGTGTTTGTTGTCGTAGTACTACCTTGTTAATGCGCCTTGACTTTCAATAAAATCAGGAAAAACCCCAATGCGAACATTCCAGATTTTGTTAGGACATTTAGTACGAAATCAGGAAAATATTTTTCAGTGGGAATGGGTTAATGGGTTAATAATATTATAAAGTTTGTTTATAAAAGACTAATGATTTCCGGTCAAAAATTTTCATACGTTGCCACTAATTTCAGCAGGAGATTTCAATGTAAATTTCGCGTTGGAAGATGGACAATTCTTGGTAAACTTTCTACAAGATAAATTATAATACAAATGAATAATAACCAAAATCAGCCCACCACAAGACATGGAACAACAACCGATGCAGTTTTCTCTAGATATCTTTCTAGTTTCATTCGAAAACATATGTATCATATTTCTCATACCATAAGGCTATTTTCTCGGTCCTACAATCAACCACAGTAATTACTGATGTGTCCAATAATGAAATAATACAATAAAATATTAATTTATCAATGAAAACTGATAATAAATTCAAATATTTGTAGAAAATTATTATATGTAAAATTATTATATTATATAGTATATATATATGTATATCATATATTACATGCAAATAACAAAATAAATGAATTAGTATTTAAAATATATCCTGCGAAAAATATTTTCTTGCCAAACTTTAAACAAATCAGAGAAACTAGTAGTTATATGAATCTCACTACCAAATTGGTCTTAAAAATTTTGAAAAAAAATTGAAGTTTAATATAAAAAAATTGCAGAAAAACCTAAGAGTACAAAAATTGAAAAAAACTTATTTAAAGTGTTAAATCCGGAAATTGCATCCAAGCCCACTGTGCACAATTTTTTTCTATTTTTTATTGAATAGTAGTCAAAAAAACACAAAATACAAAAACAGTTTCCTGAATCAAAAAAATTTTAAAATTTACTGAGATGTGCTGTTCAGAAGGAACATTAACATAGTAATAAATAAAGCAAATAAAAAAATTCTCCAAACTGTCCGATTTGACGTAGAATGCCCCATATATATATTTATATATGTATACATACATATAGATGGAGCTAAACAAGTTTTACTTCAGTCGCGTTTCTTCCATACGATTGGACCACTTTATGAAAAATTTAGTTATTTTTTCGATTGAACGCGCTGTTTCAGAGATATTGGGATACGGACGATTTTTGATTCAAAAAATTTTAGTTTTCACGTTTTTTTTTTAAATGCCGCATTCAAGACATCCATATGTTAAAGCCTCCTATGGAGGTAAAAAATTACATGAGGTGTCAGGGGACACCCGGTTGGAACGAAGTTCCTTTCGCAATATATTGTGTACTAGTTAGTTCCAACACGCCTAAGGCGCCCGTTGAAAAATACGATAATTTAAATGGATCTTTAAGAAAAGATAGTTTTTGTTGGCCGTCTGTGGTGCAATGATAGTTTGCGCGGCTATTTTGCATGAGAACGTGGGTTCGATCCTTACTCTGACCACCTTAAATTGCTGTCGACGGCGGTCACCTCGCATAGTGACTATCGAGTATTTAGCAACGAAAACGCTTCTCAAAATACCGTTCGGAACCGGTTCAAAACTGTAGGTCGCAATCAGTGAGTGTAAAACTAGAACGCGCGGTTTGTGAGAAACTCGGCCTAATCCCTTCATGGGAAACCATTTATTTATTTATTTCAGCGTTTGTAAATTTTTTTGTTATAGTATGTATTTTTGTTTAAAAAACAAGGATATTTATAGGTAATTTTTGTAAGAATATGTATTATACGATATATTCCCGAAAAGGTAATTTTTTAAAGAGAGTTACTTCTTTTATTAAAAGCTAATGTTTTTTAAGAAAAGATACTATTTTTAAGAAGAAGTACTTTCTGTAAGAAAAAGCCATAAGATAAAGAATTTTTTTTACAAAGAAGTACTTCTTTTAAGAATAGGTATTTTTTAAAGAAGTGGTACTCTTTTTAGGAAAAGGTTATTTTTTTATGAAAATTTACTTATTTTCAAAAAGACTACTTATCTCAAGAAAAGGTATTATTTTATTTTTATGAAAAGCATTCTTTAAGAGAAGGTATTTTTTTTAAGATAATGTTTTTTTAAGAAATGGGAATTTTTTTTAGAATTGAGGGTTTTTTCAAGAATAGACAAATTTGTAAAAGCAGGTACTTATCTCCAGGAAAGTTGTTTTGTTTCACAAAAAAGGTACTCTTTAAAGAAAAGGTAGTTTTTTAAGAAAATGCAATTTGTTGTAAGAAAATTTACTTTTTTAAGAAAAGCTACTTTGCATAGATATTTTTTTTGAAAAAATTTACTTGTTTTAAGAAAAGGCACTTATTTAAGAGAATGTTCTTTTTTTTAAACTTTTTCACTTCGGCTTTTCTAAGTTTACTTTTTATTGGGTTCAAAACTGCAATATATACTAAATATTGGTTAAAGGCTCCACCTAAAAAACTTCTCATTAAACAAGAAATTTCCCAACATATGTTAGTCTAGACACAAACCAAAGCAAAAGCACCCACTATAGTTGCTAATACTAGATTGTAGCATAATAGTAGTGTTGTTTTATTTTTTTTTCGTTTCATTTTTATCGTTTCCCGCAACGTGCGATAAGGAACTTCGTTGCAATTTATGAGGGGTACAAATGGGATTCCCGTCATATATCATATGTATATACAGACGGGCAAATAAAGTGAAACTAACATATCGCACAAAGCGAAAATATTTTAATATATCATTTTCGGAGATAAGAATGGACTATCCAAATTACCCAAGTTAGGAGCTACGGGTTAGGGAAAGGGCGAGATGTCCTCAGGCCATTTAAAAATATTAAATATATTCTCCAACGATTTAAGTTTCGAACTAATAGAGACAAAATTAGAATTTAAAGTTTGAAAGCTCCTTAAATAGCATATAAAAGTAAACATCGAATTCACTACACTTCCAACACGTCCAGCGAATCCCGCTTTCCTTAGCCGTAATTATGTCATAATGCCTTCCATTGAAGCCAGCACACTTCACATGGGCATGACTATCACAAAGCCAACATGAAAGAAAACAACACTCATATACGTCCCTGACTGTACAAATCTTTGCCACACACTGCGTTGGCATATTATATCTAAAGGTATGCAATAAAATAAAACTAACAAATCGAATTGGTAGAACTTTCAAACACTAAACTACGAACTCCTAAAAGTATGCAATGGTATTAACCAAAAACAAACTGAAAACAGCAATAGTAAAAGAAAAAAAACAAAATATTACTGGGTTGTATAATTATAATAAATATAATTATAATAACACTGTTAAAAAATAGTTGTTTAATTTTTTTTTCATTTAGCCCGCAAGGTGCGATAAGGAACTTCGTTCCAAAAATTTATTAGCTTTGCTATTGGACGTACCGGTTCCGAGTTATAGAAATTGCTTTATTTTAGCGGTTTTCGTATTTTGCAGTTGTTTTGAAAAAGAAATTGTACCATACGAATCGGTCCACTATATGGAAACTTATACTTTATTGGTTTTCCACAATTTTTTTCCTCTCCTTCTGTTTAAAATAATAGTTTTTCCGAAAAGTCCTCGTGTAACACTCAAATATAAAGGGTTTTTCAACAGAGACGCTACAAAAGTAAATCGATAGGGACAGCAAACGACGCCATATTTTTTCCAGCTCTTTTGACATTTCTCTTCAGTAAGGTTTGCCATTTCATCATGGAAAGTTATACGAGCCAACAACGAGTCGAAATTATTAAAATTTACTACCGAAATTTGGAGTCAGTGGCCTCAACTTTAAGAGCGCTACGATTCGGATTTTCATCGGAAAATCATCTTCAGCGATGAGGCTCATTTCTGGCTGAATGGCTTCGTCAATAAGCAAAATATGCGTTATAGACAGCAATCCACACGTAATCCATGAGTCATCATTGCATCCCGAAAAAGTTACGGTTTGGTGCGGTTTATGGGCCGACGGCGTCATTGGGCCGTACTTCTTCCGTGATGATCAAGACCGGCACATTACTGTGAATGCGAATCGCTACCGTTCAACCGAATATTTTTGGCCCCAATTGGATAATATGGACTTGGAGGACATGTTGTTCCAACAGGACAGCGCCACAAGCCACACAGCGAATGCCACAATCAATTTATTGGAAACCAAGTTTGGTGAACGTGTTACCTCACGAAATGGCCCAGTCGATTGGCCGCCTCGTTCGTGCGATTTGACGCCGTTAGATTATTTCCTGTGGGGCTACGTCAGATCAATGGTCTATGCCAACAAGCCAGCGACGATTGATGAACTTCGTACGAATATCGAACGTGAAATTGCAACAGTATCGGCCGATTTGTGCTTGAAAACCGTCGAAAATTGGGTTCATCGTCTGGACTTCTGCAAGCGTGCCCGTTGTGGCCATGCAAAAGAAATCGAGGTCCATACATAATGGCATTGAACGTACTTTCACAGGAATAAAGAATTTCATTGGTACCTAAAACCGATTTTGTTTTATTTAAAAAAACTTTTGTAGCGCTCTTATTGAAAAACCTTTAGTTTCTGTTTTACAGCAAAGCCTGTTTGAAAAATCGAATGCACAACTTTCAAACAAGTGTTTTTGTAACAGAAACTAAATTATGATTACAGTGACTAATATTTGAACGTGACTTCTAATATTGTACGTGAGTTGTATCTTCCATTTCAGCTGAATGAGGTTTCGGAAATAATCAAATTGGTTAATTCAACTTCATTTCTGTAGTAACAACTTCTCCTATTTTTAATTTATCACTAACATCGAGAAATAATTCTGATGTCTGGTAATTATAAATTTTAATCAAAATATGGACTCTATCGCGGAATTTCCAATGCCTGAATTGATTTTCAACTAATGTTTTCCCTGTTTGTATTCGCGATGTTATAATAACGCGTATTAAGTTTTATTCACAAAATTTGCTATGTGATCTGAACTTGCTGTCTTCAAAATTATTCGTTTGCTGAGAAAGATTCTGTTGGAATTCGCTGGTATGCTATTTTCGTTACTAATGCATTTTTATCTAAAGTTGCCTTTATTTTACCGCGAATTCATTACAATCTTAACGCCCTGACGGGATAATTCCCGCGCAACTACAGGAGGCACTATATCTATCTTGTAGTTGGTTGGAGGAAATATTCAGGGGCTGCCTTATGCTGGAAGTCATTCCTAGCATTTGGAAGCAAACCAAAGTGGTTTTCGTCCCGAAAGCGTGCAAATGCTCTCATGTCAAACCAAAGGTCTTTAGACTAATCAGTCTATCATCCTTTGTTCTTAAGACATTTGACAGGTTACTGGACATTCACGTTCGAAGTAATCTTCCACAGAATCTACTATCGAGTTCTCAGCATGCCTATATCAAGGGCAGGTCAACTGAGACGGCTCTCCACTTTATACTCAGCATAATATAAAACTCTCTTGAGAATAAGGTCTTCGCTCTAGGGACCTTCCTGGACATCGAGGTAGCCTTCAATAACATTCAACCTTCGGCGATTTTTAGGTCGTTACAGTATCCAGGAGTCGACAGCTTGGCGACACGCCTAATTGGGAAGCTTCTGGTGGATAGATCCGTCAAAGCTGAATGGGGTGGTGTTACAATTGCAGGGGTAACAGGGGGAAACCGCAGGGCGGAGGGGGAAACAGGGGTAACAGGGGGAAACCGCTGGGTGGAGTTCTGTCTCCACTATTATGGTTAACTTCTGTCAATGAAGTGCTTCTTGAATTGGACAGATCCGAATGCCAGGTCTGTGCCTATGCCGATGATATTGCTATCGTCTGTACGGGTAGAAACCTCAATTTACATAGCATTCGTACAACCAGCCTACTTAGTCTGATTTTGAACTGGACCGCTAACAACGGACTATCACTTAACCCACTTAAAACCGATCTTATCTTGTTCTCTCGGAAATACAAAATACCCGCATTTGAACTGCCGTTAGTTAATGGGGTGCAATTACAGTTGATGGAAAAGGTCAAGTATCTGGGAATAATTCTCGACAGAAAACTGTCTTGGAAACCGAATGTGGAGGAGAGGGTGAAAAAGGAGTCTGTTGCTTTTTACTGCTGTAAAGGAGCGATAGGAAAGCGCTGGGGAGTGTCTCCTAAGATCACCATGTGGATATATTCGGCAATAGTCAGACCAATACTCTCTATGGCATCGTAGTTTGGTGGAGGTCCCTCCAAAATAAATATATTCTGAATTCCTTGATGAAAATTCAAAGATCAGCCCTGATTAGCGTTAGTGGGGCAATGTGCACGACGTCAGGTGCTGCACTTAGTGCTATCCTGAACATCCGTACTCCTAATATCATGGCCGAATCGGTAGCCGCTACATCCCTGGTGAGAATCAGAGATTGTGGCATCATGATATCGGGGCATTCCGGACACGCTGAATGACTACACCGAATCAACTCTATTCCCGTAGAAACGGACTACTGTATCCCCTACCTTCTACCAGCGCCAAATCTATGGACTTCTATTCCGAACAGGGGACACCAGTAGTATCAAGTTTTTCACGTATGGATCAAAATTGGACGAGCAAGTAGGCTATGGGGTCCATTCACCGTACCTAAATGTAAATATCTCCTTCAAGCTGCCTGATCACTGTAGTGTATTTCAGGCGGAAATTACCGCCATACTGGTGGTTGCTGAACTACTGAAAAGTATTGTCACAACCCTCCGGAGAATATGTATCTACAAAGACAGCCAGGCTGCCATAAAATCCCTGGAAACCATGCTAGCTACGTCTCTGACGGTGAAAGAATACCACTCATCACTTAGGGTGATGGCAGAGTATTTTGACATCAGGCTCATCTGGGTACCGGGACACAGCGACATTCCAGGCAATTGCGTAGCGGATGCATTAGCTAGACAGAGTACTAGGGCACAGGTTCTTCCGGCAAACGAAGGTGTTAGTATGCCAATCTCTACCTGCCGTTTGCAGATCAGGCAGTGGCCAGAGGTGGACAGGAAGAGGACTAGGCTACTACTTAACTTGCCGTAAGGCAGGTTATCCACAATGATAGGAACACTTACGGGACATTGTCTTGTAGGAAAACACGCCCTAAGATTGGGACATAGAAACTCTACTCTCTGTAGATACTGCATGGAAGAGGACGAGGAAACGACGAAACACCTTCGCTTGGATTGCTCCGCTCTGGCAGAACTGAGAGGTAGGAAATTCGGAACATATTTAGTTAGCACCGTAGCCCTACAGGATATTCATATAGGTCTTATAGACAAATTTATTGAAAGAGCAAATTGGCTGGACGACTAGTCAATAGTTGCTATGGAGGAAACTGCAGGTATCACAATGAGCTTCTTTAGCCTAAGTGTGCTAGACAGCGTGCTGTCTTGCAGCCTTTTCAACCAACCAACAAACCCAGATTCTATTAAGATATCTCAAAAACCGGATGTGACAAATGTCAGGTTCGCATTCAGCGCAACTCAAACCTTTACAAAAGTATACTCTGGTCTCAGGGTTAACAAATTTATTGGCCTGAATTCGACAAAACAAAATTTTTTCGAACAGTCTGCAGGAATACGTCATTAGAATTATAACAATAACAATTAAAATTCCAACTTACCTTATTAAGAAGTTGCATCCTCAATGCTACCGCCCTTGCAAATGCCCAAAATAAGCAAATAGTCACTGAAACTCCCAAAACCTCGGCGACAACATTGTATATCAAACAGGGTGATGGACGAACACTCATAGAATTTAGGCAGATGACACATATCACGGTTATTGCACCATCAAACAAGGCCATCAAACCCAAGACGAGCAGCACAATTCGCAATATTTGGGTATAGTCCACATTACAAGGGACGCGAATAAAAAGATAATCCACTTTCATAAGAGTATTAAAGGATTGCAGCAGTTTCTTCCTGCCCAGAATTGAAGAAGCGGCTAGAATCGTTGTGCCCATTAAACCATTAAAAATGTCCAACTTATTGCCAAAATCTGAGACGTTGTTTCTTAGTAAATAGCCAACAACAGATTCGTTATGATACATAGTATAGCCACAGCAAAATATCATCAGGATCAAATGCACCAGTATGTTCAGGACGCCAAAGTACGAAGATGTTAAGGTTTTACGGCCAGTATCAAGGGTTACAATGCGAAATGGTGTAATTCCGTGAAGAAAAGTCACGAAAAATAACGGTTTCATTGATTTGTAATAATTGTCGGAGATGCAAAGTTTCCGAAACAGACGCCTGTGCCAAGGCACATTTCGAACCGTGTCTAAGGACGACATTTTGACAAATGAACCATATGATATGTCATACTATTGCACGTATTTTGTTATTTTTTATGACCTATAAATAATTACGTGAATATTTTATCCGAAACAATAAAATGTTGATAAAACGCTTTTCTCTTTTTATTTGGTATATTAATTAATGTCTCCCCTTATACCCCACACGGGAAAATATTTTTATTTATTCAGTTAGTACAACTGCGTCTGTCATCACTCAAGTATCATCGTGTCATTTAATGTTACTGACCCTTCTAGCGGGATGTTTGGTCACAGTATTGCAATTAAAAATATATTCCATGATATGTATCTCTTAATAGAAATATTGGATATCTTGATGGCAGAGCCGGATTAAGACATCAAGGGGCCCTAGGCAATATCGACTTCAAGGGACCCAGTGCAATATCGCGGTGGCTAAACTGAAGAAAATAATAAAATACTCCAGCCGACTCTAATTGGTACTCACCCTTATGACTTTCAAGGAAACATTAGGGCTGTTTTTTGTATTCCATTAAGGTATTGCCGTTTATGACTTTAAAAAAAAAACGATCCACACTTACTACTACGAACTGTGGCAACATTTGCTGTAATGGGTGAAACAAATATTCGATACAGCAACACGTGTGTAGCCAGTACCAACAAATCCATAGTCGCAGCAGGTGTTGTAGTTGTGGGCAGCAATAACAGGTATTTTGATTTTGTTCATTCGTTTCAGTTGTCAAACTCTACACAAATGTATTCCAACAATACAAGAATAGAAAAAAGTACAAAAACAAAATAAGTATGAGTTTGACAAGAGAAATGAAAAATGACATCGAAATAATTAAATCACCTTTTTATGGCCAGTTTTTAAGTGGGTAGTTAACTATAAGATTACTTAATCGTAATTGAAAGTGAATTTGAGGTTAACTTTGCACTTTGTGTTTCAGTGGTGAGTTAATGTAAGTCGCCATATTGTTAACGATTATGGCAACCCTTGTATTCTCATTGGAAAAAACAACTGGTTTGGGATAAATACCAAAACAACAAAGAGGAACAAATAAAATGGAATTATGTAAAATAAGAAATAGAAGCATAAAATCGAAGTTATTTTAACAAAAATGTGTAAAAAACTATGTTGCCGCAACAATTTGACGATCTAGGCTCAAAGCATGTGTACAAATACTCAAATCAGAAACATGCATTTTATGCAATCTTACATTTCTCATTTTGACAGTCAGTAATTTCATTGTCAAAATCATATGATTCTGACTAAAAGTTAACCAACCAACATTGTGGGCTAAATCATAGTTAAACAATGACTGAAAAACACAATTCGATGTTTAACCCGAATTTAACTAAGAAACGAAGATCATCACTGACCGAAAAACTGGCCATTAGAGTCTAAACATAATCAAACACGCTACAGACGACGACGTTTTTTCTACATAGGTTTCTTATGGCAGGGAAATATCGTCACGAAAATCCGCTGAGGCTGACGACTCGTCTCTAGAATATAATCTTTTCTAATTTCTTGGCGACGCTCTCACGAAATCTCTCAATTGAGAGAATGAAGTTGCCACATGTTCATGAAAATCATAAGAGGAACCAACCCATACATATATACGATGGTACATGTGAATGGAAAAGAAAATTAAAGAAAAGGGTTAAAAATAACTTCTTGTTAAACACAATACAATAAAAGTGAATACATTATTAAAAGCAGTAAAAACAATTGTATTCCTGTAATAATAATATAATATATATATGTAATAATAATATATAATAATAAAATTAGTAATATTTTTCTAAACTTTCAAACAAACTCCAGAAAAGTGCCGCAAGTACGACGCAGAGAGAAAAAAATCAACCGACGTCGCCAGACGCTCTCTCTCTAGATTTTTTCCGTCGTCATCTGTAGCGTGTCTGGTTCTGTTTCGACTGTTAAACGAATATACCTGATAGATAATTCAACCATGATCAATGTGTATAACATTTACCTTGCGTTGTTGTAAAAAATTTATTTCCAATTTTATTTTTAAACGAAAATAAAAATCAATCGTGTAAATGTAGACATATAAAAATTTACGTAGTTTTCCATTAAAAAAATTTAAATTACCATGTGTAAGCACAATTTCGGTTTTTGAGTCTCTCCTTCTTGATAGCGTTGTCATTCACAAGAAATGATAACACAATTTATGTAAGATAACTTTTTGTTGCCATTTTTTGAAATTGAACATGTGGGAACATTGTCATAGCTCAAGTCGGAATTTAAGTGGGAAATGGAAATGATGCTTAATGTCGCTTATCTGCCCCGTACTAATTAAGCTATAATTAACTTTAGCGGGGTAAAAAACCACACATATTATTACTTGTAAGCGATTCTTCAATTTGTTCCACCATTGCTGTTCACTTCTGGCGTTCCTATTTGTATCGTCTATTTATATTTATAATACAGGGTGCATACCTACCTAAAGGTTGTTGGCAGCCCCAGTACTAGGATCGGATGCGGTGGTTTAATAGATCACGCGTCTTGAATTGCAATCATTATAGGAACGTCAATAAATTCAAAGAAAAAACATCCCCCCCTCGATAACGACATTTGGCTTTAAGCAATGGTTTACGATTGGTACCTGGAATGTAAGAACTTTCTCTGATAAATCGAGACTCGAGCATGTTAACAAGTTATGGAACCCTACAATGTGGGCATCCTAGGCCTAAGCGAAGTACGTTGGCTTAATAGTGGCAAATCTCAATTGCCATCTGGTCACTGTGTTATATACTCCGGCAATAATACGCAACGTATAAACGCAGTCGACCTTCTCCTTTCACCTAGGACTAGAAATGCTCTAATATCATACAAGGCTATACTTGATCGCATCGTCATTGCGAGTTTTAATTCGAAATACTGCAGGATTTCTGTGGTACAGGGCGATTTCTATAGCTAACTGGATTTTGCTGTAAGCTCCTAATCAATTGGTGACATCAAAATATTTTTGGGAGATTTCAATGTCAAAGTCGGCAACGACAACAACAACCTACAGAAAGTTATGGGAATACATGGTGTTGGAACTGTGAGTAATGACAATGGTGACAGGCTCATAGATTTCAGTACTCGCCATCAAATGTTTATCGGCGGAACGAAATTCCCCCAAAGAAATATACACAAGCACACATGGGAATCATCTGATGGTTGAACCTTCAGTCAAATTGACCATATACTTGCCTGCAAAATATTATTGGGTATTTTGCTGGACGTCAAAACTCGAGATGGTGCTGATATTGATAGCGACCGCCAACTCTTAGTGGGCACATTGCGTCTCCGTCCCGCGGCTGTCAATGATCGGGCAAAATAGTAAAATACAATACGGTCAATATCAATGATATACGATCAAACTTTACGCTCTAATTTGACACAGGGCAGTCAAAATACATCTTCAGGCACTGTTCGAATGCTGAAGGAAACTTCCAAGGAGGTCCTTGGTGAGAAAAGATGTATGTATGAACTTTGGATTAGTGCAGAATCATGGACCCAAATTCGGAATAGTGAACGACTGCACAATATGCGTATACGATCAATGACACCAACGTTGGAGAGACAGTTAAAATCAGATTATCGGCAATCAGCACGTACAGTTGGTTATATGGTCCGTTCAGATTACGACTATTATCTGAACAATATAGCTGAGGAAACCGAAAATGCTGCAAATGTAGGTAAACTCCGTATTGTGTACTCTTCAATAAAAAAACAGAGCACCAACAACATCGGGAGTACTGCATCGTTAAAAGTTAATGATGGCACGGAGATATCATCACCAGATCTGCAAGTGGAGAGATGGCGTGAATTCTTTACGACACAATCTAGACTTTCGGATGATGAACATCAGTGTACCCGTTTTGATATGTTGGCAATATTTATTCTTTATGACAAGAGCTACAACTTTCTCTCAGAGAGTAAATCAAAATTCCGAACGAATTGCAAGATATGAGCCTGAAAAAAATGGTCACTTTTTTGCAAAAATGACATCCAGGCCCCAAATTTTTGGGGGCCCATAAAAAAAATGCATGACTTTGGGCAAAACTGGGAGACACGGGTCTTGTTTTTTGGTATTTTATCACGTAGTGGTGTCCGTATATGGTTATATTTCAATGACTTAAAAAATTACACAGTGTTATGTATTTCATAACGCAATGTGATCCACATTGACCAAAAAGGGGATATCGGACAAGATAGTGTCCATGGTCCGTGAACTGTACAGAAATGCAGCGTATAAAGTTCATTTTATTCGAAAGGAAAGCCAATCTGCGGGAGTGAGACAAGGAAGCATCGTGTCCCCCACGTTATTTCTTCTTCTTGGACGATGTTATGGAGGCAACTAATGCAGATGCACCGTTCGTCATTTAATCGTGTGCATGTATGAACATCAACATGATATCGACTACGCAGATGACATATGTCTTTTGGCTCACAAATTTTATGACATCGAGGACAACTTAAACAGACTCTCCGAAAATGAGGAAAGTACGATTGAGAATAAATATAAAGTAGACAAAGTTAATGCGTATTCGAACAGAACGGAATACTCCACTAACAGTTGATGTTTCGTTAATTGAAGACGTGGATTCATAATTTGCTTGAGGTTTGGAATATTATTATTTTTTTACCAGTCCCGCTAATAAAATGAAAACAATCTTATGTTATAGTTTTTGTAATTAAACGAACTACTTTGTAAAAAAAAACAACCACTGCATTAGCATTAGCATTATTATTCTAGGAGAAAGCAGCTGGAAAAAAACATACTCAAGAAGGGGCGGTATTCAAGTGAGAGGCAGTGTACCTGCTCACCACTGCTTTGTGCGATTAGTGCAACGTTCCCACCATTGATAGGTCGCTTGTGTGTCACCTAGGTATTGCCCGATCGAACATATGAAAAATAAAAGGAATATTTGTTTATCACAACGGGACCCTTTATTTTCGGGGCCCTACGGAAATGCCAATGTTGTCTTTCTGTAAATCCGGCCCAGTTTGAAAGATTAAATAAAGTACTAGGAAGGTTAAGTATTATGATGATATTCCATCAGAATCAGTGCGTCGCGATGGTTTAATTGTATTGATACCTTAGATTACATTGGTCCGTAACAATTCCCTGAAATCAAGAGATTGTTGAGGAGACGCCTGTGCCAAGGCAACTATTTGTACCGACATCAAGGACAACATTGTGTGTTGTTTTGATACTTGGCTTTGTTGCTAATTATATGTATATGGGACAAAGTCAAATTGTTTTAAAATTTGAGGTTGAAAAATGGTGATTTTTTTCTTCAGCGACATCGATGTTGTGGTGTCCACGCATTGTTTAATTTTTATATGTACATTAGGGTGTTCGAACAAATTTTTCGTTTTCGATTTTCATAGTTGCTCAAGCTTGATTGGAAAGGTTAAACAGTAAAGTATTTTAGAGATTTTTTTCAGATTTTTCGGAAGGGGTCGCACAAGTCGAATTTTCCCCAAAAATCTGGAATTCCGGACGTTTTTTGAATTTTACTTAAACCTCGGTCAATAACTACGATTTTCTTCGTTTAAAAGTAAACATTTTTAAAGCAAAACGTTCAAACTTTTATTGTATATGCATAAATCACCAGTTTTTTCACCAAATTTCTTCGTAAATTTTGGATAAATTTTGTTAGTAACGCTTTATAACTTTGAAAATTTCTATGCAAATTTAAAAAACTAATGATTCATTCTAAAAGACGGATAAATTCCAAGCAATTTTGCAGAAATAAAATTTTAATTTGCTGTTACTGTTCCAGAGTTATACACTTTTAAAACTTTTTACCCATTGTGTAAACCTACAAATATTATAAACTGTTTGACATTTTTGCATCGGATTTGCTTTAAATTTCTATGAAAATTAAAATACTAATGATGCACTTTAAAGACGGATAAATGCCAAGCAATTTTGTAGAATTTGCAGTTAGTGTTCCAGAGTTATGCCATTGTAAAAATCCTTACCCATTGTATGAAACTAATAATACTATAAACTGCTTGCCAATTTTTCATCGCATTTGCTTTAAACATAGTATTCATCAAAAAATCTACATGCGCTAAGTAACGACAAAGATTTACACGCAGAAAAAAACGGCACCAGCAACATATTGTAGGAAACATATATATGTTTCCAAGCAATCATATATATGGTTCCTGCAATATGTTGCCAGGGCCATTTTTTACTGCGTATAATTCTTTGTCCTTACTTAGCGCCTGTAGATTTTTTCAATAATACAATGTTTAAAGCAAAACAGTTTATAATATTATTAGGTTCATACAATGGGTAATGAGTTTTAAAGTGGCATAACTCTGGAACAGTAACTGCAAATTCAAAATTTTTTTACAAAATTTTAAATTTTCATAGAAATTTAAAGCAAGTTCGATGCAAAAATAGCAAACAGATTATAATATTATTAGTTTCATACAATGGGTAAAAGGCTGTAAAATGGTATAACTCTGGAACGGTAACCGCAAATTCAAATTTTTTTTCTACAAAATTGCCTACAATTTATCCGTCTTTTAGAATGCATCATTAGTTTTTTAAATTTGCTTAGAAATTTTAAAAATTTTAAATTTTAAAATTTGGTACCTTATTGTGCAAAATCATTGCCAAAACTGGTGATTTGTGCATATACAATAAAAGATTGGACGTTTAGCTTCAAAACTGTTGACTTACAAATTAAGAAAATCGTGGTTATTGACTGAGCTTTAAGTAAAATTAAAAAAAAACGTCCGAAATACCCGATTTTTGGGGGAAATTCGACTTGCGCGACCACTAAACCACTTCCGAAAAATCTAAAAAATTCTGAAAAATAATTTAGCCTATATGCTGTCAAATACAGCTTGAGCAAAAAAACACACGTGGCAGTTGGGGGACTGCCGACAGAAGCTATGCTCCAACTTACTTTCGATTGTTTTTTAATATTTTTGAAACACAATGATTGACAATATATATAGTTATTTATTATTACTATTATTATTAACACATCAGATATTATTTATTATTATTTTTCCACTAGCACGAATTTACCCCCCTATACTGCCGTATAACGTATTGTATGTTAAGAAAACATTTTAATTGGGTTAACAATGATATAAAAGCTTGCAAAAGCGAAATCCGGCACATTGTATTTAAAGTCATGTTTATTAAAGCTTTCTGAAATATTAATATGGTTGTAATCTGTGCTGGATTGATCCATGTTATTGATAACAGGTTAGCTACTTTTATTTCTACTAGTCCTGTAGAGGTGGCGCTGGTATATGATAAAGCTTATTCTGTTATGTTAATTTGTTTGCACTAGCTTCCAACCAACTAGCCTACAAACCTGTTGTGAGAGTGTTAATGTTATTTTGAAAGAGTTGAAAGATGAGCTTTATTTTCCGTGAAGTTTGACAAATTGCAATAACTACATGGTGATATAAAAGCTTGCAAAAGTGAAATCCGGCACATTGTATTTAAAGTCATGTTTATTAAAGCTTTCTGATATATTAATATGGTTGTAATCTGTGCTGGATTGATCCATGTTATTGATAACAGGTTAGCTACTTTTATTTCTACTAGTCGTGTAGAGGTGGCGCTGGTATATGATAAAGCTTATTCTGTTATGTTAAAAATAACGGTACTATCACCTCACGCATTTTCGTTATGCCATTTTTTCCCAGTTAACTCCGTCTCTCAAAGCCCGCTGTAAGAAGCATAGCTTCAAAAAAATTTATTGATGGGACACCCTAATGTACACGCCAAACCTGTTCGCGTGCGCTGAACCAAAAGTGGTAGGTAAATAATGCGAAATGTGGCGTAAATTTGAAGAAAAGTAGATTATTATACTTATACAGCTAACAAAAATATTGTGATTTTTTAACACAAATTTTTTCGTGAAATAGTAAATTTTTAGACAAAAGCGTTATTGAAGAAAAACCTTCAAATTGACTAAAATTTAGTAAAATTAAAAAAAAAATAATATTCAAAATGAAAAGTCTTAATTCGATTTAACTAAATAAATAAATGGTTTCCCATTACATCCCATGAAGGGACTGGGGAGAACTTCTCACAATCACTGAGCTGTGCGCTTTCCAGTTTTCACTCACTGCTTGGGACCTACAGTTTTACACCGATTCCGAACGGTAATTTGAGAAGCTTTTTTCATGGCTAGATACTCGATAGTGTCTCCGTCACTATGCGAGGTGACCGCCGCCGAAAGAAATTTTAAGGTGGTCAGAGCCGGGTTCGAACCCATGATCTCATGTACAAGAGCCGCGCACACTGACCATTGCACCACCGACGGCCAATTCAATTTAACTGCTCGAAGTTATTCAATTCAACGAAAATTTCGTTCATTTAAATACAGTTCCAAAATCCGAGTAGACAATATTTAAAAAGCGTAGCTATGATACACCCAGCGAAATAATTATAAAGGCAGTATATTCTTTCACGTTACTCTCAATGCACTGGGTTTTTGGTGTAGAATTTTAATGCATATATGTGTCATTAGGTATATTATGTCAGAGAATGTAACCGTTCGATCTCTTTTACAAGTTAAATGAAAAGTGACGTTGATATTTCTGTTTCTGGTGCGAAATATATATAAAGGCAACATGGAAAAGAACCCGAATTCGAACAGTAGGAAATAGGAATTTAAACAGAAGTGAGTTTTCTTTCGTTGTTATTTTGTTGTTTTAAAATTAACGTAGGTCAAATTAAAAAAAAAAATAATTTATATGGAATACCTGGTGGAAAGTACCTGAATAAAGAAGAAAAGGGAAAAATTGAAGATTATCATGATGAAGGGCTGTCCAGTCGGGAAATTTAGAGGTGATTGAAAAGATCTAACTGTGTCATTGACAATTTTATAAAATAGGGTGTCCAAGATGGAAACACAAAACGACCTGGAAGGACACAACTGATCAGTGGCAGTGCCAAAAGAGAGATCAAATGAGTTGCTGTTAAAGAAAACTTCGGCGATAAGGAAATTTTTGCTGAATTGAGCTTGGAAGCAGGGTTGCGTTGTATTCAACAAATAATGAAACGCGACTTGAAACTGTCATATGGGAAAAAGTATGCAGAACTTGGTCTCATGCCAAGACACGAATTAGACAGATTTAAATTCGCTGAAATATACATATATTTGAATGAGAGGTAATATTTTCCGATGGGAAACATTTAATTTAGATGGACCTGATGGCTCGGACAAATATTGACGTACCAGAGATTTTTCCAAAATTATGCGTCAGCGGCTCCCTTATTGTTTGGGCGCGTATGAGTTATAGAGGCACCACTCCAATATGTTTCGTTTCCACAAAACTGGATTCCGAGTACTATATTCGACTATTGGATGTCGTCTTAGTTAATTCAGGAGAGGAAATTTGTGTCCCAGAATTTATCATCCAGCAGGACAACGCAACAGTACATCGATATAAGAAAACTCCAAAGTTTCTGGAGTCCAGAAATAATACAAACTCTCGACTGGCATGCACTTTGTTCTGATCTCTATCCGACAGAGAATCTCTGGTATATTTTACCTACCCAAGTTTACCACCCAGGACGCCAGTTGAAGAATATCAAAGGCGAAGAGTAGCAATGCCAGAAAATTGAAGGTAACTGATCCTGCGCATATTCATTCGTTGATAAATTCAATAACAAGATACTTGGTAGAAGTTATCAGCGATAATGGAGATCAAATATCTTACGAAAATTTTTAGAATATTCAAATAAACCTTTTGCCTTTATAAATATTTCGCACTAGTAATTAGTTTATTTTTGTTGATTCACCTTGAAGAAGACATACTCAAAGTAGTTTTGCTGAAAAGTATTTAATTTTGAAAGGACTAATTCAATATAAAATAAAAAATTGGAAATTCCTCACAAAATTTGGAAAAAACAAAAAATGTTGTTGCCTTTATATTTATTTCGCGAGGTGTATTTAATAAAAGTTTGATTTATTTATACATACTATGACTTTATAATTTTATTTTGTCTTAATAAGACAAAATTATGAACATGATATGTTATACACAAGTCACAATACTTGTATGTACAAATACAAATTGTACAAATTTTAAATAATATAAGGACGTTCTTTAACTTTTTCAAACTTTGGCTTAAACTTAAACTAAAATTATTAGGGTGCAGAATATAAACATTGTTTATTATATCAATTATTTATAACTTAAATAATTTATTACTTGTTCAATGCAACATACTTATGCATACAAAAATATAAACCGAAACATATAAATAGTATATATACATATGTACACATTAGGGCGGGTCAAATTGTATGGAACGATTTTTTGTTGAATCTATAGGTGATTCTGAGAAATTTTGGTCAAGAGACCATAGCTCTAAGTCGGATTTGGAGCCCCCCAAAATTTCAAAATAGATATTTTTCCATATATACATAGAATAATTTAATTAAATTCGTCATAAACTCGGATAGAATTATAGTCGATTTCTCAATGTGGACTTGTATGAAAGGTATTTTTATCACCTCTCAGAATCTGTATTGATACCAATATTTTTTCTATGTTTAGTAGAGATATTAGGCATCTTTTGTCGAAAAATAGCCTAAAATTAACTTTTAACTAATAAATTCTGAATTTTCTTCGAAATTTTTTTTTTACAGATTATGAAAGTTCAGATAATTTCCAACAACTTTTATTACGATCAATTTTTTTGTTTTTGAACTCCTTATTGTAGGAAAAGCGATCTTAAAAAGTCAACATTCAAGGTTTCAACAAAAAACACTATTTTTACATTTTTAATTTAATTTTATTGATCGTAATAGAAGTTGTTGGAAATTATCTGAACTTTCATAATCTGCAAAAACAAAACAAAAATCTCGAAAAAAAATCGAAGAAAATTCAGAATTTATTAGTTAAAAGTTAATTTTAGGCTATTTTTCGACAAAAAATCCTAATATCTCTACTAAAAATAAAAAAAATATTGGTAAAATATATAAGGTGATAAAAATACCTTTCAGACAAGTCCACATTGAGAAATCTACTACAATTCTATCCGATTTAATGACGAATTTAATTAAATTATTCTATGTATACATGGAAAAGTATATATTTTGAAATTTTGGGGGGCTCCAAATCCGACTTAGAGCTATGGTCTCTTAAGCAAAATTTCTCAAAATCACCGATTACGTTTTTGCTATACGCTTCATCAAAAAAAAATTAACCCGCCCTAGTACACATGTATACATATGGGTATTTCCTCGGAAAGGTCTACCGCGGCCAAAACATTATAAGTTATTAAACAATTATTTTTATCCAATATTATGAGAGAAAAATATTTAAATTTTGTTATTTTAAAGAATTTATACCTTAACTTAACACCCATAATGAGAAAAATGTTGGTAAAATTCAAAATAATATGTTTCGATTACTTTTAATCGAATTTTCTCTATAATGGTTTCTTTTTTGAAACGCATTTTTTACGATTGCACTAATTACAAAATAGTTTCCTTATAACAACAATAAACTAAAAAAAAATGCGAAAAGAGCAAAGCGAAAGAAATCTAACTGTAATTTTTCAATTTGTTTTCCTTGATATTCTAATGTCACATGCGCACCTTAAAATCATAATTTTTTGTCATATCTTCTGCGCTGTGGAACGGAATTCAATAAAAATTTAAAATTAAAGCAAATTTTATATATAAAACTTAAAAAATAAATTACTTTGACCGAAGTTAATAATAGACCCTTTCTATTTAACATTGAAGTCTGTCACGTAACGCAACTGGTGTAAGTTAAACTTTTTTCAAATTTTTGCTGCAAATATTTTTATAATCAGCAATAATGGTTTTTATTTAGATGGACACCGTTTCTGAAAAAATTTACAACAAAGATAAGAAATTTAGGGGACAGTTGAAAGAAGATCCCGTAAAATTGCAAGCGTATCGCTCAAAAGCAAAGGAAAGATCACAAAAGTATTGACAGCGGCAGTTGAAATTGTCTAAAACGAGCAAGAAACTTACAAAGGAGAGGAGAGTTAAAGACAAAAATAACATCGAATGAAAAATAAAAACAGTAAATCTGAAGAAACGAATGAGGCGTATTCTTGCAAGCAAAATTTTGTGCAGAAAAAAGAGCCAATAAGCGTTTTTGAACCCATTTATGATCAATATAGCATATAATTAGCTTTATATAGAACAAATTTTTTTTCTTCCTGTAAAAAACAGATATTGGTTATTTTTTATCTAACCTGGGTCGCTCACGAAAAAGGTGAATGAACTTCTAATGTCTAGCCGCCTAACACCGTGGAAGCGCATAAACAGCGCAGCCTATATAAGTATCGTGATTCCATTTGAGATCGGAGATATAGCCTAATTTATGAAGTGGCCCATGTCATAGACAATAATAATGATTTCGAGTGCTAATACTGGGTACTACTGATAAAAGTGAATGGACTAACTATATACTCCAAATTAGCCCCATGGGAGCACATAACAACCCCATTACAACTATATGCTGATTCCATTTCAGATCGGAGATATAGTCAACTTTAAGAAACGACCCATGTCATTGACGGAAATAATGATTTCGAGTGCCAATATTGGACACTCCTGATAAAAGTGAATGGAGTAGCTATATATTCTACATTAGCCCCATGGGAGCACATAAGATCCCCATTACAACTATATGCTGATTCCATTTCAGATCGGAGATATAGTCAACTTTAAGAAACGACCCATGTCATTGACAGAAATAATGATTTCGAATGCCAATATCGGACACTCCTGATAAAAGTGAATGGAGTAGCTATATATTCTACATTAGCCCCATGGGAGCACATAAGATCCCCATTACAACTATATGCTGATTCCATTTCAGATCGGAGATATAGTCAACTTTAAGAAACGACCCATGTCATTGACAGAAATAATGATTTCGAGTGCCAATATCGGACACTCCTGATAAAAGTGAATGGACCAACTATACATTCGAAATTAGCCCCATGGGAGCACATAACACATCCATTACAAATATATGCTGATTCCATTTCAGATCGGAGATATAGTCAACTTTATGAAGCGACCCATGTCATTGACAGAAATAATGATTTCGAGTGACAATATTGGACACTCCTGATAAAAGTGAAATTTATCGGATAAATTTATCTTCACACCCTTGAAAAATACAATCAATCCCGGAGAACTGATATTGCAAGTTGATTTCGCAGAAAACTGCCGCCTTATGTGTCAAAACGAAGTGCAAAGTGCTCACTTTAGTTACCAACAAAGCACGATTTTTACATGCGTAGCCTGATTGGCTGGAGACACAAAATCGTTTGCTATAACACAGGTCAACAGGAACAAATACCAATTAAAACCACTATTTTTTTCTGATGTATTACAACATCCATGTTACAAAAGTGGACAAAATTTTAAATTTTATAGATAAGTTTTTTTTAAAATAATTTTTTAAGTAAAATTTTCCATTTTTGAAAAGCTTGTTCCACGGATTTTAATATAACTCAAGAACGATTCATCCCACTTTACTAGTGAATACACCAAAAAATTTGCTACTAAAATCCCTACAAGTTTTGTTAACATTATTTTTTAGCCTTCACAAGAGTTGCGGAGTTATCTAAAAAGTTGTGGTGAAAAATAATATTTTTCAGCCAAAATGTATACAATTTTTTTTTTAAATTAGAAAAAATCCTAAACGGCAAAAAGTGCCCGGTTTAGCACTTTGATAGTAAAGCCTGACCTGCTATGAATAAAATGAGACATTTCATAAGAAAATCGATGGATAAATTTTGATTTTATTCACAATTAGGTAAAGGTATCCCATTTCGTCAAGAATATTGAAATTATACAATTTCAACAAAAATGAGCAAAAAATTAAAAATTATTTTTTTATGAATCTGATATGAAAAAAAATGAATTTCGATTGAAAATAGTTACATTGAGCAGCAACAAATTTGTATTTAATGCTTGTGCTCTTGGAAAAACACACACAAGAAGGGTGTTGTAAAAACCCAGTTCTACCTGAATGCAACACGAAGATAAAACACACGTGACAATCATAGTTGCTAATAATCTTCTTTCGGTTGATTGAACCTTAAAACCATTTTATATTTTATTAAAATTTATATTTTATTAGTTTAATTTATAATAAGAAATCAAATAAGAAAAATAAATAAATAATTAATTTAAACTACAAACTCTGGAATTTTCTTTTATACGATTTTCTACTATTCTTGAATGACGAAGTGTTACTCTGAATACTCCAGCAAAAATCAGCCATCATGTGTGCATCCCACCGACACTGGTATAGTTCCTCAATTGTCCGGATATCTTGGTGGAATCGTTCGCCCTGTTCTTCACTCAAGTCTCCTAGATTTTCAGGAAAACGATCTAAGTGGCAGTCCAGGTAGTGTACTTTGATGCTCATGTTGCATCCAAGTCGGTGGAAGTGAGATAACATCTCTTCAATGTGCTCAACGTAATCATCAGACTTGTTATTTCCTAAGAAATTTTTAATAACCCATACAAACAAATCCCATGCATTCTTCTCAATTTCGGACATTGAACTGCCAAAATCAGTATCCTTCACCAATTTGCGAATTTGTGGGCCGTCAAATATGCCTGCTTTCAGCTTTTCCATGCTCAGATTGGGAAACTTCCTTGAAATATTCTGGAAACATTCACTATCTTTGTTAAGTGCTTTAACATATTGTTTCATCAGACCAAGTTTAATGTGAAGAGGGGGTAATATGATACGATCTCGGGGCACTAGAGCTTCGTTTATAACATTTGGCATGCCTGGAACCAGTATTTCCCTAGTATGCCATTTTTTTTCTCGTCCAATGTTCTGATTTAACTCTGCTGTCCCATAAACATATGAAACTAGGATATTTGGTAAAGCCGCTTTGTTGACCTAAGAGGAAATTAACCATCTTTAGATCAACACAAATTACCCACTTATGTTCATCGTACTTTATCTTGTTCATGACCAATGCAATTACAGAGTATTCTTCTTTTACTTTGGTTTAATGTGCGATCGGCAAGGGGTCAAATTTATTTCCATTATGCAAAAGGACACACTTCAAGCTGCGTTTTGATGAGTCGATAAATAAACGCAATTCGTTTGAATCATATCTCTGTAAGCCCATGGCAGTCATCAAACCAGATATATCTGTGCAGTACACAAAATCATCCTCTTCAGCAAAATATTGAAGTAAGCCTAATACGATACTTTAGTTTCTTCAGTTATCAGATCCGGGACGCAAGTAATTCAGAAGATTTTTTCGACAATCCAAGGTCTCTAATTACATCATTAAGCTGGTCTTGATTCCATGGTCTCGGCGAGAAATGTTTGTGTGGAATGAACTCGTCATTTGCAGATGTAGATGGTAGCGCTGGATCTGAACTATCTGATTGATAACACATACTTGTGGTTGAGAGTCCTGGTGAAGATGAAAGCACTTGACTGCAGCTTGGACCCCGATCTTTTGCATTTGCAATTTCTTCCGAATGTAGAACTGCAAGTGTAAACCCATCAGCAGACCTCGTGGGGTAAGACCATCGCATATGTTTTCCGAAGCCGCTTGTTGTACTTAAACAAAAATAACAATCAGATTCGTGGCTCGCTGCTTCTCTCCACAGCATAGGCTTCGCAATTTCCAAGTGTCGTCTGTAAAATGAAAAAAAAATTGAAATAAGAAATATGAAGAATTCAAAATTTAGATAAGAAATACTGTTAGTATAAAATATTCCAAATCTATTAACCTATACTTACTTTACGTTAGAATATAAGTTCCATCGATATGACATGCATATAGTACTTGGTGTCCAATGCTGGTTTAAATTGTGCGGATTTATATTATAGCAATCTTTATATTTTTTTTGTACTACATCTGAGAAAATTTGTCAATTTTTCAAGGTGTTGTATTTACCGCACACGTAACAAAATAAATTCGGGTCGTTTTTGCACGAAAACTTTCTGAATTTGTTGCTCATTTTTGGGTAAATTCGACTTTTCACTATTGCGTACACTTGTTGAATGATTAAGAAAGGATACTTGAACTATTATATATACTGCTTGCGGTTGGGATTGTCAAGTGTGTTTTAGCTTCTTGTTGCAGTAAATAGGTAGAACAAGTGGCTTTTGTGTGGGGTTTTCTACAAAACTCTTTTTTGTGAGGGGTTGTAACAAGATCACAGGTGTTGAATACAAATGGGTTACGATTCACAGAATCGCATTTTTTTCATTCTCAGAATCATTAAAAAAAATTTCTATATTTTGGACAAAATGAGGTACCTTTACCTAATTGTGAATAAAATCAAAATTTATCCATCGATTTTCTTATGAAATGTCTCATTTTATTCATAGCAGGTCAGGCTTTACTATCAAAGTGCTAAACGGAGCACTTTTTGCCGTTTAGGATTTTTTCTAATTTAAAAAAAAAATTGTATACATTTTGGCTGAAAAATATTATTTTTCACCACAACTTTTTAAATAACTCCGCAACTCTTGTGAAGGCTAAAAAATAATGTTAATAAAACTTGTAGGCATTTTAGTAGCAAATTATTTGCAGTATTCCCTAGTAAAGTGGGATGAATCGTTCTTGAGTCATGTTAAAATCCGTGGAACAAGCTTTTCAAAAATGGACAATTTTACTTAAAAAATTATTAAACAAAAACTTATCCATAGAATTTAAAATTTTGTCCACTTTCATAACATGGATGTCGTAATACATCAGAAAAAAAACAGCAGACAGTTGTCCGAGGCCTTCGGCCACGGACTGTCCCTGCAGGCTGTGTCAAAGACACGGCCATTAAGTTTAACGTAGAATACGCCATCCGATAAGACAGAAAACATATATAACAATAAATGATAAATAACATAAGCAAATGAATTTATTTATTTGATAGTTACTTTTGATAAGCTTATGGTAGGAAAAATAGGATAAATATGTTTTTAAATTAAAAGAGTAAGGATAAATGATAAATAACAGACGCAAATCAATTTGATTATTTGAAAGTTACTTTTCTTATGATAGGAAAAATGGGATAAATATGTTTTTAAATTAACATTCAAATTTCTCGCAAAAGTCAATGGTTGTGTTATCAATAGTTGTGGGAGCATCGTTTCGAATATAATCCAAATTAAATGTATATACGAAAATTCAATATTTCATCAATCAAAACAACAGCCGAAGGTTTGTGTCCACACTGAAACAGCCGCATAGTTTGTGTTCACGCAACAAACTCAAATACTCAACCAAACACCACACATATGTTTGAGTGTATGTGTTTAAACAATTTTCATTTGAGAAATTTAAATATTAGAAAGATATCAACCAATATGAAATGTATATCAAACGAAAGATAACATCTTCATTTACCTACAAAAAAATTTTTAAAAAAAGTTATCTCGCCGTTTCCTCATAATCAATGAATTAAAGATTACAACAATAACAATCTGACATGACTCCCTATACCGTAAGGTAAGACGTATTCTACGCCAAAAATAGTGGTTTTAAATGGTTTCAAAATTTTTTCGATTTTGTTACCTTGTGACAAGCTAACCCACAACAAATACGATGTTTACTGTTTTATAACAACACTTGTGCAGCAAATAAAAAACCAGTACGGACATTTTCAAAATATATTCATTTTCTCAGATGGAAGCAGCAGCCAATTCAAAAACAAGTTTATAGCTACGAGTTTATCCAATGTTTTAGTGGAATTCGGCTGCAAATATACACTGTGTGTAATTTTTTAAGTCATGGCAAAATAACCATATCCGGACACCACTACGTGATAAAAGACTAAAAAAAAAAAGACCCGTGTTTCCCAATTTTTCAAAAAGTCATGCACTTTTTTTTATGGGCCGCCAAAGATTTGGGGCCTCGGTATCATTTTCGTAAAAATGTTATCATTTTCTCAGGCTCATATCTTGCAAACCGTTAAGAATTTTGATTTACTCTCTGAGGCAAAGTTGTAGCTCTTGTCATAAAGAACGAAAATTGCGAACATATAAAATCAAAAAAACTTCACCTTCCACATCAAAATCACAAAAAACTTAAAAAAATTCGATTTTTTTTTACCTTTTTTCCCGTGTTCAGGTCCATAGGTAGCAAACCGTTCAAAATTCAAGGAAACAATCAATTACAAAAATTTACCTAAGATCTCAGTAAACAAATTTCTAGAACATATAAACTTCCTAGAGATGACTCTTAACACTGTTTAGGTAGCACGCAAAAGTGAAAAATTTGCCGAAAATTTTTTAATTTCATTTTTTGAAGCTATGCTTCTTACAGCGGGCTTTGAGAGACGGAGTTAACTGGGAAAAAATGGCATAACGAAAATGCGTGAGGTGATAGTACCGTTATTTTTAACATAACAGAATAAGCTTTATCATATACCAGCGCCACCTCTACACGACTAGTAGAAATAAAAGTAGCTAACCTGTTGTCAATAACATGGATCAATCCAGCACAGATTACAACCATATTAATATATCAGAAAGCTTTAATAAACATGACTTTAAATACAATGTGCCGGATTTCACTTTTGCAAACTTTTATATCACCATGTAGTTATTGCAATTTGTCAAACTTCACGGAAAATAAAGCTCATCTTTCAACTCTTTCAAAATAACATTAACACTCTCACAACAGGTTTGTAGGCTAGTTGGTTGGAAGCTAGTGCAAACAAATTAACATAACAGAATAAGCTTTATCATATACCAGCGCCACCTCTACAGGACTAGTAGAAATAAAAGTAGCTAACCTGTTATCAATAACATGGATCAATCCAGCACAGATTACAACCATATTAATATTTCAGAAAGCTTTAATAAACATGACTTTAAATACAATGTGCCGGATTTCGCTTTTGCAAGCTTTTATATCATTGTTAACCCAATTAAAATGTTTTCTTAACATACAATACGTTATACGGCAGTATAGGGGGGTAAATTCGTGCTAGTGGAAAAATAATAATAAATAATATCTGATGTGTTAATAATAATAGTAATAATAAATAACTATATATATTGTCAATCATTGTGTTTCAAAAATATTAAAAAACAATCGAAAGTAAGTTGGAGCATAGCTTCTGTCGGCAGTCCCCCAACTGCCACGTGTGTTTTTTTTTTACCTTTTTCTCCTGTTCAGGTCCATAGGTAGCAAAAAATGAAATATGCCTGGCCAGAACCATGTGCATTCTTCAGTCTATGTTGTTGTATTTGTTCATCCACACTTCCTCTTGGCCTCCACGAGTTACATTGGAATTGATTCAGAGGTGAGCGTGAATCCCAATTACAAAGAAAACAAAAGAATTTTGGGAAGCCGCCCTTATCGATGATCCCTTGCAAAATGTTGATGACCTTCAAATCACAGAAAATCTTCCATTTATTTTCGTAATATTTGATTTTTTCCATTATATCTTTCAATGTTTCATAGCTTTCTTTCATGTTGATACCCATTGCTAGCGGCATGGAAGGTTTTCGGTTCGACACATGCAACAACACTGCTTTCAAGCTTGAAACAGAACCATCAATAAATAATCTCCACTCACAAGCGATGTAGTTCATTCCCATTTTTACCACCAAAGCTTTTATATCGTTGCAGTAAGCGAACGAATTGTCATCATTTAGAGTGTAGAGCATCTGAAATTCAGCTTGTCGTTTGCGGTACGCCGTAGAGTTAACATTAGCATGTGTGAGTTTTCTTTGCTTTAAAAAAGCTGTCAAAAATATTGCAAGTCGCTGCGATAATCCCAATATGGGCACAATGAAATCCATTTCCATTTGTGTTATTAGTTGTGGTCCATCCTGTTGGGGCTCATAATCGGTATCAAATGGATCTTCATAAGTAACACCACTTGCTGTACTCATTGCTGTAAATTCTGTAGTACGATCTGGAGTTGGCGGCCTTGGTGATACAAAATTTTCAGGTGCAAGCACTGGTAGTGTGGCTGTTGCAGTTGCTTTATAAATTTTGTTCTTCTCAGAATGTCGATTTAGACGACATGTGTAATTTACGCATGCATAGCAACTGGTTGCATCATGATCAAATGGGCGATTAATCCAGTTTACCGGCTTACAATACTTCATAGTACCTCTGCCTCCACTCAACCATGCCATGAGATTGTTATAACATTGGCGACACACTGTATTAGGTGTGTAATTTTCACCGGTCAAGTCCACTTCGTCGAAAAACAATGTATATGTTCTTTTGAATTCACTAGTTAAAAGATTCTTTTCCTTCTGAAATCTTGTAGATGTTTTTTTTCTGGTTTGATGACCGCAAACGTAGCAAAATAAATCAATATTTTCACACTGCATATTGAAATTGTCAGTTGCCAATGTTGTGTGCGAATTATACTGTAGCACTTTCACTTTTTTTACTTTTACTTTCACTTTATAACTTTCACCGCTGAGCTCTCGTTGACGTCGCGCTGTGTAATGCCTCGATGTGAGCGTCGTGTTGCTTTTATATTGTGTGCTGCGTCCCTTGTTGCGTGTGCTGAGCTTACTGCATTGCCTGTGCTGCTGCTGTCGGTTCATGATCGCGTGATACCTAAGCGCTACCTAAACGGTGTTAACCCTTGGACAAACACATGGTTCTGGCCAGGCATATTTCATTTTTTGCTACCTATGGACCTGAACAGGAGAAAAAGGTAAAAAAAATGAAATTAAAAAATTTTCGGCAAATTTTTCACTTTTGCGTGCTACCTAAACAGTGTTAAGAATCATCTCTAGGAAGTTTATATGTTCTAGAAATTTGTTTATTGAGATCTTTGGTAAATTTTTGTGGTTGATTGTTTCCTTGAATTTTGAACGGTTTGCTACCTATGGACCTGAACACGGGAAAAAAGGTAAAAAAATCGAATTTTTTTAAGTTTTTTGCGATTTTGATCTGGAAGGTGAAGTTTTTTTGATGTTTATATGTTTATATGTTTTATATGTTCTTTATGACAAGAGCTACAACTTTGCCTCAGAGAGTAAATCGAAATTCTGAACGGTTTGCAAGATATGAGCCTGAGAAAATGATCACATTTTACGAAAATGATACCGAGGCCCCAAATCTTTGTCGGCCCATTTTTTTTTGGCGGTCTTTTTTTTTTAGGCTTTTATCACGTAGTGGTGTCCGTATATGGTTATTTTTTTTCGTGTTGCACTGTGATATTGAATGGAACTTCTTTGCTACTTCTCATGGCAAAGGAGCAGTCGATGGAATAGGAGCTGTAATTAAAGGAAAAGTTTGGCAGATAACGAAAGCAAAGAATATTATTTTGCATGACGCCCTAGCTTTATTCGAATGCGCACGAGACCACATAAATGGGATTCATTTAACTTTTATAAGTGCAGACGAAATGGAAAGACTTTCCCCACCGTTAACGGGAAAATGGAAAGAAGTTCCGAGTATCTCAGGCATGCATAAGCTTCACTACTTATCATGCGAAGAAGATTTACAAATAAAAGTAGCTCGAACCTAAATTTCGTCAAAGAGAAATATTTAATAAATAACCTTTTTTTACTATTTTTTTTTTATTCTTATGTACCTTTTCAAACATTGACCTGATGTTGAATTTTCATTTATTTTCGTTGAATTAAAACTTTAAAACCAAACTACATCAAAAATTATTCGAGTTTATCATAAGGGAAAAAATGTCACGTAACGCAATGTCACGTCACGCTTCATATTATGGCTTGTATCAATAAAACTAAACATAAAATCACCAAAGAAACAGTTATGAAAATAAAGCTAAACTATCCCTTAATAATATTCAAATAAGTTACATAAAAGTTTTTAGCTTATTTCGCTGGTTTTTGCACTTTAGTGAATATATAGAAAAAAACCACTTCTATTTTTTTGTCACGTCACGCAACAGCTTTTGTTGTTTGTATGTCAGGACCCCGACTTTTACAGCACCCATGCTTTCCACTAAATAAAGAGCTCTAAAATTGCTTCCCAAGAACCTAAAGGAAGAAAAAATATTTGAGCCTTAGTTTGATTTTCTTCATGTTGAATACGTGCGACTGTCACGTGCGCAACCATGGAAATACCCATATATAAATTAACAAGATTAAAGTTTATTCCTGTATTGCGCTGCTTAGAGGAGCGACTTCTTTATTTAATGATTCAAAATGAACTGACTTAAATTAATTACAAAATTCTTAATGATAACTACCTTACCAACTAATGATGACGTCGCAAAATGTGCACCGTCGCGTTGACTGCTGGCATAACGTAAATTACCTCTGGGGTCGTTGTTCTAATTGTGGCACGCTTAACAGCGTCAGCATTGTTTGATATTACTTATGGCACAACGTCTGCGATCGTTGCTCCAATTGTGGCACGCTTAACAGCGTCAGCATTATTGGTTATTGACCCACCAAACATTTTTGGTGTTAACACCTCCCCTTTTAATTATGAGCGTCCTCGATCGTGACATTTTAGAAATATGGTATTTGGGACAATCTTGGGGTCTGTTGCGATTCCATAAAATTTGTGGTGGCAACTTCAGGGAGTGAGAGGTGTACTGCTGGTATAGTGGTTACAATTTCTTTGCTTGTTTGATTTCTTCCTCTCACAAGCATCACTACGAATAGTATGATAATGGTGGATAATCCAAAATTAATTCCTGAAGTCCATCTGTTCTTGACATCTAGGAGGCCGATTTCTTCGGTATTCTTGAGGTGAAGTTCTTTTACTGATTGTAAGGTAAGCGTTTTCTCAATCGTTGATCCAGGTAATCTAGGCTGTAAAATAGGTGGTAAAGGTTGAACATCCATCATTTGGAAATAGTTATATGTTTTGTCTTTGACAACTATTGATGCATTATGGTACTGCAGAATGTAGGTTCCGGTCAGATCCCGTGGTTCTTCGTTAATATGAATAGTTTCGTTGATTTGATTTAGTAGGAGTATTCCAGGAACAATTTCTTCAACAGTGGGTATGTCGGCATTGTCTATTAATGTGCAATTTGAAGTGTGACTTCTCAGTAAATTTGTTAGGCAGGTATCATTATTTATATTTTCAACATTAATACTATTACAGATGGTTAATTTATTGTATGATTTACAGGGGTACTTTATGCCAAAAGTTGAGTTGTTACATAACAATACTTCGTTATACAGAATCTTATTAACGTATTTTCCAAATTTAGTAGGTTTAACTATTAATTTATTACATGAATTTACATCGGTAGTTGGTATGGTAACAATATAAATAAGATGACTATTGCTGGAGGCTATTTTAACTTCAGAGAACTCGAATGCTTCTTCTAAATTAATATAAGGGATGGCTTCCTTTTCAAAAATTTGTTTAACAATATTTATTTCGTTGTTTGTGAGAATGAATGAGTTTACTATTCCAGCTTTTGCCCAGTGGATGGCATATTGAATACTTAAAAGTTCTTCTTTTAATAATTTTATTTTGTATTTAAGAGTTGATACTTGTGATTCATTGACTATTTCATGAGAATTGAAATACTTTACAATTTGATTAGTTGTTTGAGCTAGAGCATTCATATTATCTATAGATAGTTTATTTACAATTACTTGTCTATCATTATTTCGCAAAACATTATTCATTTTTTGTTTAATTATTTCGAAGTCATCATGGTCGGGATTACCAGCAATCCATTTCCATGCAGACCCTATAAAATTAAGCGATCTCCTTACTCGGGGTTTAATTCTATTGAGATGGGCTTGGAGTTGATTGGTTTCATGGGATAGGAAGGGGTACAGAGGATGGGATGTGCTCACGTTGTGGTGTAGGGTCAGTTGTATTTTGTCTATTAGATTTTGATAATTGTCTGGTTCAATTACATGTATTAGTTTGAACGTTCCAGTTTGGAGCTTGGCATAACCGGTGTTTATGGTGACGATTTGTGAATTCGAGTAGTCAAGAATTTGCACTTCAGCTCTTGTGAGAGCAAGTATGATTCTGAAAAGAAATCTTTAATTAGTTTCTTATGTTATTTTTATGCACGATCCGTCCGGATTCTGTAACAATGGTAGTTTTCCTATTTTCTTTAATGATTTCCTCAGAATAGGTCTTGCTTAACTTAGTCCCTAGCCGTTTATTAATTTTTACATAAATTTTCTGCCCAATTTCGTAATCCTTCTTAGGTGATTTCTTTTTATTATGAAACTCCAGATCTCGTACTTGCTTTTCCTTTAATCTTTCAACAATTTCCAGTCTATTTTTTTCTAGGTCTTGAGGGTCCGAATGAATGCGTTTACCGAAGAAAGCTTCAATTGGTTTTTTGCGTATAGTTGAGTGGATGGAGTTATTATACTCGTATAAGGATCTATGGAGGAGTTCCGATAAGGAGTTGTGGGCACCATCCGACTTAAGGCACCGCATTACTTCTGCAAGTGTGGAATGAAATCTTTCTATCTGTCCATTAACCGAGCTAGCATATGGGGGTATTTTAAATATTTTTACGTTAAATTGATTCTCTAGCATAAACGTAATGGCTGTTGAGTTGAAAGATTTTTCATTGTCCATTACCACAATTTCTGGCATGCCAAATGCCAAGAGGATTTCGCTTAATGGTTGCTTAATATCTTCCGTAGCCCTGGATTTCAACAGTCTCGCTTGTGCGTATTTTGAAAACTTGTCTATTGCCGTTAAAATGGGTTTCTTTTCGGTGATGAAGATATCAATATGAACAATTTGCCCTGGAAATTGGGGAATTGGTGATTCCCGGAGCATAATTTTGTTGGGATGGCGGTCATATTTGTTCTCTTTACATACTTTGCATAATTTTGTTAAACGTTTAATCTTTGCGTGCATTTGTGGGAAATAGAATCTTGTTAGAATTTGAGACTTATTCTCCGAACTGCTTCTATGGGCTCTGTTATGCTCTGTTATAATTTCCCTTTCCTGGTCTTCCTCGCCTATGAGGTCTATTACCATAATCCTAGTGTATTTCACTTGATATTGACTGAAATGTTGTCCGAATATCTCCTGAAGCACACCAAGGATTTTGTCTGTAGTTTTAATGCAGTTCGTTACTGAAGGGTTTAAATATTTCTTCAGAATATGAACCAAAATATCCTTTGATAAAACCTGTTCTGAAACTGTATGTCTATGGTACGTGGGAAAAACGATCTCAAACTTGTAGGAAGCTGTACTGCCGGTAGATATTATGATTTGATTTTTGAAGGCATTTAGAGGTGCATTTGTAAACTGGATTAGATTCTGTGATGAGCTCTCATCACTATGTTGCGTTGCTGTCATGGAGTTAATATGTGTTACCTCCTGTGGAATTCTTGACAGTGCGTCTGCAACAACATTAGTGTTTCCAGGTTTGTACATTAATTCATATTTGTAATCTTCCAAAAAGGCCTTCCACCTTTTCAGTTTGTAATTCGAGTTTTTATTATTTAACGCATACGTTAAAGGTAAATGGTCCGTGAAGATTTTCATCTTGGCTGCGCCATAAAGATAATTTCTAAGAGACTTGAGAGCCCATACTATTGCGAGCATCTCCTTTTCGTTCGTCGCATAGTGCTCTTCGGGCTTATGGAGAGTTCTTGATAGAAAAATTATTGGTCTATTATCCTGGGATAATACAGCGCCGAGGGCAAAGTTAGAGGCATCCGTAGTCAATTGGAATTCTTTTTCGAAGTCCGGGTAAGCTAATAAGACATCTTCGGATATCAGTGTATTCTTTAATTTCTTGAAGGCATTTAAAGCCTCTTCGTCAAGATCTACTTTTATTTTACTCGAAACATGTTTGGACATGCGTCCATTTTCCCCCCTTAAAAGTATTGTCAGGGGTTTTGCTATTTTAGCATAGTCCCTGATAAAACGTCTATAAAAGTTCGCAAGTCCGAGGAAGGATCTGAGATCTTTAAGTGTGTTGGGAATCGGAAAATTTTGAATCGCTTTTACTCTTTCCGGATTTGTCTTAATTCCCGAATCTGATATGATAAACCCTAAGAATTCTACTTCTTTTTTTAGGAACTCACATTTGTCCAACTGGACCTTCATATTTGCTCCTTGTAGGGTCTCAAAGACTATTTGCAGGTTTTTCAGATGTGTCTCTTCATCCTCTGCGAAAATGATGATATCGTCAATGTAGACGAAACAAATTTTCCCTATATGCTCACGTAAGATATCATCGAGAGCTCTTTGGAAGATTGAAGGGGCATTTTTCAGCCCGAAGGGAAGTCTTGTGAACTCATATTTTCCATTGTTCACAGAGAATGCAGTTTTTTTCATATCACTTTCCTTTAGCGGTATTTGGTGAAAACCACTCTTCAAGTCGATTACAGAAAACCATTTACTTTTGGATAGTTGTGGCAAGATATCATTTATATTCGGGATTGGGTACTTGTCAGGTATAGTAACATCGTTTAGTTTTCTGTAATCGATAACTAAACGATATTTCTTTTTCCCTGAGGCGTCAGCCTTTTTCGGTACGATCCATATCGGCGAGTTATATGGTGACCGAGATGGTCGTATTATATTGTTATCCAATAATTCTTTAATCTGACTTTCGACTTCATCTTTTAGGTGCAGTGGATATGGGTAATACCGTGAGTATACCGAATTTTCGTCCTTGGTTTGTATTTCACCCATGACCGACGTGGTGACAGTTAATTTCTCATTCGGGTCACTAAATAATTTTTCATACCTCTTCACAATTAAATCTAGGTTGACTTTTTGTTTTTGAGTCATATGGTTGTTCCTGATGTTTATCGTATTTACGGATTGGGAGTATTGTTGCTTTATTAGCACCTTTGTTCTATTATCTATTAACATATAATTTTCGGAAGTAAAGATAACCGCATTCAATTCCTTTAAGCTATCGTTTCCCAGGATAGCGTTAAAAGATTTCAACGTTGGTAACAGAAAAAATTTAGTGCCATTAGAATTTGTATGGAAAAGATCTATAAACGTATGGTGTGTAATTTTGGTTTTACCACCAACAGAATTCGCGTAAAACGTTTCATTATTTGGAATTGGGTTTTTGATAAGTTCGGGTTGGACATAATTTTTATTTGATCCCGTGTCAATTAAAAATTTTAGTGTTTGACCTGAGCTCGTCCTACACTCGATATATGGTAGGGACGAGCTTGTTAGCCTAAAAAATGAATATCAATGAATTCCTGTGTTTCATTCTGTTCATCCTCTTGATTGAAGGTGTTATATTCATTAACATATTCATCTAATGGTTGTAATTCTTGATCATTTTCATAATTGTACATTTCCGATGCATAGTTTTCTTCATTTGAATCGTTTTGAGGTGCATCTGTTTGGAGGTGAAAATTCCTTTGTATTTTCGCTGGTTGATGAACCTGTGCTGATTGATTGGTAGGTCTTTTTCCTACAAACTTGTTATCCTGCACCGGCCTATTCATATAATTGACCGCTTTCGATCGCATGGATTGATCTACATCCATTGGTTCTGGTTTGGCTTGCGGCTTCGGTGCCGTTGGACGTTGGGGAGCGAAACCATAGCCATTTTGATAATATTGCCGTTGAGGCATCTGGTTAAAGAATTGTTGTTGAGATATTGATGGCTGGTTTTGGTTAAAATACCCTTGAGGTATTTGATTGAAGGATTGTGGAATAAATCCTTGATTTGGATTAATATATTTCGGATTATAGTTCTTACGAGGTGGAGGTTGCTGTTGAGATTTCTCGGTTTTTGCATGGGAATTTGCATACTGTGCTCTATATTGTTGGTTCTCTAATTTGAGACACAAATGCAGAGCTTGAGGAAGGTCTGTGGGTTCCCTTATTCCCAGAAGACGGGGCAAATCACCTTTAAGTCCTCTGATAAATGTATCCAGCGCTTTGTCCCTATAGGTTTGTGTTAGAATATCTAACGATTCACGTCCCATCTCCATACTGGAGAGTTTATTTGTTATTAGAGACAGGTGGGAGTATACCACCTGGTAAAATTCTTGTATAGTACAATTGCCTTGTACAATAGATATCATTTGGTATTCCAGGGTTGACAAATCCCTTTTGTCTGCATAATGCAGTGTCAGACAGCGGGAAATGCATTCCCAGTTTAGAGGAGTATTGTAAGATTCTAGGGCGGCGTCAGCGCTGCCAATAATCTTATTTCTGATAACGTTGAGGATACCGAAATATTTCGGCGTTCCCTTATAGGATTCATATAGTTTTAAAATCCTTTCCACGCTCTTTTTCCAGGAGCTATACTCGGATTGGTTGCCAGAGAATTCCCTAAGACACCTAACCACGTCTGGAATTTTGTCCAGTTCGGTAAGATTTCCCCTATATCTTTCCTCTATGTCTTGGTCTATTCCCGAAATATCTGCGTTTGGATTTAGAATTTGCCTGACTACATTTCGGGATTGTTCTGCACACATTTGCCTTATCGCGTCGATATCAATCGCGTTCACGTTAGGTTGAATTTGGGGTATGGGAGGATTTTGGATGTTTAGGATAGGGGGTCTCACTAAATTGCTTGGGTTTGCCATGTTATATTTTTCTTTTCTTTTATATTTTGAATATTTTATTTTTAATCACTTATTTATTATGTTTAAACTACACAGGATTGGTTTTTACAATTTTCTTACTGCCGCTAGAGGGTCCCGTAGGATTCGTAGTGGCTTCTAGTCACTTATCACTATACTCACACTAAAATAATTGCTAGCATACTGGGAGCCGGAAGGTCGACAGAATCCTTTTTCTTTGTTGGTACTCAGGGGTCAATTTTTCACAGCTGCTCTCAGTTGAAGGTCCTACGGTCTCTTCCTGCTGATTGTGTTGAATTTGTAGCCTGTTCGGGTACTTGATTTAGTTGCACTTGTAGCCTGTTCGGGTACTTGATTTAGTTGCACTTGTAGCCTGTTCGGGTACTTGATTTAGTTGCACTTGTAGCCTGTTCGGGTACTTGATTTAGTTGCACTTGTAGCCTGTTCGGGTACTTGATTTAGTTGCACTTGTAGCCTGTTCGGGTACTTGATTTAGTTGCACTTGTAGCCTGTTCGGGTACTTGATTTAGTTGGGCGCCAATTAACAAGATTAAAGTTTATTCCTGTATTGCGCTGCTTAGAGGAGCGACTTCTTTATTTAATGATTCAAAATGAACTGACTTAAATTAATTACAAAATTCTTAATGATAACTACCTTACCAACTAATGATGACGTCGCAAAATGTGCACCGTCGCGTTGACTGCTGGCATAACGTAAATTACCTCTGGGGTCGTTGTTCTAATTGTGGCACGCTTAACAGCGTCAGCATTGTTTGATATTACTTATGGCACAACGTCTGCGATCGTTGCTCCAATTGTGGCACGCTTAACAGCGTCAGCATTATTGGTTATTGACCCACCAAACATTTTTGGTGTTAACATATATAATATAAGACATTTTAGAGTTTTTATTTCTGAACATTGTAATAGTAAATTAATACGAGTATAAACAAAACACAAAACAAATACTGATATAATTTTAAAGCGAAAAAATTCAAAATATGTGATAATTTCTATCACATAAAGTATTACAAAACATGCAAATGTGTAATTTATTTTATATTTATTATATTAACTCCTACAAAAATAAAAAATATTGTTTAAAAAATATCATAATTCACAATTAAAAATTTGTATGCATTAATTAAAATTTGAGATTGTCGAGTTTCGAAGTTTGTAACAATGTTATAAAAATATTTCTGAATGAAAGATCAAATTAGTATCAATTCTTTTGAACATTCCAAGTTAAACATAAAAAATAACTTAAAACATATGTATATATCTATTGCATTAGCTGGGGAATCAAATTTATACTTAATGCCATCAAAAAAAAAAACAATAATTTATTGTGGTTCTAAAATTGAACCAGAAACGAATATGGATGGTTTGAATTTGGGTTTTAGCTTCTTGTCCTTTGAGTAGTTCTTTATCGCAGACTGCAATTGTGCTTCCGTCAATTATGAAACTTTTTTATGAGTCTCGTACAAAAATACAAAATTAAAGATTTTTGACGAAGCTACTAATATGTTATGTAGCAGATGGAAGATGCGTATGCATTGACTATCTGGAAAAATTAAAGATAAACATAGGGATTATAATTAATAACACAGTGCAACAGTGAACAAAATACACGGACTTGACAGTATAGATTGGATTCCACTGCCAAAGTATACTGTAAACCTATACTCGGTTTGTAGAGTTTGGTGACCAATTTTTTTTGGTGGGTCTCGAAAGATTTAGAAAATAGGTGGGCTCCTCGTAAAAAGGTGTCATCAATTTATGTCCAACAGCTCATTCAGACTTGGTGATACCGCTTAACTATATTTGGCAATAATGTAGCTTAGACTCCGTTGAACAACTTATATTAACACTTGATGCCACAAACGTAATTTGTTCCTGGACTTTTTTTGAAAAAATTTACGGAAAAATATTTTTTTATTCACTTATTTCAGCACAACTTACAGGGACTCCCAATTTTTGACTAACAATATCTGGCAAAATTTTAGCCACGGTAAAGCTGAACAACTTTTGTGAACATATCAGTACCATCTGAACGTGTCTAGACACCCTAATAAGGCATCTCTACCGGATGATTACGAGCAATTTTTGTAGTTTCGCCGAATATATATATAAATTTCCCATACAAAATTGAAATTTTAATTTAGCTAAAGTCACTGAATTTGGCATTGAAATCTACATGAAAAATAAATTGCTATACACCCTGTGTATTAATTCCACTGTTTAAGCAGAGTACTCAGATCAGGTGGTTTTGATGGCACAGCTTGTCGATCACCTAGCTGCAAAGTTGATAGAATTTTAAAGAGAACAGGCGATAGGCGAATTTGAAAAAACAAATTTTAAATTTGATTTTATTAGCACTTATGACATTTAAAACAATTTTATATGCAATAAATTAGTTTTGATTTGAACGAACACAACAATTTTCTTAAATTTGTATTTATATTACGTCAAAACTGTCGTTAGCCCAGTGACTTTCGACGAGAATTTGGTGGAACTGAAACACACATGTAAACTCCTTATATCTTCCTCTATGAAAAAAGCAGGTAGTTAGTTTACTTATAAAGGGGTTTTCAATAAGAGCACTACAAAAGTTTTTTAAATAAAAAAAACCGGTTTTAGATACCAATGAAATTCTTTATTCCTGTGAAAGTACGTTCGATACCATTATTTATGGAACTCGATTTCTTTTGCATGGCCACCACGGGCACGCTTGCAAAAGTCCAGACGCTAAACCCAATTTTCGACGGTTCTCAAGCATAAATCGGCCGATACTGTTGCAATTTCACGTTCGATATTCATACGAAGTTCATCAATCGTCGCTGGCTTGTTGGCATAGACTTGACGTAGCCCCACAGGAAATAATCTAACGGCGTCAAATCGCACGACCGAGGCGGCCAATCGACTGGGCCATTTCGTGAGCTAACACGTTCACCAAACTTGGTTTCCAATAAATTGATTGTGGCATTCGCTGTGTGGCTTGTGGCGCCGTCCTGTTGGAACCACATGTCCTCCAAGTCCATATAATCCAATTGGGGCCAAAAATATTCGGTTATCATTGAACGGTAGCGATTCGCATTCACAGTAATGTGCCGATCTTGATCATCACGGAAGAAGTACGGCCCAATGACGTCGCCGGCCCATAAACCGCACCAAACCGTAATTTTTTCGGGATGCAATGATGACTCATGGATTACGTGTGGATTGCTGTCTGACCAATAACGCATATTTTGCTTATTGACGAAGCCATTCAGCCAGAAATGAGCGTCATCGCTGAAGACCATAAATTGTACGTAGCGCTCTTAAAGTTGAGGCCACTGACTCCAAATTTCGGTAGTAAATTTTAATAATTTCGACTCGTTGTTGGCTTGTATATCTTTCCATGATGAAATGGCAAACCTTACTGAAGAGAAATGTCAGAAGAGCGGGAAAAAATATGGCGTCGTTTGCTGTCCCTATTGATTTACTTTTGTAGCGTCTCTGTTGAAAAACCCGTTCCATAGACTTTGTACACGGAAAGAAAAACGCTTCGTCGCATGGATGAAACATTTTTGTTAATGTTTTTACATTGTGAAAATTGGGACTGTCCTTGGAGGTGGAAAGTTTCTGATAGCCGTTCACTTGGGAGTGGCCAGAAATGATTCCTTCATTGGGCAGTCCAAGCAGCTCATTACTTCCACGCAGTATGTCTTGGGCAATGGCTTATCGGACACCTCCGTTAGCTATCTAAAGTGAGAAGGCGAAACGAATGAGCAACCTGGGTGGTAATGCGATCTCTGATGCGTCTCAGGTTAAATAGGTGACCTTGTCACTGAAGCTCTTCGAAGTAGTGGCCATATTATTCTGTCTTTTGAAGGCGAATGAGCCAACACCCCTGGCCAACGGCGGATCAAAATTGAAGAAACCAAAATCCAGTTTCGACACACTGCAGTCTGGTCAGAGTCTGATCCATAATGGGCGGCCGAAACTTAATCATCATGGCAGTAGGTAAAATGTAAACCACGGTGAGCTGGGTTTGCCTCTCCCACCGTTATATTGGCAATGAAAATACACAAAAACAAATATGAACAGAGAAACCCCCCAACTGTTGACGACCCTCGCAAACGTTATAAGGACCACAATTTAAGGATATTTACCTTGAATGTGCGAACGCTATACAGGACGGGTGCCACTTTCCAACTGGCGAATGTCATCGGAAAATATAAAGCTGACATCACAGCGATCCAGAAAATGCGATGGACATTATACGGTTGCACCAGAAAGGAAAACTGCCATATTTACTACAGCTCCCATGCGAGAAATCATGAATTCGGGTGCGGATTTATAGTTGGCAGAAGACTACGACACCTACACTGAACGGAAAAGCATCGTCACAGGGATGAAAATATTCATCACCCCAACAACTTTCGTCATCGAAAGTGAGCTAACGTACAGTTTCATTCCCGCTACGAAAATGTGTTAATCAACTGCAAATTGTTCGTCACTGCGAAGAACGTGTTGTTGTTGCTGCAATGAATTTCATTCATTATTGCAACGAATTTGTTTCGTTGCTGCAATGAATTTGTTTCATTGTTGCTTTGAATAAGTATCGTTCTTACAATGAAATTATTTCATTACTGCAATGAATTGGTTTCATTACAGTTGTTGCTGCAATGAATTTGTTTCATTGCAGCTATGCATTTGTTTGATTGAACTTAGTTCATTGCTGCAATGATTTTGTTTCATTGCTGTAATAAATGTTTAAAGTGTGTTTGAAATTATTTATTATTTATTGTTCATAAATACACTGTTAGTATTACATTGCAAGTTTTTTGATAAAAAATATTTTGAATTTTTGTTTTAAAAATGGTCGGAATTTACTAAATAAAGGGTCCGCCATCTAACTTTTTTTTTCAACTAGTGCCTATTACGTGAATGGTAACACTTAGCTCATGTCTGATTTGACAGATAATTAGTTTTATCCTTCCGCTGAACGAATATGGTTGTGTATACGCTTGAACAACGCTGGGAAATATTGCGACATTACTTTGAAAATCATGGTAATGTTGCAGATGCCGATTTTGCCAAAAAAAATCATCTTTTCAGATGAAGCTCATTTTGATCTTGGCGGGTATGTAAACAAGCAAAATTGTCGCATTTGGGGCACAGAAAACCCGCACGCATACATTGAAAAGCCGATGCGCCCAAAACGAGTCACTGTTTTGGTCCAGAGGCATAATTGGGCCATTTTTCTTCGAAAATGAGCAAGGAGTGGCCGTTACAGTCAATGGCGATCGTTATCGGGCCATGTTGAACGAATTATTGTTCACAAAAATTGAAGAGGAGGATATTGCCAACATTTGGTTTCAACAGGACGGCGCTACGTGCCACACAGCCGAAGCTACACTCCATGTTTTGCGCCCTGTTTTTGAAGATCGCATTATCAGCCGCAGAGCTGATGTCGTTTGGCCACCTCGGAGCTGCGATTTGACACCGTTGGAATATTATTTGTGGGGTGCCCTCAAAGATAAGTGTTACGCCGACAAGCCAGAGACAATTGACGCTTTAAAGGACAATATTCGTGAAGCCATTGGTGAAATACAGCTGCACACAATCGATAATGTGCTTAAAAATTGGACCGATCGTGTAGGCTACTGCATGGCCAGCCGAGGCAGCCATTTGAATGAAATTATTTTCCATTATTAACCGGAAGGATTGTACTTTCAAATAAAAAAAGAAATTTGAGAAAATATTCAATAGTTTTTTTTTATAGCATTTTCCAAAAAAAAAGTTATTTGGCGGACCCGTTATATTATATCCATTCCACTTGTCTGGAGAGAGATTGTGGTAGTCGAGGGGTTGAGTGTTATTGTGGCCGTAGTATTCAGGTCCTGCAATGAAAAGCAAATATAGGGAATTTATTATTAACTGTATTAAGAGAAAATCGACAAATAATTCTAATGTATGATAATTATGAATTCTGATGAAACAATAGACTTTATCATGGAATCTCCAATGCCTGAATTGATTTACAACAAATCGTTTCCTTGTGTGCAGATGTTTTATATAGCAAAGAATTAATGGCAATAACATTTTGACAAAGGCTGGGTGTAGTTCATCGAAACCATTTGCATTTGACTTTATACTTAAGAGAGCTCGAAGAACGTCATCATTTCTAAAGCAAATAAATTGAAATTTATTTTGATTTTGACTTTGTGGTCGTACGAGATTATGGTGAAAATCTAATCTACCGGCAGGCATTTGTAAATTGAGAAAGCGTCCGTTCAGTTCATCAACATCTGGTACACATTGTACTTTCCTATTACTCTCAGTCAATCCGATTGTATAGTTGTATCATTTTTGCCATAAAGAAGCGTATTCAAACTTTTGAACCCTGTCTGTACATATGTAAGATCGTATCATACTATTCTCACGCAATCTCCCTCCAATGTCAAGTGCATATTTTTTGTCAATTAACTCGAAAAATAAAATATTAAAAACAAATTCACAGTATCGTACTACTGTTTTAGAATGTTGTTTCGAACAAAATAAATTTAAAAATTTAAAAACAAAACAAAAATGTTATGCTACAGTTACGAACATCTACTCGTACACAGTGTAGTAATGACATTGGGAAAGAAGATGATCGCTCAAATTACGTACTACATTACTTTATATGTACGCGTTTGTATGAACTTGAAAACATGTCGATGCGTTATTTATGAAATCATTTGAAGTACAATTAACGCAATTGGGTGTGTGTGTGTGTGTTTGTGTGTTTTAAAATATTACAAAATCTAAATAGATATTTCAATATAAATTTCAATGTGATTCCAACAATTGACCTTTTAGATTCGTAACACATTCCACTTATGAAAATTCTTGTGCAAGGCAACATTTGATGAGATTCCATTGAATAATTAGTTACATTGAATTGAAACGATTTTTTTTCTTTGGAATACATAAAATTAATATTAATTATTATTAATTCTTATGTAGTTTATGATGTTCATTAGAAAATTATATTAGAACTGGTCTTGGTTAATTTGTTTATACTACGTATGTACATTATTTATGATTTAGTTTAGTCGAAAAGTCACTCAAACACCTTCTTAGCTGGTACTTGATAAAATGATTAATGATTGAAACCCGATTAATTGTTACTGTATTTAACTAAACGTTCAAACAAAACGGAAGTAAATATTTATTACCTTAAAAGCTCAGTGTCGTCCACCGTCCACCGTCCATCGTCTGCTGTCCGTCGAACTCCGTTTGAAGATAAATGATATTTAACCCAGTTTCACTTTACTGAAGAGCATGAGGAAAACAAAAGACTTAAGACACAAACTTCATACAGCGTTAGTGATCATCTGCATTACACGCAGTGTTAGTAAATATGTGTGCGCCATACGGAATCTGTATTATGTGTATAAATCTATTCGGTAGGTCATTTTTTTAATGTAGTCACATTTTTCTTCTTCTTCTTCCTTTAATCAAATCATTTTGTTTTTGTTTGTATACGACTCGAATGTTATTGCTAATGACTCTGCTACAATTTATGGATGGATAAGTGCACCCAGATGGTGGCGTTGATGATAGTGCCAGTATGTAAGTACACAATTTTCAAGGTCATTAAACTTTATTCAACTCCCATCAACGGCGTCAGCGGTATTAATAGCTTTGTGGATCGGTGACGGGGATGGGAGCCGTAGGCATACAAGTACTTACATATTATCCCCTTTACATCCCATGGCGGAATATGGCAGAGCTTCTCACAATCAGTCAGCTGTGCGTTTTCTTTATTTAGACTCACTGATTGGGGCCGACACTTTTACACTCCATGGCTAATTGCTCGAAAGTGTCGCCAGCAATATGAAAGGTGATCGTCACCAAAGGAAATCTAAAGTAGTGTACTATTGTTATTAATTTTATTTTTTTGAAGGATAAGTAAGTTTATGTTCATCAAGAAACATGATCAGTCAAACGTTATTATTGGTAGGTAGAAGTGAATGTCACAATTGCCCCACTTAGCTCAATGAGAACCGACGTCATCTTCCGTCCCTATCGTTAAACCTCAAATTTCACCTACACCGGAATTCTGAACCTTTATAACGACAAAAATTAGGGATGTTCATACCATAAAAGCAAAGGGGGACATTTGAACCATAGAGTAATGACTAGTGATGCTAAAGAGGATTGATTTTAAAAAATCCCAGGATTCTATTTTTAAAATTTTTTGCGAACAATTCTATTTTATGGCTTACACTCCAAACTCGGGGCAAATGCATAGTTTTGGAGTTATGGGCCGCGAAATTTCGGATATGTGAGAGGGTTATGGTGTTAACGTACCATGTAACGCCATTGATATCAGTTTTCGGTATAAAACAATTCAAAATAATGTCATAAAATAATGTAGCACTTTTTGATAAGTCGCTTAGTTATCGAGTTATCGGATGTTGACGTTTAAAAAAATTATCGATTTTTTTTTACTTCCTCAAACAAAAATTATTTTAAAAACATCGCGCGATTTTTCGAATATTTTTTTTTAATTTGTTTCTAATTTTTCGACCTTTATTTTAATTCTTCCAGCTTAATGTCTCTTCAGATTTCATAAACCTTTTTGTTTTTTTTCGACATTTCGATATTTCCTTTGGAAATCTAATTATAATTCATATAAAAACTTTCCTGAAGAAGATTTCCAAAGGAAAACGAAATATCGAAAAAAACAAAAAGTTTTCTGAAATCTGAAGAGACCTTAAGCTGGAACAATTAGTCGAGAATAATATTTTTTTTTTAAATTTTTAAATTTTTGTTTGAGAAACGTAAACATCCGATAACTAAGCGACTTATCGAAAAATGCTACATTACCTCCAAAAATTATGCATTTGCCCCGACTTTGTTATTTTACTTTCTTTGCTTAAAATAATGTGTTCTACCCGGCGCAATAAATTTTGTAATTTTTGGAGAGTAAGCCGTATAATAGACATATGAGCATTTCCACAGAAAGGTCAGCCTTTTGTCACATGACGTCAATATCGATAATTACTTATATTTTAGGACCAGTTATATTGATTGTCTTCTATTCTTTTACTAAATATGTAGTTACTTACATTCTGTATTTAGGAAAAGAATAGAAAACAATCGAACCACATGGTCCTAAAATATAACGAATTAACTAGAGTGATGTGATATGACATAGGGTGGCACTTTCTCTGGAAATGCCCATATGCCAAAATTAACTTATGTTAAGATGTGCTATTAAACCTTTTGTAGAGCCGCCATTGGGGTTTTAAACCCTTTTTGCACAATTTGCATTTGGCCTGAGGTGCACCTTTCGACTCTTCCAAAAAATAACACCACACTGAACTTTTGTCATTGTTTTTAGTTTTATGTTTTTCAAAATTAATAATAATCCCGAAAAATCCCGGGATTTACTTATTAAAATCACGGGATTCGGGATTCATCGATCCCGAAAAATCTCGGGATTTCGGGATTCGGGATTTCCCGTTTGGCATCCCTAGTAATGAGGTATAGAGGTATAGACATTTGTTGTGTTGCAGATGGGCGATTTGATGTTGTACAGTTTTGCTTTAATAATACCAGATAGAGGCAATGGTTCAAAACAACCAATCAGAAAACAACAAGGGCATTTCGTTTTGTGTGTTGAAATTAAATAAATAAATAAATGGTTTCCCACGAGGGGATTAGGGAGAGCTTCTCACAACCAGCGAGCTGTGCGCGTTCTAGTTTTACACTCACTGATTGGGACCTACAGTTTTACACCGGTTCCGAACGGTATTTTGAGAAGCTTTTTCATGGCTAAATACTCGATAGTGTCGCCGTCACGAACCAGGGTGACCGCCGTCGAAAGAAATTTAAGATGGTCAGAGTAGGGATCGAACCCACGTCCTCATGCACAAGAGCCGCGCACACTACCATTGCACCACCGACCTTTTAAATACAGCACAATTATATACTAACAATAAAATATAACAAAAACTTGCAAAATACGTTTAAAATTTACAGCTTCAAATCGACATGAAAAATTTAAGTCAACAATTTGTTAATACCATCTGGTATAAGTCAATTTGCGTCAAATAATTCTCTATCGCACCGACCGCACTACGAACAGTGTGAAAGGAAATGTCAGATAAAAAGAATGTCAGCTCTATATGAAAATACTCTATGATTTGCCAATTTTGAGTTTGTAAAAATTCAAACTCAGGAACCTAAATATATGAAATGGTCAATTATAAAAATTTTTGATTAGTCGCTTTTACAATTAATCAATCAATCATGAATATTGATTAAACAAACTGCAGATTTATCGTTTAATCGTTAATACGAATAATCAAATTGTATGATTAATCAATTATTCTAGTAATCAGGGTGTCGATTAATCAGGTTTCTTGATTAATCAATTAATTGCACATCCCAAATAAAAATCGAATTGTCAAAATTTATTAAATTTCAATATAAATTTCTCGAGTTTTGTCAATTTGACTAGCGATTTGAATCAGTTGAAATTTATAGAATTCCGAAACTGGTGTGGTTAAGGAGCGTTGAAGCCATATGATATCCCATCTCGAAATTCCAGGATGGGGGTATTTAATCCCTGATGAACCAAATTGGGCTGAATTCCATGACCAAATGGAACGTTCGCATTTAGTTTGATGAATTTTTCAGTAGCATCATTCCAAACAACAGCTGATGAAGATCTGTGGCTAGATCTGAAATAACTATGTATACGTTTTTACAAGAATCATACAGAATACATTTGCAAAACTCCTTATAAAAAAAAAACTATATTTCTATTAACAGAGATATAGAATGGCATCGAGCTGGAACAATAAAATGAAAAAGTACCAATAAAAAGGCCGAATAGATGAAAATCATCCCTGAGTGCGGGTACTCAAATGAAGGGTATGCGTCTCATGAAATCGGCGGTGCCACTATTTTTTTGTGACGTCTAGATGCCGCGCAGAAAGGTTTATACCACGAAAATACTATGCCGAAGCCGCGAAGGGTGTTGAATCTACCCCACAGGAGAAAATCCCTAAGCCCAGCTGAAGGCCTTCCACTCAGAGAGCTTAATAATACAAAAGTTCTATGCCGAAGCCGCGATGCCGGGGTTGGACCTGCCCCAGAGGAGAAAATTCGTAAACCCGGCCGTAGGCTGTCCACGAGGAAGCTTTATAGCACAAAAATACTATGCCGAAGCCAAGAGGAGTAAATGCCTAAGCCCGGCCATGAATTAAGCTCCATAAGTAAGAGTTATCGAATTTGTTTTGATATTTTCGCATTATTTAGAACCTCGTACAAAAAAATTCAAAAATCATATTTTTTCAAAAATTGTTCAATTTTATCTGTCGATAACTCGATAACCAAGACTGTTATCGGAAAAATATTGTTTCTGTTTTCCTCTTATTTTGACCCTTACTATAAAACGCGTTAAAAATATATTTTTTTTTCTAATTAATTAGCCTATTTTTGACTTTCTTGGCGCCATAGGCCCGTCCAAATTTTTTTTTTTATTTTTCCTTTCTCTAATTTTACTAATTTTTTTGTTTTTTTTTTTTGATTTTTTTTTACTTGTGCCCCTGGTCCCGAAATTTTGCCATAAATTGTGCTCCGCAAAAATAACACAGTGCATCACGAAAAAATATAACCGTATACGAACCACACTACGTGATAAAAGACTACAAAAAAGACCCGTGTCTCCCAGTTTTGCCCAAAGTCATGCACTTTTTTTATGGGTCATTTTTGCAAAAAAGTGATCATTTTGTCAGGCTCATATCTTGCAAACCGTTTGGAATTTTGATTTATTCTCTGAGGGAAAGTTGTAGCTCTTATCATAATGAACAAAAATTGTGAACATATGAAATCATCTTCAAGGCCAAAATCGCAAAAAAGAAACTTTAAAAACTCCGATTTTGACCTTTAATATGAAGTTTTTTACTTTATATGTTCACAATTTTTTGTTTTTTATGACAAGAGCTATAACTTTCCTCAGAAAGTAAATCAAAATTCCAAACGGATTGCAAGATATGAGTCCAGACGAGTTACTGCCTATCAAACAGTGCCCATTGATCAAAGGTGCTAGCGTAAAGATATCCTGCCTTGGAGTAGATATTAAATTTTTGGAACGATCCAAGTTATAACTTGGCCACACATCTCTAATGATGCTCCAATTTGTGTCTCCAGACCTTCATTCATTCGCATGTCTTAGAGCGTCTATCCAGTGGAACAGGTAAGGTAGTCCCTAATCTCGCTCATCCGCTCTATGATTCCCCGAAATGTTCCTGTGCCCAGGCACCCAAATAAGGGGGATATCGAACTGTTTAGTCATCCCATTTATAGATGCATGGAACAGATTTTTGAAGTCTGAAATATAGATTGCAGAGATTTTATAGCAACTTGACTATCACAGTCGACGTTGATACCCCAGACGGTGATGGCGTTACGCCCCAGGCACAGTGTAATTTCTCCGATTCTATGTGAAAAACCATTGTAGTGTTAGCCTTCTTGCAGGGTCTATACCCACCTATTGAGAATGGACTCCATAACATAATTTACTATCTAGTTTGGAGCCATCGGTGTAGAAGCATAAATCTTAATAAAGAGTTACGCTCATCGCTGACTCACTGATTAACTGACTCTGTCACACTTTTTGAACACTTATATATACACCCAAAAAAAAAACGAAAAAAAAAACAAAGAAAAAACGAAAAAAAAAGTACAAAAATGAAAAAACAATAAAACCAAAAAAACAAAAAAACAAAGAAAAAACGAAAAAAAAAGAAAATAAAAAAGAAAAAAAAACGAAAAAAAGAAGAAAAAACGAAAAAAAACCGAAAATAAACGAAAAAAACGACAAAAAAAAGAAAAAAACCGAAAAAAAACAAAAAATTTAATTTATTGTTGTACCACTCTTAGTTGGACAGATCCATTTTCCATTTGCTATGGATTTGCTATGCTATACATACATATGTTCACTATTCATACACTTGCCAGTCAAGTGAAGGTGTCGAATCGAACCCACAGCAGGGAAGATTATTGAATGACCAGAGACAGCTCACACGTAACGTAGTTTTCAAAGAAGTTCTTCATTAAACATAGCAAATCTTTTCTTAAAATTTTTTTCAAAAAATTTTTTTCAAAAAAAAAGTCTTAATAGGTAAAGGTACTTTTTTAAAAAAAAAAAAAAATATATTCTCTTTAATTTTCTTTAAAAATGTAAAATTTTCTTTAAAAAAATGATTCTTCTTAACAAAAAAGAATCTTTTCTAAAAAAAAGACATCTTACAGAATTACCTTTTATTAAAAATCGAATAAAATTAAACCATGTTTCGACGGGCGCCATAGGCGCTTTCCAATCCACTAGTATCCTATATTACCTCACACACGTCTCTTCCAGTCCTGTCTGTCTGGAATATGAGTGGAGAAGTTTCTGTCAAAGGTAGACGTTGGTGTCATGTAATCCACTTCTTATGTGGACTGCCGCAGAGCTCGTAAAATCGTTGTATAACCATAGTGACTGTTGGTTCATATTGAAGAAAGTCCATTGCTTGTCCAGTACATCCAATGGTAACAGACGAAGTATAACTCCCAAACCCTCAATAGGATTTATCCGATGCACACCCGTTGTACACACCATTGGCATTCTTTGGAAATTTGTAAACAGACTTAAGTAAGTGGATTTATCCAGCACCCGCCACCAAAAGACAATGCCGTAAAGCAATATTGGGCGGACAACAGCTGTATATTCAATAAACTATTTTCGGGTACATGAGAATGTGGGTTGGATCCCTACTCAGACCACCTTACATTTCTTTCGACGACGGCCAACTCACTTAGTAATGGCGACACTATCGAGTACTTAGCCATGACAAAGCTTCTCAAAATACCGTTCGAAACCGGTGTAAAATTGTAGGTCCCAATCAGTGAGTGTGAGTGAGACTAGAAAACTAGGGAAGCTCTCCCCAATCCCTTTATGGTATGTAATAGAAAACCATTTATTTCATTTATTTTCGGGGATAGGACCCTCCAAAATACCGCTCGGAACCGGTGTAAAACTGTAGGTCCCAATCAGTGAGTATAAAACTAGAAATTCCTTCATGGTATATAATGAAAACCACTTATTTTTAAAATGTTGCTCCATTTATTTGCCATACCTGATGCGAATCATACAGTGTAGTCACTAAGTTACACTGTTTGGAGTTCATCAGGCTGTTAACATTTAAAAAGCGTAGACCGAAACTGAAAAGAGAGAGAAAAAAATCAAAGAAAATCATCATTAAAAACATTAAAACCCACATCTGTAACATGATTATATTATGTTTGTTCGCATCTGATACAGGTAGTAGCAACATTTGTAAGTTTATGCCAGACACCACTATCACAAGGTGTTAAATGACTTTTGACTTCTGTTAATGTTTAAAATCAAAATAATTGAAGATACCACGAACTCATGCCATATTAGATGGATGTATAACATTTAAGTTTATTTTTCAGATTGTACATGAAATGATACGAATAATACATTACAGTCAAGTCAAGAGTCAAGAGTTTACATGAGAGTTTCTTACATGGTTTACATTTCTTTAAATGCATAAATTAAAAGTTCAAGTGGAACTATATCCAAAGTTTTAACATGAAACGTCAAAAACGACAACAACAACAAAAAAAAAATTATAATGGTAATGAAAAATCCCCAGATGACTTTGAAATAGATAAAACATTTGATGATGATGATGATGGTGGTGGTGCTACAACATAAAACCTTCAATTGAAATCAAGAGATGACCTTAACAACAATGATTACACCGAAATGGTTCAGCAATTTGAGTGAGTTGATGTTAAGAGGGCATATCAAATATTGTCAGCAAAGAACCGGTAGTGTATTCTGTGAGTATCAAGAAAGGTCATTTATTTGTAAACCATGCCATTGAATATAGAGGGCGGTCCCAAAACTAGGCGACCTGACGTATAGATGGTGCCAGTAGTTAGAAGAAAATATTTTGGTGAAAAGTGTCAACCTTATAAAACATATGTTTTAAGTTTCGAGGTGCCACATTGTTTAGTATTTTTATTTGAACCAGCAAAAGTAAACGATCTCAGTGAATTTGTAAACATGGAACAAATTTGTCACCATTATGTAATTCAATATTTCCATTTGAAAGGTTTCAGTCCACGCAATATTAAAGCCGGGCTAGATTCTACTCTGGGGTAGTCTGCTCCTTCGTTTATGACTGTAAAATATTGGGTACCAGATCTTAAACGAGGTCGTAGTAGCTGGCAATACGAACACCGTAGTGGTCGACCAATTGAGTAGTCCGCATCAGACACGATTCAGAAAATCCATAATATGGTATCGTCGGCCAAAGGTGCGTGAGATAGGTGAAATGATAGGCATTTCAAAAAGAGCTATACATCGTATATTGAGCGAAGGTTGGAAGATAAGAAAGCTGTGCGCAAGATGGGTGTCGCGCTTGTTTTCAATAGAGCAAAAGCAGCGTCCTGAAGATTTTTCAATAGAGTGTTTGGAAATGTTTTACCGCAATATAGCCGAATTTTTGCGTCGATTTATAACCATGGATGAGACATGGGTCAACCACTTCACACCTGAGACAAAGGAACAGTCAAAGCAATGGACTGGATTAGGAGAATCGTGTCCAAAAAAGGCGAAAACGGAAACATTTATGCTAATTTATTGCAGCGTGTAAGTGATGAAGTCTAAAATTATGGAAAAATGCCGCATTTGGCGTAAAAGAAAGTGTCGTTTCAAGTTGTAATTTCCTTTAAGGATATATGAGATCAGTTTTCTCCGGTTAGTGAAAAAAATGTAAATGCCGCGGGTGGGATTCGAACTCACATTCGCTGGACGATCGTTTCGATGTTTGTGAAGCATCATCTTCATCAGCGTCTAGCCCGTTAAGCCACTGCGGTATGTATTTACACAAGTCACTCACCGAAGACATTTATTCATTGTGTGCAGAGTGATTGGTTGTCGCTACTTGCACATTGCTTTCCTACTTACACGCACTGATGCAGAAGTTTTGAAAGTTCTATTTATAAAACGAACTATTCAAGACAATGCTCTAGTTCACACATCCACTATTGCGTTGTTCAAAATTAATGAATTAAAGTTCGAATTGCTTCATCACGACCCTTATTCCCTAGATTTAGCTCCTATTTTCTTTTACGAAACTTGAAAAAATGGCTCGGTGGTAAAACATTTGCCAACAATGAAGAGGTGGAGTCTGCGGTTGATGGCTATTTTAAGGAGTTTGACAGTTCTTACTATAAACAGGGTATCGAAGCTATTGAATATCGCTGGAAAAGTGTATCGAGCTAAAAGGAGATTATGTGGAAAAATCCAAACTTTTTGGTGTCTTCTTTGTCAGGTCTGGGACTGTCCGTTGAGGTGGAAAGTTTCTGATAGCCATTCACTTAAGAATGGCCAGAAATAATTCCTTCATTGGGCAGTCCAAGCAGCTCACTACTTCCACGCAGTATGTCCTGGGAAATGACTTTTTTCGGCAACCGCCGTTAGCTAGCTGAGTGAGAAGGCGAAACACAGGCGCAGCCTGATTGGTTATGCGATCACTGTTATGTCTCAGGTTTGGTAGGTGACTGATGTCACTGAAGCTCTTCAAACTATCGGGCATATTATTTTATACTTAGAAGCCGGATGAGCCAAACATACGGGCGAACGGCGGATAGAAACCAAAAGAAGAAAACCCAGGTTCAACATACTGCATTCTGGTTAGCGTCTGATCCATAATGGGCTGCTGCATTCAAATATCCTGGCAGTAGGTAAAATTCGAAAACCCGGTGGACTGGGTTCTTCTCCCGCCACCGTTCATAATGGCAGTGAATATATATACACGAAAAAGAAAACAGAATCACCCCTATTTGTTGACAACCTCCGCAAACGTTATAAGGACCACGATTTACGGATATGCACTTGGAATGTAAGAACTCTATATAAATCCGGTGCAAGTATCCAATTGGCTGATGTCCTCGAAAGTTATAAGGCTGACATTACCGCTATCCAGGAAATGCCATGGACAGGACATGGCTGCGCAAGAAAATATGTATACATATACTACAGTTGTCATGAGAAAATATACGAATTTGGTTGCGGATTTGTAGTTTGCAAAAGACTGCGGCATCTAGTCTCTAGGTTCAATCCTGTGAGTGAACGTATAGCCACAATCCGTATAAAAGCGAAATATTTTTATATATCCCTAATTTGTGCGCATGCCCCGACAGAAGAGAAAGATGATGATCCCAAAGAGATATTCTATGAGCGCCTAGAGGAAACGTATGACCGCTGCCCTGGCCATGACATTAAGATTTTACTAGGAGATTTTAATGCTAAAGTCGGCAGGGAGAATGTGTTTAATCCAACTATTGGCAATTTTAGTCTACATGCTGACAGTTCCGACAACGGTATGTAACTGATAGACTTTGCCGCGGTAAAAAACATGGTGGTTAGTGGTACAAGATTCCAGCATAACGACATTCACAAGTCTACTTGCGTATCCCCTGATCAAAGAACGCGGAACCAAATTGATCACGTGGTAATTGATGGAACGCACTCATCCAGTGTAATGGACGTACGAGTGATCAGAGGAGCTAACATTGATTCTGATCACTACCTGGTAGCAGCAAAGTTTCGCACAAGATTAAGCAGAGGGAAAATCGTGCGAAACTGAGACGCAGAGAAACGTAGACATCGGAAAGCTGCAATTACCAGAGGTATCCACAGCCTACTCAAGAGAGCTCTCACAACTTTTGGCACAGAACCCACGCCCTACAGATGACGATCCAGAAGCGCAGTGGAATCCCATTTCCGACTCTATAAATTTAACGCAACAGCCGTACTTGGTTTCGAAAAACCATTTCGCAACAAACCATGGTACTACGATGAAGAGTGTCGCATTGCAAATGATGAAAATAACGCTGCACGTATGGCAATGCTTCAGTCAATTGCAACGCGAGCTGCAACTGAGCGGTATAGGGAAAAAAAGGAGGTAAAACGTTTCTTTAGCCGTAAGACACGGCAGTGGAGAAAGCGCGAGAGCGAGTAAATTGAGACATACAGAAGTGAGAACTAAGCCCGAAAATTCTACCAAAAAGTCAAAAACGTAACTAATGGACATGATTTAGGGCCCCTTCTGTAAAGACAAGGATGGAAATCTCATCGAGGATGTGCAGAGCATGTTGGGAATATGGGGAGATAATTTCTCTGCGCTATTGGTACCTATGATATTCAATGACGAGAAAATCGATCATAATTTGGACGACGACGTCGATTGACCACCTCCTAACCAAGACGATTTCAGAACAGCTATTGTCCGGCTTAAGAACAACAAAGCCGCAGGGGCAGGTGGATTACCGGCGGAGTTGTTTAAGACTGGCGGCGATGAGCTGATAAGGTGCATGCATCAGCTCATTAGCAAAATTTTGTTAGATGACTGCATGCCCGGCGATTGGAGTCTCAGTGTACTATGTCCCATATTTAAAAAAGGTGACCCGAGTCTCTGTGCCAACTACCGTGGAATAAGCCATTTATCCATAGCATATAATGTCCTATCAAGTATAATGTGCGAAAAACGAAAACCAATTATCGCTGGCCTGATTGAACCATACCAGTGTGGCTTAAGGCCTAGAAAATCGACCACTGCCCAGATTTTTACGCAACGCCAAATTCTGGAGAAGACCAACGAAAAACAAATCGACACCTATCATCTATTTGTCGATTAGAAGGCGACCTGCGATAGCCCGTTGCGGAAGAAACTTTACGAAGCAATGTCTGAGCTTGGTATTCCTGCAAAACTCATACGCCTTTGCAGGATGTCCCTGACGAACAGCAAATCCGGCGTGAAAGTTGGTAAGGATCTTACCGAACCTTTCGAAACTAAGCAAGACCTCAGACAAGGTGACACCCTGTCGTGCGATCTCTTTAACATCTTAATAGAGATTATTCTGAGTTGGAAATCATTTGGCGCACAATTAGAAAAGTTATTGCGGAGTTTTCGAGAATTGAGAAGGATTCAGCAAAAGTGATTCTGACAGTAAATGAGGACAAGACTACATTAATGGTTTCTGCGAGTGTGATTCGGATAATTTCGAGGTGGTGGACGAATTTATATACCTCGGATCTGTCGTAAACAAAAACAACAACGTCAGCCTTGAGATCAAGCGGAGAATTGTGTTTGCGAATAGATGTTATTTTGGGCTAAGCAAGCACTTTAGAGATAAAGCCCTCTCTCGAGTAACACAAGTCCAGCTGTACCAGACTCATACAACCTGTCTTGCTTTATGGCGCAGAATCCTGGGTTTTATCGCAAGCAGACGAAACATCTGTAGGAGTCTTCGAGAGGAAAATACTCCAAAAAAATGGTATGGCCCTATAGTGCATGAACCATGAGCTGTATGAGCCACATCCCGACATTGACATAGTTAAGCGGATCAAATTAACACGATTGCGCTGGCTAGGCCATGTCAGTAGAATGGATGAAGACGAAGCAGCACGAAGGATTTTCGAAACCGAACTCGAAGGAAGACGAAAAATAGGAAGACCAAGACTCCGCTGGAAGGATCAGGTTGACGAATCCCTGCGTGCACTTGGCATTGCCAACTAGAGAGATAATGCAAACGATGGAACTGGTTGGCGAAATATGTTATCTTCGTTTTGTAAGGGCCCCTGGCACCCCGAGGTTTTTCGAGACAGGAAAGAGTATAGCGCGTCATTGTAATTCAGTTTTATTTTCTAGTGCTCAAATTTCAAGATATTGATGTTACCGGCATGTGGTAACCTTAATGAAATTTAGTATAAGGCTTCAAGTCATTAAACGCCAATCACCCATTAAGACAAGAGTGATTCCACGCCCATTTTGGTACCTCCCATACAAATATTGGTTGGCCGTCTGGTTATTCGGCACGGGAAGTCCTGCAAAACCAAACCAAACTTTATGAAATTTTGTACTAGACAATATTTAGTCAAATACCACTCTCCATTTGAAAATGAGCGGTTGTGCCACACCCATTCTTGTACCGCCCCTACAAAAGTTGGGCGCATTTCCGATTGGCCGTCGCGATAACTCCTGTTAACCACAACCGATCGTAATGAAATTCGGTACTAGACAATGTTTTGCTTAAAGCTACTGTGTAATTAATAGTTGACTAATGCGCCACGCCCTGTTTCGCACCTCCTATAAAAAAGTTGGTTGGCGGATACGATATCTCCAGTAAACCACAACCGATCCTAATAAAATTTGTTACTGATCAATATTTTTGCAAAAACTACTGTGTAATAAAAAATTAACAACTTTGCCAGGCCATTTTTGTACCTCCCATGTAAACATTGGGCGGACATTTGGTTGGTAGTCAGAAAAGTTGCCCAAAACCATTTAGGTTCCTGCACGCTGAAAAATTTTCCTTTTTCAGGTGTTTACATGCAAATATAACGTGTTTGTAGCTTGTCACAAATATAGTATACTTGTGTCCAAACACATTGTGTTTACTATTCAATATAACATGTTTGGGCACAAAGATTAATTGGTTGTAATATATGTTTGGGTGACCCAAATATGGTATTGTTTGTTGAAAACTACTAAAAACACTCCTGCCTGTCACCATAAAGAAACCATAAATAGTAGATCTTTAATTCACGACAGCAATGCTTGCAAACATGTATATAGTTCCTGCAATATGTTGCTGGGTCCGATATTTTTCAGCGTGTAACTAAGTAGGTTATTAAATAATATTTAGCGCAATGTCAATCTGCTATTGAATATGGTCACAATAGAGGGGTTTTTTTAACAGAACTTGAACGCAATGGATGACTTCGGGTGAGGGTATGTTTAATACGGTTCATTCGACTGAAATTAATGTACTGGTTTTAATGGTATTCTTCACAATACAAATAATTACTGGAAACACGTGAAGCAATTCCTGCTAAAATTGTAGATTGACAAGCACAAGAGCCAGCGTAGAATATTGTAAAGTTTGCATATCTGTTTGATTAAGTCATTTTACCGACTCTCTGGGTTAGTGGTTGCACATAATACAGTAGGAAACACCCCTCGTTTATATTCAGCCTTGTCCAAGTTTAGATGATCTTATCAAATTTTAATGTTTAAACAATTTTAAGTCAACAATACCTTTCTTTAAATCATTTGCATTTAAAAAAAAAAGAAGTGAATTGCAACACAATGATGATGGTAATGAGTATGATTTTCATGATGATAGTTGTCATGGGTACGAGTACCAACAATCAGTACCTACCTAGTATAATGTCATAGACACTTGTAACAAAGTTCGCGTATATACGGGTACAACAAGTCTTGTTGTTATGCAATTTCAACAATCAGATATTGTTTGTATATTATTTTTAAATTTATTTATTATTATCATCATTTTAATCAATCAATAAGTGTGACATCAATAAACATAAAGTGAGTGCACAGTTGTATCACCATTTCATTACTCAGCTATAAACAATAGAATTCGAATTCGAAAACAAAATAATTTCGCTTAGCAGTTTTGAAATATTGCACGATCTCGGGATTTCAATTGATTTGCAGTAGTTACAAAGACCTCCAGGGGATAGATATTTTTTATAGGTGAAATTTACCGAAAGGTGTTTAATGATTTTAGTCACAATGGCAAATGGTGTCTGTTATAATTTGAAATTTGTGAATTACATCCACTTAATTATTTATACGACTATTTACCACTTGCAACATGAAAAGGCATCTCATAACAACGATTTTTAAGTGTCTCGACCATATGCACTTTCACCACATTTAAGCAAAGGAAGGTTTGGTGGGTGTTTATCATTCTGGTCCCTCGATCATTTCTGTATTGTCCACAGTAAATTAGGCAATAGCCTACCTTTAATACTAAAGATAGACAAGAGGCCCTTGATCTCACCGTTGCCTCACAGGACACCTTTGAGATTATCAACGAATGATAGATGTCGAGTATGCATTCGTTTTCCAATCATCGCAGAAAATCTCGCGGAATATTGCCACTTTGTCGGTTCCAAGAAACGTTCGTAAAACAAACTGGACCAAGTACAAACAAAGTTTGAACGGAATTATGAAAACCATTACTCTTTCGAAACTCTTACAGCTGCTGAGGTTGACGATCTTCCAGTTGCTCTCACTTCTGTTCTTAACACACCAATGGATACATTGTACCCTATTGGTTCCTACCTTGGCTATGAGTAAACCTCCGTGGTGGAATAAGAATCTTGGAAACACTTCTACCACCATCTTGGAAACACCTCTACAACGGCATACAAAATGCGTCTGAAACTTTTAGACTGGGGAAAGTATTCTCGACGACTCCCACATCTCTGGGTTATCTGAAAGAATAAAACGGGTGGTGGACGACATCGAGTGACGTTGTATTTCCTACTTTACACACACGTTCCAGGAAACTGATGCGAACATATAAGATCGGACTCACTGAACAACTACGTTAATGCAGGAAAAATCGAGACAAAAGACACACTACATAGGGCAATAGGAAGTTTTAAGCCCTACGAATCACCTGAACCCTACGGCATAGAACCAGTGTAATTACAACACATTTTGGCTCCCTGGCTTCTGAAATGGCATACGAGCTGCATCACGCTACCCTATATTCCCATTAGATGGAGAGAATTCAAGGTGCTATTCATTCCGGAAGCAGGGAAATCGCATACTAGTCCAAACGACTTTGTATAATCTTTTCCTCTGAACGCATTGTAAACGATGATTGACTCATATCTGCAAAAGATCGTAGGTACATACTTCTCAGCTGTCCACATGCCAGCACCAAAACCACTCTGCATGCTTTATACCATTTCCAATAGAAATTTACAAAACATCAATTTAATTTTGAAAAATATCAAATGAAATTTGAAAATTATATTTGAAATTTCAAATACGATACATCATTTGGAATTTAAAGTTTATATTTCAAACTTGAAAAACATCTATTGATGTTTAAAAAACATCAATTGAAATTTAAAACACAACAATTTCAATTTAAAAAACTTCAGTTCAAATTTGAAACACATCAATTGAAATTAAAAAATCATCAATTGGAAATTAAAAACATTAATTGTAATTTCAAACACATCAATTCAAAACCAAAAAAAAAATAAATTGAAATGTAAAACGCATCAATTTAAATTCAAAAAATATTATTGAAATTCAAAAAACATCAATTGAAATTGAAAAACATCAGTTGAAAATTAAAAATACACAAGTCGAAATTTAAAAGACATCAATTGAAATTTAAAAGTTATTAATTGAAATTATAAACATCAATTGAAATTTAAAAAACCTCAATTGAAATTTTTAAAACAAACTGAAATTTAAAAAACATCAGTTGAAATTTAAAAAAACATCAATTGAAGTTCAAAAGACTTCAATTTGAAATTTGAAACACATCAATTGAAATTTAAAACTCATCAATTGAAATTAAAAAAACTTCAATTGAATTTTAAAACACATCAATTGAAATTTAAAAGACTTTAATTGATTTTTATAAACATCAATTGAAATTTAAAAAACTTCAATTGAAATTTAAAAAATAAACTGAAATTTAAAAAACAGCAATTGAAATTTAAAAAAACATCAATTGAAGTTCAAAAGACATCAATTTGAAATTTGAAACACATCAATTGAAATTTAAAAAATAATTGAAATTTAAAAACACCAATTTAAAAGACACCAATTGAAATTTGAAACACATGAAATTTGACATTTGAAATTGAAATTTATTATTTTTTTTTAATTTGAAATACATCGATTGAACTTTAAAAAACATAAATTGATATTTGAAACACATCAATTGAAATTTAAAAATTCTATTTGAAATTTAATATTCTTTTTTTTTTTTGATTTGAAATACATCAATTGAACTTCAAAAAACACCAACTGAAATTTAAAACAATCAATTGAATTTTGAAGACGTCAATGAAACTTTTAAAGATGTCAAGAAAAAATTTATCTACCGAATTTATGTATTAATTTTTTAAATTTCAATTGATCTTTTAAAATTCAATTGATTTCTTTTAAATTTCAATATATGTCGTTTACATTTCAATTTGTGTTTTTTGAATTTCAATTGAATTATTTCAAATGTCAAAAATAAATATTAAATTTCAATTGATGTATTTGAAATTTCAAATAGAATTTTTAAATTTCAGTGAACTTTTATTTAAATTTCAATTGGAAATGGTGTAGTAAGATGCATAGAGAAATCTATGAATCTAAAGGAATACACTCTTATCGCATTTGTTGATAAAGAGGGAGTATTTAACATCGTCTTACTGGGATCAATAAAATCGCCTCTATCTACAAGTTGTGTTGACCAGAGGATCATTAATTTTATATATGAATATGGACAGTTGAAAACCTAAAGCGGGAGTCGTATCACCATTTCTCTGGAATTTAGCATTGGATAGGGTTTTGCTCTAGCTGGAGGGATCAGGTTGAACAGTCGTAGCATATGCTGACGATCTGGCAATTGAAGTGCAGAAAAAATACCCTTCCACGTGCAGAGATGTGCTCCAGGACTTATACAGGAGACTCTCTACTATTTCCATATCCCGGATAGGCAGGAATGGAAAGAAAGTATAGAAAGCATTTAGGCTTCTACGCTGATGACTCCAAACTATTTGACATAGAAGTGTTTGGAGTATATTCTAAACAGATGTACATCTTTCATAAAGGGTATCATACCATTGTAGTGTCTTTCAGGCAGAAGTTATGGTAATCAGAGAAGTTGTCCTTTGGCTGGGGCGAAAACTCATCACCCCCTTGGGTATCAACATTTACTCCGACCATGAGACTGCTATACAATCTATGCAATCTAGTTTCCTGGCTTCAAGGACTGTCCATAATTGCCGCGCATCTCTAAATTATATGGCTATGAAGTTGGATGCCCGCTATCGTTGCCGTGGCATAGAAATATTCCAGTGGACCATAGAACGGATAAGCTGGCGATATCAGGAACTATCTTACTTGTTCCATTGGCTATGAAGTATTTTGTAGTATGTTGCAAGTATGTTGCAGAAATGCGGATGGTATACGGGTTGGAGGCACAAAATTTAGGATCACCAAGCCGAGTTATGTGGTGGGTTTGTATTATGCACGCTGAAAATACGGCAACAGCAACATATTTCAGGAGACATGTATATGTTTGCAAGCTATGTTTTCAGGAACTGAAGATTTATTGCATTTTTGTGTTTATGTTGTCAGTCTCGTTTTTGTATTATAACCTATTACCCTTATATAACCTATATTATAACCTATTTATTTATATTATAACCTATTACCCTTTGTGTCTCCAACTTGTAATATTGAATACCAAACACAATGTGTTTGGACACAAGTATATTATATTTGCGACCAGCTACATAAAAAACAAATAAATAAATGGTTTCCCATTACATTCCATGAAGGGACTGGGGAGAACTTCTCACAATCACTGAGCTGTGCACTTTCTAGTTTTCACTCACTGATTGGGACCTACAGTTTTACACCGATTCCGAACGGTAATTTGAGAAGCTTTTTCATGGCTAGATACTCGATAGTGTCGCCGTCACTATGCAAGGTAACCGCCGCCGAAACAAAATTTGAAGGTGGTCAGAGCCGGGTTCGAACCCAGGATCTCATGTACAAGAGCCGCGCACACTATCCATTGCACCACCGACGGCCACGCTACACGCTACCACGACAAGCTACAACCATGTTATATTTGCATTCAAACAACAACACAAGACATATTTTTCAGCGTATACGTGCTATTTATATTGCTGGACAGTTGATACTGGGGGATTACTGGAGTTCAAGCGAGGACGAAAATGGCTCAGGCCTTTTTCTATTAGAAACATTTTTATTTTAGTGTATATATTATTCATTGTACGGTGTTTAGTTCTATAGTGTCGCGTTAATTGTTCACTTTATATAAGTACATCCCAGTATTTCATATATCTTTCTGGCTTTTTCCTCTTCTCAGGACAATCATCATTTGTTAGCCCAGACCATCGGGTATTTTCGTTGGAAAATTGGTATGTTTTGTTGTTGTTTGTATGCAAATATAACGTGTTTGTAGCTTGTCGCAAATATAGTATAATTGTGTCCAAACACATTATGTTTGCTATTCAATATAACATGGTTGGGACACAATGATTCATTGGTTGTAATATATATATTTGTCACCCAAATGTGGCTTTGTTTGCTAAAAACTGCTGTAAACAAAAACGCGACAGACAGTAAAGAAACAAAAAGTAGCAGATATTCAATTTACGAAATCAATACTTTCAAACATTCACATGGTTCCTGCAATGTGTTGCTGGGGACGATATTTTTCAGCGTGCAGCATCAACTGCATAATCATTAAGTGATCATTTAATCATTAACTATATGTGTACTTAACCTATTTCTGATCTTGGGGAGAATAGAAAATGTAGTCAATATTAAATTCAATGATCACTGATGTTGCAGCATGTGAAGTTATGAACCCTCGCGTGTGAAGATTATAACAGAATAAAGAACACCCCGATTTGTATTTGTATTGAGGTAGGAAATAGGTATATTTCACTTACTTGATTACAATTACAATCCGGGTTCACCTCATATTTCATAGCTTCACGTACCAGATAAGGGGAAACATGTCCGGCTAGTGGCAGAGGGATCTGAGGAAAATTAGATACAGGATTGTATTCTTAAATGAACTATTGAAACAATTTCAATTACAAAATATGGATTAGCAACAAAATTCTGTTTAGCAACATGTTTTTAATGCACGTTTGTTTTTTATTGCTTAAGTGTCATTTCACCATTCGATTGAGGGTTAGCATGTCTACATCATTTCCAATTGAAATTTGAAAAATATTAACTTAATTTTGAAAAATAACAATTGAAATTTGAAAATTCTATTTGAAATTTGAAATACATCAATTGAAATTTAAAAAAACATCAATTGAAATTTGAAACACATCAATTGAAATTTGAAACACATCAATTGAAATTTGAAACACATCAATTGAAATTTGAAAAACATCAATTGAAAATTGAAAGACATCAATTGAAATTTAAAAATTATTAACCGATTTTTTGTATTAAATTTTTAAATTTCAATTGGTGTATTTTAAATTTCAATTGATGTATTTTAAATTTCAATTGATTTCTTTTAAATTAAAATTGATGTGTTTCAAATTTCAATTAATGTTTTTCAAATTTCAATTGATTTATTTCAAATTTCAAATAGAATTTTCAAATTTCAATTTCAATTGATTTTTCTCAAATTTCAATTGGAAATGGTGTAGTTGGAGCTAACCAACAGTTATATATTCCAAATTCCAAACAAACTGACTGGTATAACTGTTGGATAGCTCCAACTTAATGATAACCAAATATGTTGAAAAAATATGATAAGATGAATCATACAGTATCATACGTGTTTAGCAACATGTTGCTAAGCTAAATATAAAGTATTCAGATACAAAAATTGTACAAATAAAACTATTGTTATTTTGAGTACTCAAGTTCACATGAGTCTTTGCAATATATTTCTAATAAATATTAGCAATTTCAATTAGTTGCTTTAGTTGTTAGAGAAAGTTGATGTTTAGGATCGGCATTAGATGGCGATTGGTGAGCCGATATTTCTCCAACCCATAAACTGACATCTGTATGTGGGAAGTATTATGAAATATTTACGACTCTATGTGAATCTCCAATTAATTACACAAAATTTGTTTATTATAAACATTTACACCATAAAAAATACAAATATGTTGCTGAAAAAGGAAATGACTGAATGAACGAAATTTTGAATTTAACCATGAAACCACAGGCAAAAATCATTATAATTATGAGAAATAACATGACAGATATGCAATGTTAAATAACTAAGCCATGTGTATAATTGTAATAATAACACAAGTAATATTGGCTAATTATACCTTCCATACCCACAAGAAAGAGGGTATACATATATCACGTGATACGGAAAAAGTGTAATGCATAGAAATTGTCATACTAGACCCTAAATCGAAAAACTTAGTATAAGATTGTGGTTTCTTCTTTACTTTACATTTGTTGCCTATTTTACAACCTCATGAGGTCTGATGCCTTCGTCATATTAATTAAACAAACAAATAAATAAATTAAAGAAATTCTAACATATGTCTCACAATGGTTCTATACTTCGCCTTTTCACGCCAGTCGGCAACACCAAGGAAATGGATGGATTCTTCGGCCCGGTCTTTACAACGGAGTCTTGGTCGTCCTCTTTTCCTGCTTCTATCGGGTACGGTATCGAAAACCTATCGCGCTGGCTCACCTTCATCCATTCTCATAACATAGTCTATCCACCGCAATTGGCCTAATTAGATTCCCCTAGCTTTGTCCACGTCAGAATACATGATGATTTTCCTTAACAGGATCATCTATTTTACTGAGTACTTTTCTCTTGAATACTCCCAGGTGTTTGTCAACCGTTTGCGATATGACCCAAGTTTCGGAGCCATTTGCCACGACAGGTAAAATGAGAGTCTGGTATAGCTGGACTTTTGTTTGTCGAGAGAGTTCTTAAACTGCTTGCTGAGCCCAAAATAGCATCTATTTGCAAGCACAATTCTCCTATCTATCTCCAGACTGACGTTGTTGTCCTTTCTCACGGCAGATAAATTCATCTACCACTTCAAAATTAAATCGGTTGTAAATATTAAAGTGCGGACCAAGTCGAGAGGTTTCTCTAGTCGTTGACACCATCAATTTTATCTTGCTCTCATCAAAAGAAAGACCCACCTTCATTGATTCCTTTTCGATTCTTGAAAATACTGCAGTAACCTCTCGCAAATTTCGCCCAACGATGCCTGAGTCGTCAGCATACGCCAGCAACATATGGCTTTTCGTGTTAATGGTCTTGTTCGTTTTTACTGCAGCTTTTCTCATTATTCTCTCCATTAAGATGTTGAAGAGATTGCACGAAAGAGTGTTGCCTTGTCTCAGTCCTCGCTTGGTACAGAATGGTTCGGTGAGTTCTTACCCCACCTTCACTGCTGATTTGGTGTTGGTCTGTATCATTCTACATATGCGGATCAGTATTGCCGGAATACCAAGTTCAGACATAGCTTCGTACAATTTTCCCCGTCTGGGGCTATCGAAACCAGCTTTGTAATCGGCAAAAAGATGGTATGTAACGATTTGTTTTCGTTGGTCTTTTCCAGTATTTGACGTAGCGTGAATATTTGGTCAGACGTGGACTTAAATAAATAAATTACATCCCATGAAGGGATAGGGGAGCACTTCTCATAATCAGTGAGCTGTATACATTTACACTCACTGATTTGGAACTACAGTTTTACACCGGTTCCGAACGGTATTTTAAGAAGGTACTCGCTACTGCCGCCGTCACTAAACGAAGAAGGTACTCGCTAGTGCCGTCGTCACTAAACGAGGTGACCGTCGTCAAAATGAATGTAAGGTGGTCAGAACAGGGATAGAACCCTCGTTCTCATGTACAAGACTCGCGCACAATAACCATTGCACCACCGACGGCTACCAGTCGTGGACTAAAATCAGACTAATAAGGTCGAATTAGGTTTTCAACAATTTGCTTTAGTCTCTCACACAATACGCTCGACAAGACCTTATACGCGATGGATAAAAGACTGATACTGCGATAGTGGGAACAGACACACCGATCATCTTTTTTGTATACAGGACATATTACACTGCGACTCCATTCATCGGGCATAGATTCACCCAAACATATACCGCATATAAGTTGATGCATGTGGGCCAGCAAAAAGCTCAACGGGTAGCGCATCCACATCAGCGGACACAATCCTTGGTACAATCTATATTCTTCCATAAGCATTACCTTCAGATCTTCAGTGGAAGAATTTTAGTGGAGTTGTACTGAAAAGTGGTCTCTCCACATTTTAAGCACACACTGCTTATCTGTCACCAGATTCCCATTCCCGTCCTTGCCATGAAGGAATTGGGGAGAGCTTCCCACAACCTGTGAACTGTGCGTTTTCTAGTTTTATGCTCACTGATTGGAACCTACAGTTTTACACTGCCGAAAGAAATTTAAGGTGGTCAGAGCAGGGATCGAACTCGGGATCTCATGTATAAGAGGCGCGTACACAAACCATTGCACCACCGATGGCCACAATCGATCGTCTTATCCTCTGAAAAAATATTCGGGATTCATTATTCATCCTATGCATTTTTGTCTTTTCACTCTCACTCTGTTCCCACTGGCATGTTTCCCCCTAAGTAGTTGGGTTTCCTCCCTTCTCAGCCTCTTGTATCACTCACTCGCAGCACGCGCTGTAGCTGACTGTTTCGTTGCCATACGTGCAGCGCCTTTTTCATCAGTTGCAATGCGACATTCTTCGTCGTACCACGGCTTACCTTTCTGAGGTAGTCAAGTTCAGTCCTTGCAGCGGTTTCCAAAGAATGGGAGATATACTTCCACGGCGCTTCTTGGTCCTCGGGAGGGGGAGTATTCCTACTCTAGCGGGAGAGTGATCTTCTGTTGTTAGGCCTTTGATATCTCCGGTAGCTAGCTTTTCCCGTGCTCGGCTTCGTACGTTTTTCGCCCTGCTCAGTTTTCTGCTAACTTTCGCAGCCACCAGGTAATGATCCGAGTCGATATTGGAACCTCGACTCACACGTGTACATCCATTACACTAGAAGAGTGCCTGCCATCGATTACCAAGTGATCAATCTGGTTCTTCGTTCTCTGCAAAGACGATCAAGAAGTAGACGACCAGAAGATGTGCGCAATTTGGCAATCCTCGAGGAAGAGAACCAAAAAGTGGTCACAATTCACTCCAACGTATTTCTTTCCCGCGACATATCTTGATTATTTCATACGTTTTGCATAGTTTAAGTAATTTTTTGCATAGTTTATGCAATTTGACTATCAAAAAGCTGCTCGTGTATTGAAATATTCAATGAAGAGAGTAAGAGATTGAGTAGAGAATGATTAATGCTTCACTTGTTTTGTTTGTTGGAATTCGAGTGACGAGAGATTTTAATTGTCTACTTTAGTACATCGTTTTTGTTCTCTGATCAGCAGATTACCAGGTCGCTGAAATCGTGTACTGCTGAAGTCGTGTCGTCGAAATCTATCAATCTTATTCCATTATCGAAGGTGGTATCATGTAGACTGTGATTACCGATGGTTGATCGAAAGACACTTTCTTTTCCCAATGTGGCATTAAAATTGCCTAGAATAATCTTAATGTCGTGGTCAGGGCAGTGTTCTTTTACTTCCTCCAGATGTCGTCGTTATCCAAATTAACGAGCTGTTGAAATATTTCGGTTTGATACGAATAGTGGCTATGCCTTCACTCACCGGATTGAACCTTGAAACTAGGTATCGCAATCTCTTACATCCCATGAATTTATTGGGGAGAACTTCTCACAACCAGTGACTTATGCGCTTTCCATTTTTCGCTCCCTGATTGGGACCTACAGTTTAACACCGATTTCGAACGGTATTTGAAGAACCTTTTTCATGGCTAAGTATTCGATAGTGTCGCCATCACTAAGCGAGGTGGCCATCGTGGAAGGAAATGTAAGTTGCTCAGAGGATTGAACCCGTGTTCTCATGCTGCGCACACTAGCTACATGACCATGAAGTTTAAGTATTACATGACATAAAACGTTGAGAATCTCTGCCTTCAAATTACTATCAAACAAGGTAGTCAGTCGTAAGTATATGGCAAAAGCCTATTATTCATAATTATGTTATATTATTTGTTTTGCTGGTCTTTCAAAGTCACTTCACCAATTGTTGGTGTAGGAATTAGACTGATTCATGGAAATGTGTATCTGGGGAATATAAATCATAAGATACCTACCTCAGTGTTTACCCTTCTGCACAGACAAATTACTTAAGTAAATATGAATGATAATATCATTTACCATAAATTCAAATCTAACCATTTACCACAACATTTAATTTGTTCATATCTTTTGTTCGAGTACTCAGTCGAACGAATTGTTTAAGGAAATTAATTTAATATTTATGTTCAAGTTGTTATGCACAACAAGACTAAGGGCCAATTTCACACTCGTTTTTCAATTTAAAAGCTAACAGGAAATTTTCATATTAAATGACAAACGTCGGGAGAGAATTTTTTTCAACTGTGAAACTGTGATAAGTAATTAAGTAACAAACTATTTTTTGAGAGAGATAAATTATTGCACAAGGTCATTTATTGGTCATTTATTTATAACCAACATCTAAATGCAAAAAGCACCATGAGGGAAGGTTTAGGTAATGACTGGTAATCTATAGGTAATCTAATCTATAGCTATTGACACTACTCAAGATAGACTAACTTTTTCATAAAAGACTGGCCCTAAGTGGGATGGAATTTTGCCCTGTCGTGTGTTTTGATCCCTGTGGCCGTCGGTAGTGCAATGGTTAGTGTGCGCGGCTCTTGTACATGAGATCCTCGGTTCGAACCCGGCTCTGACCACCTTCAAAAAAAAATTTCTTTCGGCGGCGGTCACCTCGCATAGTGACGGCGACACTATCGAGTATTTAGCCATGAAAAGGCTTCTCAAAATACCGTTCGGAATCGGTGTAAACTGTAGGTCCCAATCAGTGAGTGAAAACCGGAAAGCGCACAGCTCAGTGATTGTGAGAAGTTCTCCCCTGCCCCTTCATGGGATGTAATGGGAAACCATTTATTTATTTTTTGTGTGTTTTGATCCCTACTTCTCAACCTAAAATTTCATGTCCCAAAGTTGAATATAAATTTATTCGCACTTATTGATTGGGCAAAATGATGCCCGACAAATGGCCGCTGTCGGTGTTGATGCAAATTTAAGTTCTATTCAATTTCTACGAACAAAGTGAGACATGGATAGTGTATTCAAAACCGAAATCGGTTAACCGAATTACGGTCGGTTAACCGTATGTAGGTTTTCTAAACCGGATATTTCAAGTCGATTAAGCGGGTTTTTCGGTTTTTACACAATTGATATAACGCCGCAGAATTACGCACCTAAAGCCTTTTTCATAGCTCACTATGGTTACTGATCCCATTGGACAGATACAAAAGACTTTGCCAACGAATATTTCGCCGATAATTTTCTGAAATACATTATCCAAGGCAATAGAAGTCATGTCTTTCAACTCCGATTTAGATATACATAAGTTCCGGAACTAGTGACAACACAGCTGATATGTTAGCAGAAATGCATAAAAAACGGTATTCACAGTCCAAAAAGATGAAGAATTAGTTAAGTCAAATATGTATGAGAACAAATATGTAGGTTAAATAAAAAAAATCAATGAGTGTTTAAACTCACGGGCGATGTGTTCACACCTTTTTGATACACGGGACCTGTTCGATTTCTATGAAAACATTAGTAAATGTTACATTGGAAAATAAAACAAGAATAGTTTTTGTGCTGAAAGCTCTTTTGCTATTGCACTTTCTTATTTCTCTCATCTGCTTTAACATTCGATGTAATATTGTTAAAATAAATACAGCAATATTTAGCTCACTGAAATAATTGCTTTTGTTTTGTCATAAACAGAGCGACGACAAAAAGTATTGAATAGTATAGGGATTGCACCCTTTTTACTAATACCAGATAGAGGTTATGGTTCAAAACATCGAACAAAATAACAACAACGGCATTTCGTTTTGTGTGTTAAAATTATTGTGTTAAATACAACACAAATGTATGCTAATAATAACAGTCAGTAAAAAAGTTTAAACCACATTTAAATTTCACGGGGTTTTCACTAAAACGACATGAAAAATTAAAGCAAGAAGTTATTGTAATTCCACCTGGTGTATGTCACTTTTCGTCAAACATCTCTCTATCACACCGACCGCATCACGAAGAGTGTGAAAGGAAACGTCAGATGAGCCAAATATTCTCTCTAGTCTGATTTTACTCTATGCTAGTACCTTTACATGCTGATCTCCATCATGTGCTGGTTTTACAAACCGAAACATGTTGATAGTGACATTTGAAAATTAAGCCTAATGTAAACAACTTACTAATATAATACGTATATTAATTACAATTGTAATCATAATTGACATATTAGATAATCGGCTATTTTTATTGTAATACTCTGAACTTTGTTGCCGTTTATTTTGCAACATGTTGCTTAGCATTCGATGATTTCATGTTTATTTATATCCGCATTCTAGCAATTAATTAGTTATGGCCAACAAAATTTGCATGGTATTCAAGTGTTTACGATCAATTTCATCATCAAATAGGAAATCCATCTTTAAATATTTATGAATATGTAAAATACATTAGTAAACACTTGAAAGAAAACAAAATTATTGAAGATTTTATTACACTTATGTACATAAAGTGGCGAGCGAAATTGTAACAGGGTTGACACAGTCTGGAAATAAATTTGTATGTTTTAAGTATTTGATAAAAAACAAAAAAAAAACTTAACATTAACTAAATCAGTTTATTGTTCTCTTGTGAATAAAAACAAAAATAATTTTAATTCTATGGTGATAAATACAAAGTATATATTGCAAAGTTATACAAATGTTACAATTTTGCAGTCTGGTTTAAGTTTATTTTATTTGTTTTCTGATCCAATATTTTGTCCAGTCGCCTTTGGCTTGTATACAGCGAGGCATGCTGCTGCAAAATTTTCCAGTCATTTCCCCTGGAATCGCATCCCTAGTTTCTTTTAGTCTATCCCACAGCTCGTTTACGCCTTTTGGAGCATATGGGTACTTGGGAAGCTGAGATTTTATGTAACTATTATATGTTTATTGTGGCCGTCGGTGGTGCAATGGTAGTGTGCGCGGCTCTTGTGCATGAGGAAGTGGGTGCAATCCCTACTCTGACCACCTTAAATTTCTTTCGACGGCGGTCACCTCGCTTAGTGACGGCGACACTATCGAGTATTTAGCCATGGAAAAGCTTCTCAAAATACCGTTCGGAACCGGTGTAAAACTGTAGGTCCCAATCAGTGAGTGTAGAACTAGAACGCGCACAGCTCGCTGGTTGTGAGAAGCTCTCCCTAATCCCCTCGTGGGATGTAACGGGAAACCATTTATTTATTTTTTTTTTATTTTATGTAACTCCAAAAGTTTTAAGTCCGGAGACTGCACTGACCACTTCATGGTTGTAAATTGTAATTGTTTTGGGTCGTTGTCATGCTGAAAAATCACTCGTTTGCAGATATTGTCCTTTTTTGATATTACCTTCAATTTTAACCAGAGGACCTACTCCATTCTTCTTAATACATCCCAATACGATTATGGATCCACCACTATGCTTCATGGATTGTGTTACTGCATTGCGGGTAGTAGTATTTGGATCTTTGGTCCAGTACCAAGTACGGCCATCGGACTCAAATCCATTGATTTTAGTCTCCCCAGACCATATAATCGTAATAGTTTTAGTTTTATTATTTAAAACGGGTTGAATTTAATACTTTACCTTCTTCCGGTCAGTCCAGTTTTCGTAGACCTGTGCGAATTCTTTACGAGGCTATATATTCTTTTGTGATAGAAATGGTGTCTGTTTCTTCTCTGCAGCCTTAACACCCAATCTTTTGAGACTTCGACGAGCAGTCCACTCACTGGCGTCAATATTTCTACGTTTTTAGTGCCACAGCTGGAGTAGTTGCATTGTCACCTGTCACTAATTTTGCCAAATGGCGACAAGTGCAGTCGTCAATCTTTCTGGGGCGTCAAGGGGCAATTGAAGTTTTAATATTTTTCTTCCGATTTATTCTCTGGATCGTCATATGACTTACACTAAACTTTTTTGCAACATTTCGAATAGAATTATTATTTTTAATAACGGGTTTTTCAACAGAGACGCTACAAAAGTAAATCGATAGGGACAGCAAACGGCGCCATATTTTTCCCGCTCTTTTGACATTTCTCTTCAGTAAGGTTTGCCATTTCATCATGGAAAGATATACGAGCCAACGACGACTCGAAATTATTAAAATTTACTACCGAAATTTGTTAGATTTACTTCTACTTCGGTTACTACTTCTCACTTGTTAGATTTAACTGACACTATAAGAGAAGCTCTTAATGATGGCGAGAAGACGGTATTGGTGGGATTAGATTTGAGTAAAGCTTTTGATAGAGTAGACCATTTCAACCTAATTTCTAAGTTACGGAACTTTTTCCGATTCTCTACTACTGCATGCAACCTTATTTCTTCGTACTTGACTGATCGCTCTCAATTTGTTTCTCTCAATGGTGTTGAGTCTGACTTGCTTGCTGTTGGTTGTGGTGTTCCACAGGGATCGGTGCTGGGGCCGTTGCTTTTTATTTTATATGTTAATGATATTGCAAGTCATAATCGTCTTAGTAGTTGTGACACATTTCTTTACGCGGATGATATTCACCTAGTCTTTAGAGGCAGCTCGCTGTCTTCCTTGCAGGATAGCATTAACTCAACTTTGGAGGAAATTAACGTTTGGCTAGGGAACAATAATTTTTGTATTAATTCCAACAAGACCAAAGCTTTGTTTTTTGGACCTTTGCATGATAGGGATAACATTCATATTTATGTTAACGGGAATACAGTTAACTTAGTTGATGAAATGAAGTGCCTTGGAGTGATACTGGATAATAAACTTGATTTTGGTAGTCATATTAACTCGTTATATTCAAAAGTTTTCTTTGTATTGCGTCGGTTGTACTGTTCGAATATATATTTACCTCCAGGCATAAAGCAAAGAGTTGCGATTGCTGTCTTGTTTTCCCATATTAATTATTGTTTTGAGGTGATATCAGGAACTACTGTCGGTAATTTAAACAGGATTGGAAAACTTGTTAATATTATAGTACGGTATGTTTATGGATTACGTCGATATGATCATGTGTCGGAGTATGTTATAAAATTTTTAGGATTTTCGTTCAATACATTTGTTCAACTTAGAGCAATATGTTTTTTCTATAAGCTTATAGTGTCTAACAGGCCACCACTTCTTCGTAGGAGGTTCAAATTTTGTAGATCAACAAGGAACCCGCAGTTATCTCCTCGGCTCATTGCTACATAAATTTACGAACGTTCTTATTTTGTTAGAGTTTATAGAATATGGAATAATCTTCCTTTAAATTTGCGCACATTTAGTCTTTCAAATTTTATTTTTCGACAGAGATATTTGGAACATACGTTAAATAGAACTTTTGCGCAGTAGCTTATATTGTTAATTGGGCATAATTATATTATTATATATTAAATATGAATACATCTTTTAAATTTAATTTATTGGCTGGGGAGCCTTATTATGATGATTGCTTACAAATTTTGTGCTATTGTATTATATTTTAAGTATCTATTAAATGTAAATACTATGTAATATAATTTAATTGGCCTTATGGGCTTTATGTATTACGATGATGAATAAATGAAATGAAATGAAAATGAAATTTGGAGTCAGTGGCCTCAACTTTAAGAGCGCTACGTCCAATTTATGGTCGTCATAATCGTCCTACCAGATCAACAATTGAGCGTCTAGTGGAAAAATTTGAATCCACAAACACAATACAAAAATGTTCCCGTGCCAGTGAGACTAAGAAGTGCCCGTAGTGTCGAGAATATTGCTGCCGCTGAGGCTTCAGTTTAAGAAAGTCCAAATGTGTCTCTCACACGTCGTTCTCAAGCGTTGGGCATCTCTGTGACGTCGTTGTGGCGAATTTTGCGGAAAGATCTTGGCCTACATCCTTACAAGATCAAATTGACGCAAGAACTGAAGCCGCTTGACCACCATAAGCGTCATATGTTCGTGAATTGGGCTGAGCAACAACTTGAAAATGATTCGGATTTTCATCGGAAAATCATCTTCAGCGATGAGGCTCATTTCTGGCTGAATGGCTTCGTCAATAAGCAAAATATGCGTTATTGGTCAGACAGCAATCCACACGTAATCCATGAGTCATCATTGCATCCCGAGAAAATTACGTTTTGGTGCGGTTTATGGGCCGGCGGCGTCATTGGGAAGTACTTCTTCCGTGATGATCAACACCGGCACATTACTGTGAATGCGAATCGCTACCGTTCAATGATAACCGAATATTTTTGGCCCCAATTGGATAATATGGACTTGGAGGACAGGTGGTTCCAACAGGACGGCGCCACAAGCCACACAGCGAATGCCGCAATCAATGTATTGGAAACCAAGTTTGGTGAACGTCTTATCTCACGAAATGGCCCAGTCGATTGGCCGCGTCGGTCGTGCGATTTGACGCCGTTAGATTATTTCCTGTGGGGCTACGTCAAGTCTATGGTCTATGCCAACAAGCCAGCGACGATTGATGAACTTCGGACGATTGATGAACTTCTAAGGTTAAACGCTGCTAAAATTCAAGTGTACATCGAACGTGAAATTGCAGCAGTATCGGCCGATTTATGCTTGAAAACCGTCGAAAATTGGGTTCAGCGTCTGGACTTCTGCAAGCGTGCCCGTGGTGGCCATGCAAAAGAAATCGAGTTCCATACATAATGGCATCGAACGTACTTTCACAGGAATAAAGAATTTCATTGGTATCTAAAACCGGTTTTGTTTTATTTAAAAAAAACTTTTGTAGCGCTCTTATTGAAAACCCCTTTAGATGCTTCCATTTTTGACCAGGACGTGGACAATATTGAGCAATTGAAAACTTTATGAGCCACATGATAGTTACATTTCAGTTTCTTAATCTTTAAGAAGTTGAAGAGTGTGCAAACTTGTAACATTGAAGAGAGTGCGTAATTGTAACATTGAGGGTTGTTTATAGATTACGCTCTTTTAAACATAAATGTATAATTGTTGTACATTCAAGTGTACATTATGAAAGAGACCATAACAAAGTAAAAACGTTTTAGTTCTAAGGTTAAACGCTGCTAAAAATTAAACTGTTATAAACTTCCATTATGGGAAACATGTTGAATAAGCCCGTCACTGCTGATTTTAAGGGTAGATGAGTGAACTGTATCGATTATTAACTTGTAGAGTGTTATACGTTGTTTCCGCGGAAAGATCGTATGTGACGATTTCGGTTAAAATGGGAAGAAAGTCACAGAGAAGAATTAGCGGGAGGATTTAGAGAGAGAGCGTCAATGGAGGAATACTACCTTCGTCCGGGACAGCACTAACAATCAGTTGATCGGAAGGAATAAAAACCACGGTGCGTTTTCAAAACGTTATAATACATATTCATGTATTCAACAGTAATCAATTATTGTGTATGATTAAAACTTAGAATGCTACGAAATTAGGTTTAAGATTTAGATATAAGAAATTCTAGAGTTAAATTTAATTTAAATGCCACCAACTATTGATGAGTATGGTAGAAAGACGACTGGCTTAAGTTGTGCTTCGTGCACTTAACTAAGTTCTACTTGTACAGTATCTTTTAACGAACACTACTTAACGATAGTTCAGCATACATATTGAATGATAGCTTAAGTGGTGTTCGCACTGTAACTTATATGACGTTACGATAATAAGGCTGAACGCTTGGTGTTTAGACCGGGTCGACGTGGACGCACACAACACAGAGGCTAAAGATTTTATAGCCTCTGATAAAATCTGCTGATCCGGAATTATTGTTGTTGTCGTTTGATGTTGGCTTCTGTTTATTTGGCCTTGATTTTGGTGACTCTCTCTGTCGACTTTTGTGATGTACGCTGGCTTTGACGACTTGGTGATGGACGCCGGATGTGGCGACTTGGTGATGTACGCTGGATGGCGTGGCTTGGTGGCACAACTCTCGGACGGTTTGCGGAATGTAACAACGTGTGGTGGTAATTCTGACACTTCTGACATGTGTTCTTCGACCGACATTCTCTAAATGTGTGGCTTCGAGCCAAGCAATTAATGCAATAATCACGCCTTGTTACTGCTCGATTTCTTTCGGCAGGAGTCATGATGAGGAATATAGAGCAGTACCGTATCGAGTGATACTGTGTGCACAGCCTGCATCGGTAGATGGACGACCTGTTACTTTGGTGGGACCTGTAATGGTAAAATGAATGATTAGAAACGAAGTGGGATTATGTTGGAACGAGTGATGTCAAATATAAAAAGTATAGTGGGAAATTTTATGAATCGTTGATGGGTCGATAGCACAATTTTACTATCGGAGGGTCCGGCAAAATCGATGCCGATTGTGTTAAACGGGGGTGTTAACACACATCTCTCCTGAGGTAAGGGTGCCATGATATGACTACATGGCTTGTATTTGTATATAACACAGGTTTTGCACTTATGAATAATGTTCTTGACAGGGGTTTTCATGCGAGTTATGTGAAATTGTGTTTGTAGAAATCTGCACATATGTAAGTGTACACACAGCATGGTCAAGAAATAAATGAATATGCTCTATATAGAGAAGGCAAAACCTAGAATTTCTGGGTAGAATGATAGGGTTCCTTTCATCATAAGGAAGTGCTGAGTTTGAAAGGCGGCCTTTTACCCGCAATACTTTGTTTAATTGTAGACCGGGGTTTAATGGTCTTAAAGTGCTTTTTTACTAATGGGTTGGGATTCCGATAGATCTTCGTACTCCTCCGGAAAGTATTGCTTTTCTGTCAGTACAATTAAATGAGTTTTTGCACAGATTAGCTCGTCTTTTGACACAGTTCTGGTATTAAAATTCTTCCTGTAATTTTTGTCACGCAAACTAGTGTTGAGAAACCTGAAGATGACAGCAACTATTCTTAGTGCTTTGGGATATGAAACAACCCGTTGTAAAACATCGGGATCTTCGCATGTAATTGGCAATGTTTGAATTATCGAAACAGATTCTGTATGACAAACAGGATTAAATTTAGGCCAGGTAGAGGGAGGATTAGTGAACCAGCGTGGTCTGGGTGCTTACAGCCTCGAGTCACGATATCAGCCGGGTTGACGTGAGTGGGAACATGACGCCAATTTGCAGTTGGGACCAGAGTATGCATTTTAGAACTCCGGTTTGCTACGTACGTCTCCCAGGACGACGGTGGTTTTGCCAACCATCCTAGAACAATAGATGGGTCTGTCCATAATATTGTGTCCGAAATGAGAAGCTTAAATGTTATCCTTACATACTCAACTAGTTTGGCTAACAGTACAACGCCGCATAATTCCAAACGAGGGAGGCAGATTGTCTGAATCGGAGCCACTTTTGTCTTGGCCACAAACAAATTCGAGAAAATAACATTTCATTTAGTTTGGGATCGAATGTATATGCAAGCACAGAATGCGGACTTGAACGCATCAGCACATCCATGGAGTTGCACACTATCAGAAGGATTGTACTGAATCCATCGCGAAATTTCGATGCTTTCGATCTGGGTTAAATCATGTACAAACTGAGTTCATTCTGAGTGTATCTCCTGGGATAGATTGGTATCCCAATTAAGACCTTCTAACCAGAGACGTTGCATAAAAATGTTTGCCCTTACAATGATTGGGGCTATCCATCCCGCTGGATCGAACAATTGAGCTACAGTTGAGAGAACAGCTCTTTTTGTCAACATTTCGCAATTTTGAATGGAGTGGAATGAGTAAATGAACGTATCCGCTAACGCGTTCCATTTTATGCCTAATGTCTTGGTTGTGCCAGTCTCGTGAATTCGCAGAAATTCTGAATCATAAATGTCTTCAGTTGGGAAATTTGCCAGGAGCTGGGAATTGTTAGCAGTAATTTTCTTTAGTGGAAACCCTGCAGAGTTAAGGGAAGCTATTAATTGAGATTGTTTGACCATGGCCTCCTCAATGGTAAACCCGCCGAGGAGGATAACATCTACGTATGTTTCATTTCGCAATATCTCTGAAACCATAGGGTGTTTTTCCTCAACATCTTTGGCGAGTTGCAAAAGAGTTCGAATCGCTAGAAATGGAGCACAATTAACACCAAACGTGACAGGTTTCAATTCGTAGTCTCTTATGGGACCATGGGCGTTATTTTGAAATAATATCGTTTGAAATGCTCTATCTTCGGGATGCACGACGATTTGTCTGTACATCTTCTGAATATCTCCACTGAACACATATTCGAATTGTCTCCAATTAAGTAATGTTGATATAAGTTCCGTTTGCAAAGCGGGTTCAGTGTACAGAACATCGTTCAAAGACAAACTGGATTTTGTTTTACGTGATGCGTTGAAAACAACTCGAACCTTGGTAGTTTTGTGTTGAGGGCGCACAACGGCATGATGTGGGAGGTAGTACGAGAAGAACTTCCCATTGCGAGCGATTTCCTGAGATAAAGATTCTTCCATGTGACCAAGATCCAAATACTCCTTCAGAACCGTGTGATAAGATTCCTGGAGTTAGGGATTTTTGAACAATGTTTGCTCCATTCGGGTATATTGCCCCTCGGTTACTGTCAATGATATTTCAATTTCGCTCGTCACTGTATTTGTAATAAACTGTATTAGCATTTCCATCTTTAAATTAGGTATTCAATTGTCGAATTACTTTATTTTAGTAAAATCCCATTATTTTTATAAACAAAATTAAAATTAAAAGAAAGGAAAATATTAACTGATTATGAGAAGCACTTCCCCAACCCCTTCATGGAAAGAGAAATCAAGTTTTATTTTTGAAGTGTAAAGATAAACAACTTAGTCGTAATTTACATTATACTTTATAAATTATATATGTAGATTGTTTTAGATAATTGGTAGCTGCTGTTTTATTTAGAATTATTTGTTCTTGTTCTTTATTGCAACATGTTGCTGAATTCTCACGTTTCCATATCTAATCAAGAAATCAATTAACCCCTACCTTGACTGTGTATGTACATATGTACATTTCGTACATGAATTGCAACTGTAAACATCAGTGGCACTTTGACAAAATTCATATTTTTATAATTTTGTTTCAGTTTCTTCATTCTATAGCTACATGTTGCCCAAGACTGCACTTCAGCATCTTGATACTAAGCAATAAATCAGTTGTATTTTACCAATGATAATTGTCATCATTATTGACACTTTGACAAATTTAATGGATGATATTTATCATTGATATTGTGGCCGTCGGTGGTGCAATGGTTAGTGTGCGCGGCTCTTGTACATGAGATCCTGGGTTCGAACCCGGCTCTGACCACCTTCAAAAAAAAAATTTCTTTCGGCGGCGGTCACCTCGCATAGTGACGGCGACACTATCGAGTATCTAGCCATGAAAAAGCTTCTCAAATTACCGTTCGGAATCGGTGTAAAACTGTAGGTCCCAATCAGTGAGTGAAAACTGGAAAGCGCACAGCTCAGTGATTGTGAGAAGTTCTCCCTAGTCCCTTCATGGGATGTAATGGGAAACCATTTATTTTATTTATTTATTTATCATTACATATTTATGAATAAGATGTGACTAGAGTTACAAGAAAATTAATTCAAAATAAGTTATTGCTAATATTAGCATAAGGCTGTTTAAAAACTTCGGTTATTTGACAAGCACTTGAGTTCCAGTTATCTTAGTTCTGTGCACTGTGGGTAATTTTATCATATTTTGTAGCCAAAACTCGAAAAGAGTTGATATATTCCTATATTTGATATATTCGTTCGATACATATACAACGACTGCATATTTAATTTGTTCGCAAAGTGTTTGACGTTTTGTTTATAGCTTGTCAAAGTTTGACTTTATTTTTGAAGTTTCATAAATGTTAAAAGAGACTGAAATAGAAACGAAACAAAATAGAATTGCAAGCCAACAATATAGATTCATTTTGGTTTTCTTTTATTTTTTTATTTAGTATTGAGTATATTTAAAATCCGATGCGGAATCAAAACTGCAAAAAAAAACATTTTTAACTTCATCATTGCGATGACGAAAAATACATGGCAGTAGTTGACAACCTTCTTCATATCATTTCTGACATATTGCATACAATGTTTAAAGACCTTTCTAGATTTGTTTTTAGGAAACTTCAGAATTCAATATAATGACTTCTGTATAACTTCCACCCCTTAAGTTAATTAGTGCAGGTTTTTTAAAAAACGTAATTTTCGAATAAACCGAAAACAGATTATTTGACGTCGGTTAACCGGTTTCTACCCAATATGTGTTAAATATCATAACAAAAATTTAAGAAGTTAAGAAGAGGAGATGATTTTCAAATATTAATGAATTTTTTACGATATCTATTCAAAGTAATATATATGTATTTTATTTTTACGATATCTACTTAACATAATTTTATAGCTTGAATAAGTTCTCCATAATATTGTACACAATAGTTTTTAATTTCAAAATAATTTTGTAATTTGAACTACAATTAAATAATTTTAATTACTATACATTTATTACAAATTCGTATATGAATCTCAAATTTTAACGAGTTTAGCGTAAATTTGAATTAAACTTATCAAAGTGGTATAAGAATCTAATTGAATTGAATTCAAGTCAGTTCAATTCAATTCAATTTGATTTAATTTAATTCAATTCAATTCAATTCGATTCAATTCAATTCAATTCAATTCATTTTTTTCCAATTTAATTAATTTAGTTTAATTTAATTTAATTCAATTCAATTCAATTCAATTCAATTCAATTCAATTCAATTCTATTCAACTCAATTCGAATCAACTAAACTCAATTGAATTCGATTCAATTCAGTTCAGTTCAGTTCAATTCAATTCAATTTAAGTTTTTTTTCATTTAATTCAATTCGATTCAAATCAACACAACTCAACTAAATTCAGTTCAATTCAGTTTAATTTAATTCAAGTCAATTCAATTCAATTCAATTCAATTCAATTCAATTCAATTCAATTCAATTCAATTCAATTCAATTCAATTCAATTCAATTCAATTCAATTAATTTCAGGTTACTTTAATTCAATTTAATTCAATTCAATTCAGTTCAATTCAATTCAATTCAATTCAATTCAACTCAATTCAATTTAATTCAATTTAACTCAATTCAATTCATTTTAATTCAATTCACTTTAATTTAATTTAATTCCATTAAATTTGATTCAATTCAATTCAATTCAATTCAATTCAATTCAATTCAATTCAATTCAATTCAATTCAATTAAATTCAATTCAATTAAATTCAATTCAATTCAATTCAATTCAATTCAATAGAATTCAATTCAATTACTTTCAGGTTACTTTAATTCAATTTAATTCAATTCAATTCAGTTCAATTCAATTTAATTCAATTCAATTCAATTCAATCCAATCTCATCTTCAGTTCAATTCTTTTTATTGCCATAAGAGAGATTTTAACTAAAGTGTTTTTAAGTGAAAATTTAAATATATGAAAATCGGAATAATGCTGTTGTATTTTCTTTACGGGCAAAGGAAACAATGTTATTTTGTGTTGATTTTCTATTTTTCTTTTTGGCATTGACACATTGACACGATGATTAGTTGGATTATGCTTTACAATCTTCTAGGAAACACGGGTCATTTGCAAAATAGAATACGAGGCAAGCGATTCACAATTTTTTATTTTTATGTAATCTCCTTTTAGTACAATAATTATTTCCCAACGTTTCTGGCATTTCTTTAACTCCTCTAAAAAAATATGATTTGTCAAACTCTTCAAAATAGTGCAGTTCAACACTGCTTCGATATTGACAGCCGTATCCGCTTGTTGTCCATCGTAAGCAATCGCGGCACCCATTCATTTACACACGCAGTGAGGAATATTTATGAATTACTGACTGAAAGAATAATGCACTTGCAATAACATTAACTTAGACTGATATCAATTCTTCTTTAAATAAACAGTGCACCAAACATAGCTGTATTTGTATCAAAAACGACGCTGTATTTGGAGCACAAACACATATATTATAACACATTAATGATTGTGTCTCAAACATGTAATATTGAATAGCAAACACAATGCGTTTGGACACAAGTATTCTATATTTGCGACAAGCTCCAAATTCACGTTATATTTGCATGAAAAAAAGAAGAAAAAACTGATTTTTCAGTGTTTGTAGCTCTCGCAATAATGATTGAAAAGGCGGAAAAAAGAGCCCAAATGGTCATCACCGATATTATCTTCTAAAAGTAACAGATAAACTTAGGGGTCCAGCTAAATATTTAAAATATAATGAGATTATGTCGTTCTTTTTACAGATATAGTAATCGTCTATATCACAGACATTGAGTGAGTGATTTTGGGCCACCCAATATAATAATAATAATACCATATTGAAAATGTGATAATTTATTCGACCTTATTATATTTTCATTTTAAATAATACCATGTTATGCGTACTTTTCACTTGTACTTGTAAACCATCATGTTGCTTTCAAACAAACAACATTTCTTAAAGCATTTTTATATGAATTTGGTGGGCGTGGCAATAGTCTCACCAAGTCAATTTTTCTGTTGGAATTATGCATATTACCTCGGAAACTATTTACTCAAATTTATATATCTCACTTATAAGGGTTTTGGCCGGAAAATGTGGTAAAAGTATCCATAGTGCCTTGTAGCGATTACTAGCAACATGTTGCTAAAGCACATGTCGTTTTCATTGTTATGTTGGTGCTAATTTCAGTACTCTGATTATTGTTAATGGAAGATATTGCTGCCAAAACACATTGTTTGTCAAATTCGTAGCAATTAATTAATCAACCTACAATATCTAATGTTAATACAATATTGGCTGGCAATTTGACAATATATATTTAATTTTACATATTTGCTGCATGTTGCCTCAACTTTATGGTTTTGTTGTAATGTGAATTATATCATAAGTGTTTTTCGTAGAATCGTTTCCTTGTATTTGTAGCGGGCATTAAACATAGCTTTTGTATCACAAGTCGTGTGATTTTTTCCGCGTTATAACGCCTCTATATTACATTAAATTATCTTTAAGATGTTAAAGAGATCGCGCGATATGCTTTCCTATTTGTGGTCTTGTTTCGTTTCAAGTCGTTCGATGAGTTCTTCATCACTTTTCATGCGGCTTTGGTGTCAGTCAGTTTAAATAAATAAATAAATGGTTTCCCATTGCATCCCATGGAGAAATTGGGAGAGGTTCTCACAACCAGTGAGTTGTGCACTTTCTACTTTTATACTCACTGATTGAGACCTACAGATTTTACACCGATTCCGAACGGTATTTTGAGAAGCTTTTTCATGGCTAAATACTCGATAGTGTCGCCGTCACTAAGCGAGGTAACCGCCGCCAAAAGAAATTTAAGGTGGTCCGAGAAGGAATCGAATCCAGGATCTCATGCACAAGAGGCGCACACACTAACGATTGCACCACCGACCGACGGTCAGCTTTCTCATAACTAATCAAATGGTAAGATGCCTCTTCTAAATTTTTTTTTCTGGTAGGTAACAGTTGAGTAGAAGTACTAGCATACACCTTTAATGCCTCACTCAGAAAAAAACGGCCCCAGAAACATATTTCAGGTACCATGTGTATGTTTACAAGTATTGTTTTCATGTATTGAAGACCTTCTGCTTTTTTGTTTCTTTGTTGCCTGCCACGTTTTTGTTTCAGTAGTTTACAACAAACAAAGCCTCATTTGGGTCACAATCATATATTATAACCCTAGAAACATATTTCAGGTACCAACATATTATATTGAATAGCAAACAGATTGTGTTTGGACACAAGTATACTATGTTTGCGATAAGCTACAAACACATTATATTTGCATCCAAACAGCAACAAAAGACAAATTTTAAAACGTGAAGGAAAATTGACTACTTTACAGGTGGTAAACTAGTAATCGCTCTGTCTGAGGAATACAAGCATAAAGATGATATGTCATACAAAATATATCGAACTGGCTTTAGTGAGTAGTTTCTACGCCGATCGCTATTGTGACAAACAAATGATTTTTATATACCCGAAATGCCCTCAGACGGATTCGTTGCGCTATAAACAGGTGGGGCTGAAGGGTTCAGGGGAATCTAAGTTTTGTTCAGAGGCTAAATTTTAAAAAAGAGTGAATCTTAATATTCAAACTGCCACTAGTGCCATTGCATCCAATTTGTTAAGACCACAGGGTTAATTAGACTTGAAACTACGAAAATAATTATTGAAAATTACAAAATGTAAATTAAATCATCACAAAATGATGTCTATATATTACAAAGACATTGCAGTGATGATGTGATTTGATTTGATAAATAAAGACAGTTTTAACAAAAGATAGTATGATAGTATTCATTTGCTCATATTTTGTGCATATGCAACATGCTCCTTGAACGATTACAACATGTTGCTAAACATCGAACGATGTGTTGAAATAAAACCTTAAAATCTCAAGGAATTTTTGACAATTTTCTAGAATTTTTGCAGATTTAATAACATAATTAGTCTAATAATAAATAACTCACACCACAAACCATCTGCAGCAGCAGTAATAGCCAACAACATTATACATTACCAACACGTCTTGGAAAACGAAACTCGTAGTAATGATGATGATGGCGGATGGTATACGGTTGATGGTGCTGATGTGCGGGGTATGTTAAATAATTTATGTAAACTTTGTAACAAGTGACTGAGGTCTGAAACACAAAAAAAATATAAAAAAAAATATCTTCCATGGAAGAGCTAGCAAATGAAAATGCACAATAATTTTTAAACAAAAACTTATAGAAGTGAATCATTTAGATCTTATGCTATATTTACCCAGCAACAAAAAACAATCTAAGAAAAATAATCATAAAAACAGACGGACGAATTGACGACATGTTAAGAATCACATGCATTGTGTGAATTTGGCTGAATATTGTTGTGAGTGGCAGAAGAGCCGCCAAATTGTCATGCCGGCAGTCAGTCATTCTGTCTGTCAGTCGTGCGAACAACCAACTAACCAAGTTACTTACTTTTAGTACAAAGACGGGGTCACCAATCAACATTACCGTTTGTGATGTGCTGTTGCATTTGTATGTGTGTTGTATCTCATGGGTATGGAGTAGAGATGAGAAAGTGAGGTGATTAGATGAGGTGATTAAATTTATAGTCATTGTCTGCAACAGCTTGGTAAGAGGTTAAGGTAGCGATGCTTATCTATACATTTCTTCCCACGAAGTGATTGGTAAATGCTTCTCACAACCAGCGAGCCGTGCGCTTTTAACTTCAAGACTTACTAGTAGGACTTACAGTTTTGTACCGATTCCGAACGGTAATGCGTTGATAAGATTACTTTACGCTGAAAAATAATGGCCCCAGTAACATATTGCAGGAACCATGTACATGTTTTCATGAATTGAAGATCTGCTGCTTTTTGTTACTTTGTTGTCTGCCACTTTTTTCTTTCCAGCAGTTTTCAACAAACAAAGACACATTTGGGTCACAAAGACATATATTATAGCCTATTAATCTCTGTATCTCCAACATATAATACTTATATTGAATAGTAAAATTGAAACTCTGTTTTTGTGTTTTGGATGCAAATATAATGTTTGTATGGAGTTAGTCGCAAATATAGTATACTTGTGTCCAAACACAATGTATTGGCTATTCAATATTGCATGTTGGAGACACAGTGAGTAGTAGGTTATAATAGCTGTATCTTTGTGTAAACAAAAACGTGACAGACAATAAATCATCAGATCATCAGTTCATGAGAACAATACTTGCAAACATATACATGGTTTCTGCAATATGTTGCTGGGGCCCTTTTTTTCAGCGTGTGGGTAAATGCATTGGGTGTTTCTAATTTTTACTGATCTGTTGCGTTTTAGTTTCAAGCATTCAGTCATCAATGGAGCGATTGGAAGGAGACGCACGAATGCTTCGACGTAAGTATATGGACGGAAGCATATGGTTCCACGTAAAAATATGAATCTTTGCAAGTAAACATGGTAATGTTTGCATTTTTACAAGTGAATTTTGCAAATATATTAATATTTTGAGTATGTTCCAAGCATTCCACATGGTTCCTGCAGAATGTGTGTAAGAGAATATATTGCAGATTCCGTTTTTTCCCGCGTGTACTAAACAGTAACTAATATAAGTGGTATATTGGAAGTTTGTTTCTATTGACAGTCTTTAAAGTTTAAATTTTGCACAACACATGAAATGAAATTAATTTTGGAAACTTTGGAAGTGTTTGTTGTGAGGAACCATTAAACCATTACCAGTGCTGCGTATCTCGAAATATTCGTCCTATTCTGGCGAAAAAAAGTTTTCGTGCTTTTCAAATCACAGCCTGGGGGCTAATTATGTAAGAAATCGAATTGATTATCGTTTCGTCGGTAATGAAGTTTTATGAACGCATGTATTTTAAATTGTAGGCGAAGTGTCATTATCGACCTATCAGTATCGTTCTGACGATTATCGTCATACACAAGCCTCGTTTATGTGGTGAGATCTTATAGAACGAATGTAAATAAGTCGGTGGTGTAATGGTTAGCCTTCGCGACTCTTGTACATGAGAACGTGGGTTCGATCGCTGCTCTGATTACCTTAAATTTTTTCGACGATGGTCGGTCACCCGCTTATTGACAGCGAACTATCAAGTTAATTAGCCATGAAACTTCCATGAAGCTTCTCAAAACCCCATTCGGAACCGGAGTTTAAATTGTAGGTTCCAATCAGTCAAAGTAGAAAGCGCACAGCTCACTGAATGTGACAAGCTCTTGGGTTGTAATGGGTTAATATTTTTTATTTATTTTAAGTAAGTAAATTTCTGAACTTCAGATGGTAGCGCTCGAAGAGATCCCTCCAAGCGACTCTGTGGCAGGTAAGCCATTCGGGGCATCCAGAGCAACCCTACCCTTGCAAGTTGGCCTACCCTTTCATTAATGAGATCAATGCTTGTTCGTAACTATGTTGATGTTTCAATAATATACATGGTTCCTGCATAATAAGCATAATAATACATGTTTTTTTTTTCAGCGTATAGAATTGTAATAAAGTTGAAAAATATCATAATATGATATTTTGGAAACTATACAAATTATGGTTATGAAGGAGTTATAGTATGGATATGGGTATGAGTGTACTATTCACACACGCTGAAAAATCAGCCCCAGCAACATATTCGAGGAATTGAAGATCTGCTCCTTTGTTGTCTGTCACGTATTGTTTTCAGCAGTTTTCAATAAACAAAGCCATATTTGGATAACAAAAATATATATTATAACATATTAATCATTGTGTCTCCAACATGTAATATTGAATAGCAAACACAATGTGTTTGGATACAAGTATACTATATTTGAGACACTTTATATTTGCATCCAAACAACAACAAAAAACTGATCTTTCAGCGTGTATGAGTATTACGATTGGATCAATTATACTACGATTGATATTGATCATATTACGAATGTAAAGTAACTATATTACAAGTGTGGCTGATTATATTATGTTTTGGAAACAATTATATTATGATTAATGGTGTTCATATTATGATGCCAATTATAATATGATTAATTATATGATTGGCTGATAGTACAGGGTGTCTCAAAAGAAAGTTTATATTTTATGAGTCGATACAATAAAAAATAAGATGTTACGGTTGTGCACTTGGAATATAAGAACTCTATATAGATCCGGTGCAAGCATTCAATTGGCAGATGTTCACGAAAGTTATAAGGCTGACATTACCGCTATCTAGGAAATGCGATGGTTAGGATATGGCTGCACAAGAAAAGAAACTGCGACATATACTACAGTTGCCATGAAAAAAACATGAATTTGATTGCAGAATTGTTGTTGGAAAAAGACTGCGATATCAGTCTCTAGGTTCAATCCTATAGATGAATGTATAGCCACAGTCCGCATAAAAGTCAAATATTTTTATATTTCCCTAATTTGTGTGCATGCCCCGACAGAAGAGAAAGACGATGATGCCAAAGACATATTCTATGACCTGCTGGAGGAAACGTATGACCGCTGCCCAGGCCATGGCACTAAGATCGGAGTAGGAGATTTTAATGCCAAAGTAGGCAGGGAGAATGTGTTTCATCCAACTATTGACAATTTCAGTCTACATGCTGACAGTTCCGATAACGGTATGAGACTGATTGACTTTGCCGCGGCAAAAAAACATGGTCAGTAGTGGTACAAGAATCCAGCATAAAGATATTCCAAAGGCTACTTGGGTATACCCTTATCAAAGAAAGAAGACCAAATTGATCACGTGGTAATTTATGGCACCAGATCAGAGGAGCTAACATCGATTGTGATCACTACCTGGTAGCAGCAAAGGTTCGCACAAGATTAAGTAGAGCGAAAATCGTACGAAACTGAGACGCAGATAAAGCTAGAGAAGAGATAGCCACAGCCTACTCAAGGAAGCTTTCGCAACTTTTGGCACAGAACCCACCTCCTCCTTGTGACGATCCACAAGCGCAGTGAACCACATTTCCGTCTCAATACAAATTGCCGCAACAATCGTACTTGGTTTTGAAAAATCGCTTCGCAACGAACCATGGTGCGATGAAGAGTGTCGCATTGCAAATGATGAAAAGAACGCTGCACGTATGGCAATGCTTCAGTCAATTTCTACGCGAGCTGCGACTGAGCGGTATAGGGAAAAAAGAAAAGAGGTAGACTGTCTCCTTAGGCCTAAGAAATGGCAGTGAAAAAGCACGAGAGTGAGAAAATTGAGACATACAGAAGGAAGAACGAAACGAACAAAAAAATCAAAAACGGAACTAATGGGCATGGTTCAGGGCCCCCTTCTGCAAAGACAAGGACGGAAATATCATCGCAGATGTATAGAGCATGTTGGGAATATGGAGAGACCATTTCTTCGCGCTACTGGTATCTGAGATATCCAAACCAAGACAAGGTGAAAACCGCTATTGCCCGGCTAAGAACAACAAAGCCGCAGGAACCGATGGATTACTGGCGGAGCTGTTTAAGGCTGGCGGCGATGACATGATAAGGTGCATGTATCAGCGATTGGAGACTCAGTGTACTGTGCCCCATATTTGAAAAGGGTGACCCGAGTCTCTGTGCCGACTACCGTGGAAGTATAATGTGCAAAAACTAAAACCAATTAACGGTGGCTTGATTGGACCATACCAGTGTGGCTTTATGACTGGAAAATCGACAACTGACCAGATTTTCACGCTACGACAAATCCTGGAGAAGACACACGAAAAACAAATCGACAGCTATCATCTATTTCTCGATTATAAGACGGCCTTCGATAGACCGATACGAGACAAACTCTTGGTATTGCTGAAAAACTCAAACGCCTTTGTAGGATAACCTTGACGAACACCAAATCCGCGGTGAAAGTTGGTAAGGGTCTTGCCGAACCTTTCGAAACTAAGCGAGGCCTCAGGCAAGGCGACACCCTATCGTGCGATCTCTGTAACATCTTAATGGAGATCATTATGAGAAAAGCTGCAGTCAACATGAATAAAACCATCAGCAGTAAAAGTTACATCCTGCTCGCGTATGCTGATGATATAGAAATCATTGGACGCACAATTAGAGAAGTTACTGCGGTGTTTTCGAGAATTGAGAAGGAGCCAGGAAAAGTGGGTCTGACGGTAAATGAGGACAAGACAAAATTAGTGGTTTCAACGAACAGGGTCTCCACGCGATTAGACAAAGGCGTAAACGTTGATAACGGTTAATATTTCGAGGTGCTAGATGAATTTATATACCTTGGATCTGCCGTAAACAAAAACAACAACGTCAGCCTTGAGTTCAATCGGAGAATTGTGCTTGCGAATAGATGTTATTTTGGGCTAAGCAAGCACTTTAGAGATAAAGCCCTCTCTCGAGTAATAAAAGTCCAGCTATACCAGACTCTCATACAACCTGTCTTGCTTTATGCCGCAGAATCCAAGCAGATGAAACGTCTGTGGGAGAGAAAACTACTCCGAAAAATGTATCGCCCTATAGTGCACAACGGCGAGTATCGGCGACGCATGAACCATGAGCTGTATTAGCTTTATCCCGACCTTGACATAGTTAAGCGGATCAAAATAACGCGATTGCGCTGGCTAGGCCATGTCAGTAGAATGGATGAAGACGAACCAGCACGAAGGGTTTTCGAAACCGAAGTCGAAGGAAGACGAAAAATAGGAAGACCAAGACTCCGCTGGAGGGATCAGGTCATACATGGGTTTTTTAATTTGCATTGGATTTTAATTTGCATTACTTTACCTAATGCAAATGCACAAGAATTACCATTGTTCGCAATGGCAATTAGAAAATTTTGAATTTGCATTTGATCAGGCAATGGAAATGCAGGTTGTGGAATCAGATGCCAATTGTAATGAAAGATGGGAATGGTTTTAATTATTTTGAATTTGTTTGACTGCTGGCAGTTAGTTCTGTTTTTAAAGTTTTTTATATGGATGAGGTTTGTACTTTGATAGGTATTGCCTCATATTACTATCAAATTCATAAACCTGTACTGTATAAAATATTTGAAAACCAAAAGTGTCAAGCATGAAACACATAGACGACGACAGGCTACCGACCACAACCTGTCAAAAATAAAATACATGCATTTATATGCAAGTGAATATTTTAACGACGGCAAGGCGACACGACTGCAGGTTGTTGTCTATGCTACTTATGTAGCTGTAGTTGAATTAAACTAATTTCTATTTGTGTGGGCGACAATCAACAGGTTAGAGCTGTCAATGCCTGAAGTGGCACCACTGACAGAATAATCGACGGTTTTCACAATTTTTGTTATGTTTGTAATAATATTTATTAAATATTCTCCAGACATTTTATTTTCTTCTAACACAAATAACACAATAACACAAACGTCAACATTACAGATCAGCTGTTTACTTTGCAGTTGCCGTCTTGAAAATAATTCAGTAGCTGCCATACGTCTGCATTTGCAGTCAGCGGCATTTGTAGTCGTGTGTTCATGTAGCCTGTCGTCGTCTATGTGTTTCATACTTCAGATATGAAGGAAATGCTTTGAAAATAAGTACACTCATTGCCAATGGCATTGAAAGTTTTTTGAATTTGCATTAAGCAACAAATTATAATTGTCATATAATTAATTTGCCTTATGTATGGATCAGGTTGACGAATCCTTACGTACACTTGGAATTGCCAACTGGAGAGATAACGCAAAAGATCGAACTGGTTGGTGAAATATGTTATATTTGTTTAGTAAGGTCACTGACCCCCCGGGGTTGTTCGAGACCGAATAAGTAAATTCTTACCAGTGCGAAAATGTATCATGACAAGACAACTACTTCACTTAAGGGGGGCGGAAGAGATGTTAGGCATGTTTACATTTTTAAGAGAAATTAGATGCGTTGATGCTATGCCGATTTTATATTCTTAGCAACTTTACCCTACTACCCTCCGACCACCAATCCGAAAATTTTGAACCCGCTGTCATTTCGCACCCTTGCATTTTCGGACATGGTCCTAGTGGACGTTTCTTCATGAAATGAGCCAAGGAATACGCTGAAGAAATTTGTCCGGAACTTCCTGAATCACCCTGTATTATGAGTGTGGCTGATAATATTATGATTGAGGGCAATTATATTATGATTGCGCTTGAGCTTGTTATGATTATAAGGCCACTATATAATGAGTGTAGCTGATCCTATAATGATTTGTGAAACAATTATAGTTATGATTGTGTTTCAACATATAATGATTGAAAGACAGACTTCTAATGATCCCACTATGATTGTTTGAAATTATTTGAAATTGTTGAGGTAACAAGGGGTGTGATGTCTTTGAAATTTGGTGACATCAACTATGATTGTTTCTCTACGTGTTGGGATTAACTTCTGGTAGATTTTGACGAAACATTTAATGTTAGAGATAGTTACTATTATATTCGATTAGTGTGGACGCTTATGAATTACATTATATAAATTAATATACAGGGTGTTTCAAAAGTGGCCACCGCTCTTATTTTTGCAAATGGCCGCCAATGTCAAATCTGTTTTGACATTTGTGGACTAGACAGATGTAGAATACAAGTAAACAAGCCATGGAGCGATACACTCCCCAAGAACGCGGAATAATCGTGTCTATTTTTTTGGGTAACAATTCGTCTGTGGTGTTAGCGCAGCGCGAATACCGTCGCCGATTTCCCGGCCGTCCGACACCGACTTCGCAAACACTGCGCCGTTTGGCCACTAACCTTGAGGAGTATGGGACCACACGAGACGTTGCCAGGAGTGGCCGGCCCCGGAGCGCCCGTTCTGCCGTGAATATCGCAGCAATTACCGAGGATGTCGATCTGTCGCCAGAAACATCGACCAGACGCCGTGCTTCGCAATTAGCCATCAGCCGGTCGTCCCTATGGCGAATTTTGGTCAAAGACCTGCGCATGTTCCCATACAAAGTACAGTCCGTGCATCAGCTGCTGCCTGTCGACCGCCAAACGCGTGTAACCTACGCCCAAGCCATCCTCAATCTCGTGGACGAAGTGGACAATTTTCCCACCAAAATCATAATGGGCGATGAGGCTCATTTCCAACTCAGCGGGTACGTGAACAATCTAAACTATCGCTTCTGGGGCACCGAAAATCCACGAGTGATGCACGAGGAGCCATTACATCCACTCAAAGTGACTGCATGGTGCGCTGTCATCGGGCCATTTTTTTCGAGTACGCCGCTGGTCAAACGACAACAGTGGACGGTGCGCGCTATAGGGACAATTCGATGAATTAGGACTGGAGGATATGTGGTTCCAACAGGACGGAGCAACGACACACACTGCGAGAGCCACGGCCGATATTCTGAAGGCGGCGTTCCCGGGTCGCCTCATCTCTCGTTTTGGCGATTTGCACTGGCCCGCAAGATCGCCCGATTTAACCGTTCCAGACTTTTTTGTGGGGTTTTTTGAAGTGCCGTGTTTACGTGAAGAACCCCGAGACCCTGGAAGCCCTCAAGGTCAACATACGACATGAGTGCGAGAATCTGTTGCCCGAAGTTCTCGCCGAAGTGATGAAAAATGCCATAAAAGCGCCCATTTAACGAGATATCATCTTCTCAACTTAACCAATAAAATTCTAAAGGTTCAAATAAACATGATCAAAAAACAGAATCGAAGTTTTTGATTTAGAAAAAAAATGAGAGCCAAACGACATCGGATGACTTCTTTTGAAACACCTTGTACTTGTTTGCTGTTGGATTAAAATGGAGCCAGTTACTGATGGGAATGAACTTCAAATGGAACTATATTACCCGTATGTAGTGTGGGAGTGTATTATTTTCCCAGTAACTTGGGTGGGTATGTAAAGTGTTTCAGGCAGGGATGTTTACAATTCAGAAGGATTAGGTTTTGCAATGTTTAGTAGCAGCAATAGTCGGATCTTATCTTCTGGAGGTGGGCATAATATCACTGGGAATATCCATAGGAGGGATTTCAGAAATTTGAAGCTGTAGTCTGACTCTTGGAAATGTTGCTGCCTGATCACAAGCGGATACAAAAATCTCCAGTTCAATTGAAATTGCAGTGTTCTTTGGCGTGCGTGATTGTTGTACATCGAGTCTACTCACGCTCCCACCTCTGTCACTATGAACACAAATCAAGTACTGTGGGTACGACAACGAGTACAGACGGACGTATGTTGTTAAGAGATCCATCCACTGTAACTACCGCCATTTAAGCTGCTGATGTTGCTGGCGGTTGCTATGGATGTTGCTGGTTGCTAGTGTTGGTTGGTAGGTTAGTAGTGGTGGCAAAAAATGTGATTACAATTTTTCAGTTTAGTTTATGTTGTGCTGTGTTTTTTGTTCAGTTTCTATTTGTTTGTTTGTTTTGTTTGTTTCACAGTTGTGTTTTTGGGGACAAGCTATTATAAACCGTGGTATGATCGTCTCCACGATCAGTTGGTAAAAGTATATCGTTGCGTACGGATTGGTTAAATTCGTTGAGTTATTAAGCAATACCCTGTTTTTGTGACATACAATAATACAAACAACGGATTAAAAATATATAATTTTACATTTATAACTAAAGAAAAATACAAGAATTCATTGAATAGTGTAAGTGTTTCAAAGAACTGTACATAAATCCGCCAGCGTACCACAGCAGAAGTGTCATCATCAAATATCCTCGTTGAAGGAACAAAACTCATAGTTGTCTGTCATAGCAACGAAGTTATCAAAAGTTGCAAGTTGGGAAAACACAACGTTTGAATGTTTTCACGTTTTTTTAAAACTCACGTTTTTGAAAAATATTTAATTTAAAATTTGAATTACATGAAGGAAAAAATAGCAAAGCGTTCAATACAAAATTTAGCACAAGAGTTCAATGCATTCGTGGACGATGAGGATGGAGATGGTGAAACAAGCCTGGGGTAGATGTGAAACGTTTCTAGTCTGAGAGTTCTTCGTAGTAGTTTGTTGTTTTTCATTTATGATGGTTTTCCGCTTAAACATCCGTTTTGCTGTGCAGTTTTCTTTTAAGGAAAATTTTCGATATGACTTCGTTGATGGTGTGCAATTGTTGTTGGTTTTACTGTCAATCATTGGAATTCCAGTGCAAAACTGCAATTTTTTTGTTGCTGGCAACAAAATAAACTTCGTGTCTATCACATTACGTGTTGTTTGATAGATTTCACTTGTGATCTTTTTTTTTAATTTTTTCTGTTTCTTTGTCAATTGTTAATGCATTTTTAAGTTGAAAGATCATTTGATGAAGATGATCATTAAAGATGAGAAAAATCTTAAACATTCCATAGCGTTTATATGATTTGCCAATCACTTCATTTGCATTACAAATGAAGCAATAATAACGATTTATAATTTATGTCACTTATCTCATTGTAAAAAGGTACATAGTTAATCAAAACTATAATTATTGAAAGCGATATTTCAGAATCTCTTTAATCAGCCTTAGCAACATGTTGCTCATGTCGATCATTTTTTACCATTACTTTCCAAAATGTTGCAACAAGGAAGTATGGTGCGTTGTAAACCTAAGAAACTTCTGTTAAGAATTATGCAGCAAAATATGAGAATAATTTTGGTGAACATAACTAGTTTCGCTTTTACAAAAATGATTTTTATTAATTGGCTACGATGAAAGATAATCAAATAACTTTTATTGTTATATTTTACATCTAATTTTACTTAATTCTTAATATTTGAATGAAACTGCATACAAGAAATCTCCTTGCGATATGTCACGAACTATTTCCGTAAGTTTAGTACTATATACTAGTTGTTCATACAAACTATTAGCAGCATGAATCGAAGAGCAACATGAATCGAGTAGCATCACGTATCGGCCGTCAACATGTATCAAAGAGCAACATTTGCATGTTTCTAAGAAAATTTCTAAGCAACATATTTTTGTTTCTAAGGAAAATGTTATTCTACACGATACCACCTCCGATAATGCAATAGGACTGATAGACTTCGCCGTTACGGAGAACATGGTAGTCAGTGGCACACGATTTCAACATAGGGTCATACATAAGGCGTCTTGGTTTTCTCCAGATCAGGATTCGAAAGACCAGATTAATCACTTCGTAATTGATGACAGGCACTCTTCTTGAGTAATGGATGTACTTAAGATTTGAGGAGCCAATGTCGACTCGGATTATTAACTGTTTGCTGCGAAAGATCGCACGGGACTGAGCAGGACGAAAAACGTATTGAGCCGAACACGATAAGAGCTGAATACTGACGGTTGGAAAACATCAAAGATATCAAAGGCTTATGGGCGAAAGCTCACTCTCTTATTTTGGATTTACATATCCAACTGTTTAGGGAACGCTGAAAGCGAATTTGGCTATCAAAGAACGCGGAAATATACGCAACATGTATCGACGAGCAACATTTGAATAGTTCTAAGAAAATTTCTAAGCAACATTTTTATGTTTCTAAGGAAAATGTTATTCTACACGATACCAGCTCCGATAATGGAACAGAGCTGATAGACTTCGCCGTTACGGAGAACATGGTAGTCAGTGGCACACGATTTCTACATAGGGTCATACATAAGGCGTCTTGGTTTTCTCTAGATCAGGATTCGAAGGACCAGATTAATCACTTCGTAATTGATGACAGGCACTCTTCTTGAGTAATGGATGTACTTAAGATTTGAGGAGCCAGTGTCGAGTCGGATTATTACCTGTTTGACCTAAAACCTATAGAAGACCTAAAACCTATAGAGCCTAACACAATATGAGCTGGATATTGACAGTCTGCAAATACCGGAGATATTAAAGGCCTATCAACAAAAGCTCATTCTCGTATTTCGCCTCCATAAGACCGTCGGTGGTGCAATGGTTAGTGTGCGCGGCTCTTGTACATGAGATCCTGGGTTCGGTCCCTGCTCTGACCACCTTAAAAAATTTCTTTCGGCGGCGGTCACCTCGCATAGTGTATAGCGAGTATATAGCCATGAAAATTGTGAGAAGTTCTCCCCTTTCCCTTCATGGGATGTAATAGGAAACCATTTATTTATTTAAGACTCGGAAGCGCAGTGGAAGCAATTCTCCAATTCTTTAGAAACTCCAGCAGGTAGCGAATTTGGCTATCAAAGAATGCGGAAATATAAGCCATGGTGCGACGAAGAATCTCGCATTGCAACTGATAAAAAAGAAGCTGCACGCATGGCAGCGAACCAGTCAGTTACAGCGTGTGCGGCGAATTGTTGGCACAAAGGGCTGAGGAGGGAGAAGATCAAATATTTGTGCAAAAAGAGTGGCAGTGGAAGCAGAGAAAAAGGGAGAACATCGAAATGTGAGGGATGGATAATGAGTCCCGAGGGTTTTCCAAAGGGCAGTAGGTTCGGACAGCGGATCGGACAATGGGTTACCCTCCTGCGGGGACGAGAATAGGAATCTGGTAGCAGATAAGCAGTTTAAAATGTGGAGATCACATTGCTCGGCACTACTCCGCTCAGAATTTTCCAGTGGAGATCAGAGATATTGATTGTGGATAATGGTGTATATTGTCCCAGTCAAGACTAGATTAGACTGGCAATCTTCCGGATTAATGAAGATAAAGCAGCGGTTTCGGAAGGGTTACCTGTTGAATTTTTTTATGCAGGTGGTGAGGGACTGTTTGCTCGCATCCATCAAATTATATGCAGTATATGGTTGGGTGAATTTATGCCTGACGATTGGAGTTTCAGTGTATTATGTCCTGTATTCAAAAAGTATGATCCGTGTGTATGTTCCAACTATCGCGGTATCAGTCTTTTATCCATCGCGTATAAGGTCTTGTCAAGCGTATTATGTGAAAGACTAAAGCAAATTCTTGAAAACCTGATTGGACCTTATCAGTGTGGTTTTAGACCAGGCAAGTCCACGACTGACCAAATATTCACGCTACGTCAAATTCTGGAAAAGATCGACGAAAATCAAATCGACACATTTTTGTCGATTACAAAGATTTCGACAGCCCCATATGGGGAAAATTGTACAGGCAATGTCGGAACTTGGGATGTATTGGCTTCTGCAGAATGACGCTGACCAACGCGAAAACAGCAATGAAGATGGGGGGAATGTTTCCCGTTACATCCAATGAAGTGATTGGGGAGAGCTTCTCATAACCAGTGAGCTGTGCGCTTTGTAGTTTTATACTCACTGATCGGGACCTGCAAATTTTCATCGGTTCCGAACGGTATTTTGAAAAGCCGTCGGTAGTGCAATCGTTAGAGTGCGCGGCTCTTGTACATGAGAACTTCGGTTCAATCCCTGCTCTGACCACGTTACATTTCTTTCGACGGCGGTCACCTCGCTTAGTGATGGCGACAACATCGAGTACTTAGCCTTGAAAAAGGTTGCCATTCTGTACCACGCGATGACTTAGACAAGGCGATACACTGTCGTGCATTCTCTTCAACATCTTAATGGTGATAATGATGAGAAATGGTAACATCATTTGTTGGAATCTGCAGGAGGTTACTGAAGTATTTTCATGCATCGAATAAATTAACGAAGCTGGGCCCTACTATTGATGAGGGCAAGACAAAAACAAAGTTGATGCTGTCGATGACTGGAGAAACCTCTCGACACTTGAACGTCGACAACAGATTTAATTTCGAAGTGGTTTGTGAATTTATCTACCTTGGATCCGCCGTGAACAAGGGTAGCAACATCAGCCTGGAGAATAGGAATAGAGGAATTGTGCTTGCAAATGGATGCTATTTTGAGCTCAGCCAGCAGTGTAAGAACAAAGCCCTCTCTCGACGGGCAAAAGTCGAGCTATACCAAACTCTCAGTTTTCCTGTGCTCGTAGTAGGCTCTGAAAATGGGGTCATATCGCAAGCGGATGAAAGACACCGTGGAGTATTTCAGAGAAAAAATTCAGCAAAAATTATATGGTCATATTAACGAAAACGGCGAGCTGTATAATTTGTATTCCGACATAGACTTAGCTACGTGAATCAAATGAGGGCAATTGAGTTGGCTATGGCATGTTATCAGAATGGTTGAAGATTGTCCAGCGCGAAAGATTTTTGATAACGTATCCGATGGAAGCAGGAAAAGAGGACGACCAAGACTAAACAGGAAAGACCAGACCGAAGAATCCCTCCGTATCCTTGGTGCTACCAAGTGGCGAGAAAAGACGAAGAATGGAACCAGTTTATTTACATTTATTTAATTTGTTTCTTTAATTAATATGTCTAAAGCATCTGACCTCATGAGGTTGTAAAATAGCCAATAAAAGGAAAAAGTAAAGACCAAAAAAAGACAAAGAAACACGTAGGAAGGATATATTAAAGTGTCCAGCATTTAGTTACTTTATCAAACAAATTGATTTTGAGTGATTGATTGAATTGATTGACAAAATAATTGAAGTTACTCAATGTTTTACGATAAATACGAGTATAACTTAGTATCAGCCTTAATTGAACATAAGCGTTGTAACATGCAAAAATCCAAATAATTCTTGCAACAACATTTAGCACCAGCAACAAGTTGTATTAAATTCATATTGTTTTATATACACATTTAAAGAAAGCAAAACAATATTATTCATAGCAACATGTTGCCAATACAAAATGTTTAAATGCAATAACATTTTGAAATGTGTCACAGCTCATACCTTTTATTTTAAGCAACATGTTGAAAAGTTTTCTAATATTCATCTATTTTACAATAAGCACTACATAAATAATTTTTTTTCAGAAACAACAATTGTTAAGCAACCAAATTTGTAGCTTACTCGTTTTTTCTATATCATATGTCTTAGATTTTTACATGTTGAAAAAACGGACCCAGCAACATATTGCAGGAACCATGTTTATATTTGCAAGCATTGTTTCCATGAATTGAAGATGTGCTGCTTTTTTTTAGGTCCTTGATACATTTTTGTTTCCAGCAGTTTTCATCAAATATTTGGCCATATTTGGATCACAAAAACAGATATTATAACCTATTAATCATTGTGTCTCCAACATGTTATATTGAACAGCAAACACAATGTGTTTCGACACAAGTTTTCAGCAGATTTTTCAGCGTGTATGCTAGGAAAATTTATTCTACATTGATTTTTAAGGTACATAGGTAAAAGCTTCTAGCAACATAAGTACGTGTTGCAAGCATTTGCTGAATTTCTACTGAACTGTTCTCGGAGAGATTAAGGGTCCATATCTATTTTTGAGTTAATATTCGTAAAACATTATTTTTTCTTGAATTCCTCGATCTTTTTCTTGCCACTTGTTTCTTCATAAATGTTTTTCCCCATTGCCTAATTTTCTTATATTGGTTCTCTTACAGTTCGTGTATACAGAGTTTTAATCCACATGTTGCAAAGCCGTTTTCATATGTTTAGTATGAACTGCATGCGTGTTCTGTAAATGCATTTGAGTAATAAGAAACGTTGTAGATACAATTGTCAGTGTACATAGTTTTCAGATGATGCTAAACATTTGGAATTATCGTTTTACATATTGATATGCCAAAGTTTGTTTAGCAACACAATTTTTTTTCTTCTGGTGACAACTATTTTTTTTCGACAATTAAATTTTTAATTTTGTAATTTTCTTTAAGGCTGTAAGAGACCATGGTTTCTCCGGTTAGTGAAAAAAATGTAAATACCGCCGGTGGGATTCGAACTCACATTCGCTGGACGACCGTTTCGATGTTTTTGTGAAGCATCATCTTCAGCAGCGTCTAGCCCGTTAAGCCACTGCGGTGTGTATTTACACAAGTCACTAACCGAAGACATTTATTGATTGTGTGCAGATTGTTTGTACACTTTTGCTATCATTAAACAAAGGTCTGTACTAACATCAATATTTCGCGCGATATTGTAAATACCGACGCATTGTTTCCACACGTGAGTACTAAATTTTTGGCTACAAATATCAGCAACAAGTAACTAGCAACATTTAAAAGTGTCTACGAAAAATGTTTGGAATAATTAAATTGTAGAAAGAAGTGAACTATGTTGTCAGTTTTCATTGTTTTCAAATGCCCCTAAACATTTGAATGCAAAGTTTTTTTGCAACATAATTGTTTTTCTTCTGGCGACAACTATTTTTTCGACAATTATATTTTTAATTGTTTCTATACTTTTGCTATTATTTAATAAAGGTCTGTACTAACATCAACAACAATCGCTGTACAAAAAAGAAAATACATACCTGCGAAATACCTACGAAATATTTCCGCACGTGGGTACTAAGTTGTTAGAACCAAATATCAGCAACATGTATACAGAAACATTAAAATGTGTCTAAGAAACATGTTATGAACAATTAACTTGTAGGAAGAAATTATCAAATATTAAAATGTGTCTAAGAAAAATGTTAGGAACAATAAAATTAATTTAATAGTTTTCAGATGTTGGTAAAACATATCATTTTATATTAATATGCCAAAGTTTGTTTAGTAACACAATTTTTTTCCTTCTGGCGACAACTATTTTTTTTTGACAATTATATTTTTCATTGTTTCCACACTTTTGTTATTATTAAATAAAGGAAGGTACTAACATCAACATTTCGCGCGAAATTCTAGAAATCGCTGTACAAAAAAGAAAATACATACCTGCGAAATACCTAAGAAATATTTCCGCACGTGGGTACTGAGTTGTTAGTACCAAATAACTGCAACATGTATACAGCAACATTAAAATGTGTCTAAGAAACATGTTAGGAACAATTAAATTGTAGGAAGAAATTATCAAGGTTGTCTGTTTTCAAAGATTTCAGATGTTGGCAAACATTTGATTTTATCATGTTACATTGATATGGCAAAGTTTGATTAGCAACAAGTTTTTTTTTCTTCTGACAAATGCTTTTTGATGCGGGCAATTATATTGTTAATTGTTTCCACATTTATGTTATTATTAAATAAAGGCCTGTACTAACATCAACATTTCCGCAAAAATTTAGAAAACTCCATACAGAAAAGGAAAAAATTGTAGGAACAATTAAATTGTAGGACGAACCGATCAATGTTGTCAATTTTCATAGTTTCAGATGTTGGTCAAGATTTGAAATAAACATTTTTTTGATATGCCACAGTTTGTGTAGCAACATGATTTTTTTTCCTCGGGACAAATTTTTTGTCAACATTTACATTGTTAATTGTTTCCACACTTCTGTTATTATTAAACAAAGGCGCGAAATTGTATAAAAATGAAAATGCCTTCGAAATACCGACGAAATATTTCCGCAGGTGTGTACTAAGTTGTTGGAACGTATTATAAGCAACATGTATCGACAGCATTAAAATGTGTCTAAGAAAAATGTTAGGAACAAATAAATTGTAGGAAGAAATTGTCATTGTTGTTTCTTTTCATAGATTTCAGATGTCGGCAAACATTTGGAATAATCATTTTATATATTTATATGTCAAAGTTTGTTTAAAACAATTTTGCGACAACTGATTTTTGATTGCCGGCAATTATATTGTTAATGTTGCTACAGTTTTGTTATTATTAAATAAAGGCTTGCATTAACATCAACATTTCACGCAAAATTTTAGAAATCTCCACATTGAAAATAAACTGCCGTCGAAAGGCCGACGAAATGTTCCCACACGTGGGTACTAACTTGTTGGCACCAAATATCAGCAACATTTTAATGTTTCTAAGACATATGCAACGACCAATCAAATTGTAGGAAGAAATGATCAATGTTGTCAGTTTTCATAGTTTTCAGATCTCGCTAAACATTTGAAATGATCATATCAATCATTTTATATTGATATGCCGAAGTTATCCAGCGAAATAAAATCCTGTACCGTATAGTAATAATATAAACATTTGGCGCGATATTGTAAAAATCTCCATTCAGAAAAGAAAATACCTCCAAAATACCGACGATATATTTCCGCACGTGGGCACTAAGTTGGTGGCACCAGCAACATGTATCGAGCAACATTAAAATGTGTTTAAGAAAAATGTTATAAACAATTAAATTGAAGCAAGAAATTATCAATGTTGCCAGTTTTCATAGATTCCAGATGTTGCTAAAAAATATAATTTTATGTCGATATATCAAAGTTTGCGAAGCAACATTTTTCTTGTAGAAAACTCCACACAAAAAGGAAAGTGCTTGCGAAATGCCAATGAAATATTACTGAGTACTAAGCAGTCAGCAACATGTATAGAATATCATTTTAATGTTTCTAAGAAAAATGCAACGACCAATCAAATAAATTATAGACTCAATTTCTCAAAAATAAGAGCTGTTAGTGTAAACAAACTCAAGCACAGAAAATAATATAGTTGTCAACACTGCTATGTTTGCTAGTTAATTTTCGCAGCGTAACAAATTGATGTTGCTCAATGTTTTTCGTGCGGACATAGTTATTAACAGCCGTAGGAATTATTAATATTAATCTAATTCCCTTCGATTAAATAGACCTTATATTTTCCTTAAAAAATAGTTTCCCATTACATTCCATGACCTCTCCAGTGAGCTGTGCGCTTTCTAGTTTAACACTCACTGATTGTGATCTACAGTTTTCGATCAGTTGCGAACGGAATTTTGAGAAGCTTTCTCATGCCTATGTACTCGATAGAGTCGCCATCACTAACCGAGGTGACTGTCGTCGAAAGAAGTCTAAGGTAGTCAGAGCATGGATTGAACCCATGTTCTCATGTTTAAGAGCCGCGCAACCCTATCATTGCAACACCGACGGCCACAATTTTGCTTAGAAACATTAAAACGTTGCTGTCAACATGTTGCTGTTACTTATATTTAGTGTAAAGAACTTAGTAATACACTGTCAGAAATTTCTCATCAATATGAAAAAAATTAATGGAAAATCTTTAGTTTTCCGTAAAATCCGTGTTAAAATTCCTAACTATTTCGAAATGCTTTGTCAGCTATGAAGATGGGTTATATTATACCACACGGCATAAAAATAGAATTTGGCATTTTATGTATTTGAATTACGAAGTTAGTCATTTTCATTGACGTTATCTTTCTCATGATTATTGTAACTGATTGGTTACCAAATTTTTCAATTATTTTGCTTCAAAAGAAGCAAAAAAGAAACGTAAATATTGTGGCAAAATATAACGCTACTATCGTGTTGTTTCGTTACGAAATCGCGTTTTAATACTGGATTTGAATCAAATGGCAGGTTTTAAATTACATATCTATTTTATATTTTTCGAGAGGCTTAACACTACTTCCTTCGAAGAGAAATGAATGGATGTATGCTTTTTTGACACAAATGGAAATTCGCTCGGAATAACTTTTAATATTACTTGCTGGACGGAATCAGTACCCAATAAATAGCTCGAGAATTGTTCGCTGTACACCTTGTTAGTCCTTCAGCCCGGATAGTTATTTTACCACAACAAGGTAGAACAATTTCAATATTGAGGTAATATTCAACTGTCCCCTTCCCATGTATATTCCAAACTGAATAAAGAATCCAAATTCAATAAAAGGACAACCTCAAAAAATAACAATCAAAAAACATTAAGCACCAGACATTCCACAGTAGAAATCGCAAGTTGTTCAGCAACATGCGAGTGTTACTTCGTCTTTTTTTTCATTCATTTTTATTACTATCATCATTATTACAACAACCATGAGATTGTGGTACATACTGGTACATTTTGACTTAACAACATTCACTTGATGACTAAAAGATGAACATGAACAGCAACTCCACATCCATAGGCAAATGTGCACAAACACCCAATATGATTGATCCTCGAAAAACCACTTTTAAGACTGGGCGGGAAAGTTTGATGTTTCGTTTCTTGCCTCCGATGCCGCCAAGTAAAAGAAGAGTAGTAATATTTTTGTAAGCAAAACTAAGAAAAATAAAAAAAAAAAACGACAACTCAAATAAGCGAAATGCGAAATCAAAACAAACGAAAGTCACTATTGACAGACTTTTACTTAACTTCGAAATATCTCCAAAACAACAAAAGTCGTTGGTGGTGTGAAGGAACAGGCCAGTGTACAAGTTAACCACAACGAAAAAAAAATGGTAGACGATTACGCCGCCAATAAACCTGTTGTGAAGGTGTTCACTACAATTAGCACGTATCCGTAAATATTTTAGAAATTTTAGGAATTATGTAGCGAATCTCTGTACTCAATGTTGACTAAACATATTTATGTATATACATTCATATGAGAGCGATCCCATAACTAGCCGACCTGACGTATAGATGGTGCCAGTAGTTTGAAAACTATAATTTGGTGAAAAGTGGCAACCTTATAAAACATATGTTTTAAGTTTCAAGGCGCCACGTTGTTTAGTATTTGTGTTTGACCCATCAAAAGTAAACGATCTCAGTGAATTTGTAAACATGGGGGAAAAAAACAGCAGACAGTTGTCCGAGGCCTTCGGCCACGGACTGTCCCTGCAGGCTGTGTCAGAGACACGGCCATTAAGTTTAACGTAGAATACGCCATCCGATAAGACAGAAAACATATATAACAATAAATGATAAAAGTCAACTGTCAGCTGCTGTCAAACAGCATCAAGCAGCATTGTTATTTTGCTTACTTGGCAGCACTTCATTTAACATAAAAATGTATGAATTAATTTTTTAATATATTTTTTATAATTATATATCCATGTTAAATTCAAATTCACATATAACATTTTGGTTCACTTAAATACATAAGTAAATATACGAAATTTCAATATTTCATCAATCAAAACAACAGCCGAAGGTTTGTGTCCACACTGAAACAGCAGCATAGTTTGTGTTCACGCTACAAACTCAAACACTCAACCAAACACCACACATATGTTTGAGTGTATGTGTTTAAACAATTTTCATTTGAGAAATTTAAATATTAGGAAGATATCAACCAATATGAAATGTATATCAAACGAAAGATAACATCTTCATTTACCTACAAAAAAATTTTAAAAAAAAGTTATCTCGCCGTTTCCTCATAATCAATGAAATAAAGATTACAACAATAACAATCTGACATGACTCCCTATACCGTAAGGTAAGACGTATTCTACGCCAAAATTGGTCACCGTTATGTAATTCAATATTTTCATTTGAAAGGTCTCAGTCCAAGCAATATTAAAGTGGAGCTGGATTCTACTCTGGGGGAGTCAACTCCTTCATTTACGACGGTAAAATATTGTGTAGCAGAGCTTAAACGAGGCTGTACAAGCTGCCAAAACGAACACCGTAGTGGTCGACGAATTGAGGTGTCCACGCCAAACACGGTTAAGAAAGTCCACAAAATGGTATTGGATGATCGTCGGATGAAGGTGCGTGATAGGCATATCAAAAAGTGGTATACATCGTATATTGACCAAAGATTTGAATGGTGTGCACAAGATGTTAATATGTTTCAGTAGAGTGTTTGGCGATGTTTCACCGCAATAAAACCGAATTTTTGCGTCGATTTATAACCATGGATAAGACATGGGTCCACCACTTCGCTCCTGAGACAAATCAACAGTCAAAGCAGTGGACTGGAATGGGAAAATCATGTCCAAAGAAGGCGAAGACGGTTCCATCTGCAGGCAAGGTCATGGCGTCGGTTTTTTGGGTGCGCATGGGATAATTTTTATTGCTTATCTTAAGAAAGGAAAACCCATCAACGGCGAATATTATGTTAATTTATTGCAACGTTTAAGTGATGAAATTGTGGGAAAAATACCGGAATTGGCGAAAAAGAAAGTAAGGTTTCATCACGACAATGCTCTAGTTCACACATCCACTATTGCGACGTTCAAAATTAATGAATTAAAGTTCGAATTGCTTCATCACGAACCTTATTCCCGAGATTTAGGTCCTTCGGACTATTTTCTTTTTCCAAACTTGAAAAAATGACTCGGTGGTAAAAGATTTGCCAACAATGAAGAGGTGGAGTCTGCGGTTGATGGCTATTTTAAAGAGTTTGGCAATTCTCTCTATAAACAGGGTATCGAAGCTATTGAATATCACTGGAAAATGTGTGTCGAGCTAAAAGGAGATTATGTTGAAAAATAAAGAAAATTTGTGCAAACATTTTTGTGTCTTTAGTTTTTCTTAGTTGTCTTAGTTTTTGAACCGCCCTCGTATATATATCTACTATCTTACTTGTGTCCATTTTGATGTGGAGGTCTTAGAATCTAAATATTCAAAAACTTACTCGTGTCATGCTTCTTCCAAAGTTCGATACAGATCAGATCCTTTAATGCGGAATTTTGGGTTCCATTCTTTGTATCCATCGTTGATCACATTTCAGATGGTATCATTTTAAAGTATTCCCGCAAAATTGTTTAGGAAACAAAAACACTGTTGCATTATCACGTTCTTTGCGTGGTCAAATCCCAAGAAGTACTTTAAAACAACATTCAAATATGTCAAATTAATGCTATTCTGTATGATATCAATTGCATCAAAGTTTTCGGAAATAACGGGTTTTTCAACAGAGACGCTACAAAAGTAAATCGATAGGGACAGCAAACGGCGCCATATTTTTTCCCGCTCTTTTAACATTTCTCTTCACTAAAGTTTGCCATTTCATCATGGAAATATATACGAGCCAACAACAAGTCGAAATTATTAAAATTTACTACCGAAATTTGGAGTCAGTGGCCTCAACTTCAAGAGCGCTACGTCCAATTTATGGTCGTCATAATCGTCCTACCAGATCAACCATTGAGCGTCTAGTGGAAAAATTCGAATCCACAGGCACAGTACAAAATGTTCCGTGCCAGTGAGACAAAGAAGTGCCCGTAGTGTCGAGAATATTGCTGCCGCTGAGGCTTCAGTTTAAGAAAGTCCAAATGTGTCTCTCACACGTCGTTCTCAAGCGTTGGGCATCTCTGTAACGTCGTTGTGGCGAATTTTGCGAAAAGATCTTGGCCTGCGTCCTTACAAGATCAAATTGATGCAAGAACTGAAGCCGCTTGACCACCATAAGCGTCGTATGTTCGTGAATTGGGCTGAGCAACAACTTGAAAATGATTCCGATTTTCATCGGAAAATCATCTTCAGCGATGAGGCTCATTTCTGGCTGAATGGCTTCGTCAATAAGCAAAATATGCGTTATTGGTCAGACAGCAATCCACACGTAATCCATGAGTCATCATTGCATCCGGAAAAAATTACGGTTTGGTGCGGTTTATGGGCCGGTGACGTCATTGGGCCGTACTTCTTCCGTGATGATCAAGACCGGCACATTACTGTGAATGCGAATCGCTACCGTTCAATGATAACCGAATATGTTTGGCCCCAATTCCAACAGGACAGCGCCACAAGCCACACAGCGAATGCCACAATCAATTTATTGGAAACCAAGTTTGGTTAACGTGTTATCTCACGAAATGGTCAAGTCGATTGGCCGCCTCGGTCGTGCGATTTGACGCCGTTAGATTATTTCCTGTGGGGCTACGTCAAGTCTATGGTCTATGCCAAAAAGGCAGCGACGATTGATGAACTTCGTAAGAATATCGAACGTGAAATTGCAGCAGTATCGGCCATTTTATGCTTGAAGACCGTAGAAACTTGGGTTCAGCGTCTGGACTTCTGCAAGCGTGCCCATGGTGGCCATGCAAAAGAAATCGAGTTCCATACATAATGGCATCGAACGTACTTTCACAGGAATAAAGAATTTCATTGGTATCTAAAACCGGTTTTGTTTTATTTAAAAAAAACTTTTGTAGCGCTCTTATTGAAAAACCCGTTATAACATATTAACTTCTACGTGAACACTGGAAAGAAATATCCATATTAAACAACAATTTTAATTAATTTTCTTGTAAATGTTCTACAGATGTTCTGTCAGCTTTTCTGTACAACACAGAAACCCAAATGCCACGGATGCAATCATTTTAAAAACACTTTAATTATCTCACTTCACAATTTTTCCCACTTTTCTTCTTGTTTATTTTATTTTGTCTGCAATCAGCTGCTTCCAATTAAACAGCTGATAGAGCAGTGTTGCCTGCAGTTTGGTAAATTTTGGTATTTTCCAATAGAAAGAGCTTTTAAAATCAACAACAACAACACATTGGCAACAATGTACTTTGACATAAGGGCAGCTAGTAAAATTAACTTTCATCCCGGACGAAAATGGAACAAAAACTCAAATATAAACATGATCGCCTGGGTAGCAATCGCACGTCTGTTTAAACAAAAAAGTTCGCTGAACAGGCTATAAGTGTAGAAAGGAGTGGTTTTTTACGCGCTGCTCTTAATGAGTATCTGATCTGTGTTTTAATATGGCCTGCCGAACTGTTTCGTGGGACAATACCACACCACACTCTTCCTGACTAACAAAATCTTAGAAAAGAACAATGCAGAAAAAAGATAACGGTAAAATTACGGGAAACGGGAGTAAAAAATGAGTTGTGTAAAGAGATTCTTGACACTAACAAAATATAGTAGTATTAGTTATTGTTGTAATTTTCGGTTCTTGTGTATTGGGCTTGCACTCTTTTTGCATGACATCTCTCTAAATACTGTATAAAATAATAATCGATGAAAAAAGTTTATGTACAGAAATAAATGGTTATATTATTTGAGTAGTAAGTTAAAAAATGGAATTTATTTTAAATGTGTAAAGTCATTCTTGACATACTGTATGTATGTAACGGGCCTCTATATATTAACTACAACGCTGACAGTGACACTTTTGTTGCAAAATATAAAAACATTACAGTAACCCCAATATTTGCCTTCAATATGGCGATTTAGTATAAAAAGATATCACAGTATCCAATCCACTTTAGAAATCTCCAAAAACGATACCACTTTCGCGATTATTCGCTCCGATTGAACTAAAACTACACGTTGAATGAGCTCTTTAGGTCACAGTTCATATGAACTGTTAAAGTGAAATGATACAATGAAATAGTGAACTAAATGAACAAACTAGTTCATTCTGTTGAGCTGAACTAAAAAGAGCACCCGCTTGCATGAACTAAAATTCTCAACTCTAGTAGATACCTATACTTGCCAAATGTTTCATTGAATAAACTATAAATTTGCCTAAACGTAGTACAACTGGTCCCTTTGCACAAGTACATATTTCCTCAATAGGTGGAACATTATCTTTCAAAAGTTGTAATAAGCATTTCAAGCAAATACATTATATAAGTACATCAATTGTTACTAAAATTTAGAAAGAATTGACGAGAAATGTGAAATAATTTTCTTCAATATGTTACAAAATTTCCATCCAAATAACACAATTGCTACATACATAAGAAAATGTCAAATTCCATTCTCAAGTCAAGTTCGTACCTCACGTCAAGTTCGTTCCTCAAGTCAAGTTCGCATAGAGTAATAAAGGGTGTTTTTTGAAGACCGATAGAAATTGTAAAAAAAATAACACAAAAAATTAAATTTTAATAAAGTTTTTTTTTATTCGAAAGATCAATACGTGGCATTAACATTTGAAAATGATTTCGGGCATATGGGCATCGCGGCTGTTCTTGACGAAGCGCATTCTGGACGTCCCATTTTTGGCCACTTTTTCGAGCACTGCTGGCCATATGTCACGAAGAACACGAGCAATGTTGGCCTCCAAGGCGTCAATTGTTGCTGGTTTATCAGCATAAACCAATGCCTTCACGTAGCCCCACAGGAAATAATCGAGAGGTGTCAAATCGCACGACCTTGGAGGCCAATTGACAGGTCCATTTCTCGAAATCAACTTATCGCCAAATTTTGATTTCAATAAGTCGATGGTTGCGATCGCCGTATGGCACGTAGCGCCATCCTTTTGAAACCACATCTCGTCTGGATCAATGTCATCCATATTTTCAAACAGAAAATCATTGATCATGGTGCGGTAACGATCTCCATTGACCGTAACGCGAGCTCCGGCCTCATTTTTAAAGAAATAAGGTCCGATGATGCCACCAGCGTGTAAGCCGCACCAAACGGTGCATTTTTATGGATGTAATGGAGTCTAAAAATAAATAAATGGTTTCCTATTACATCCCATAAAGGGACTGGGGAGAACTTCTCACAATCACTGAGCTGTGCGCTTTCCAGTTTTCACTCACTGATTGGGACCTACAGTTTTACACCGATTCCGAACGGTAATTTGAGAAGCTTTTTCATGGCTAGATACTCGATAGTGTCGCCGTCACTATGCGAGGTGACCGCCGCCGAAAGAAATTTTTTTTTGAAGGTGGTCAGAGCCGGGTTCGAACCCAGGATCTCATGTACAAGAGCCGCGCGCACTAACCATTGCACCACCGACGGAGGGTCTCTTGTGGATTGGTCTCACTCCATAGATGGCAATTTTGCTTATTAACAAACCCGTTAAGCTAAAAATGAGCCTCATCGCTGAACACAATTTGGCGATAAAACAACGGGTCAGTTTCCAACTGAGTTTCAAAGTAAATTTGGATAATGTGGCAGCGTTGTTCAAGCGTGAGTCTATTCATGATGATGTGCCAGAGTAAACTGAAACAAATAATAGAAATTTTTTTATTAAAATTTAATTTTTTGTGTTATTTTTTACAATTTGAAGTTCTATCGGGCTTGAAAAAATACCCTTTATATAGTGTGCATTAGTATTTCAGTTCCACCAAATACTAGTCGAAAGTCCCTGAGCTAACGACAGTTTTGATACAGTTTGCGTTTACGTCAGAATTTGGAGCTACTTAATACAAAAACGGCAGTGGAGAAAGCGCGAGAGTGAGAAAATTTAGTCATACAGAAGGAAGAACGAAGCCCGAAAATTCTACCAAAAAGTCAAAAACCGAACTAACAGATATGGGTCAGGGCCCCCCTTCTGTAAAGACAAGGAGGGAAATCTTATCGCAGATGTGCAGAACATGTTGGGAATATGGAGAAATCATTTCTTCGCGCTACTGGTATCTGAGATATCCAATGTCAATGAGACAATCGATCGAAATTTGGACGATGACGTCGATTGCCCCCCTCCTAACCAAGACGAGGTCAGAACAGCTCTTGCCCGGCTTAAGAACAACAAAGCCGCAGGAGCCGATGGATTACCGGCGGAGTTGTTTAAGGCTGGCGGCGATGAGCTGAGAAGATGCATGCATCAGCTCATTAGCAAAATTTGGTTAGATTAATGCATGCCCGGCGATTGGAGTCTCAGTGTACTATTTCCCATATTTAGAAAAGGTGACCCGATTCTCTGTGCCAACTACCGTGGAATGAGCCTTTTATCCATAGCATATAAGGTTCTGTCGAGCAAAATGTGCAAAGGACTAAAACCAATTATCGCTGACCTGATTGGACCATACCAGTGTGGCTTTAGGCCTGGAGAATCGACAACCGACCAGATTTTCACGATACGCCAAATCATGGAGAAGACCCACAAAAAACAAATCGACACATATCATCTATTTGTCGATTATAAGGCGGCCTTCGATAGCCCGATACGTGGGAAACTCTACGAAGCATTGGTATTCCTGCAAAACTCATACGCCTTTGCAGGATGTCCCTGACGAACACTAAATCCGCAGTGAAAGTCGGTACGGATCTTACCGAACCTTTCGAAACTAAGCGAGGCCTCAGACAAGGTGACACTCTATCGTGCGATCTTTCTAACATCTTAATAGATATTATTCTGAGAAAAGCTGCAGTCAACATGAATAAAACCATAAGCAGCAAAAGTCACATGCTGCTCGCGTATGCTGATGAAATAGATATCATTGGACGCACAGTTAGAGAAGTTACTGCGGTGTTTTCGAGAATTGAGAAGGAGTCAGGAAAAGTGGGTCTGACGGTAAATGAGGACAAGACAAAATTAATGGTTTCAACAAGCTGGGCCTCCACGTGATTAGACCAAAGCATTAACGTTGATAACCGTTATAATTTCGAGGTGGTGGACGAATTTATATACCTCGGATCTGCCGTAAACAAAAACAACAACGTCAGCTTTGAGATCAAGAGGAGAATTGTGCTTGCGAATAGATGTTATTTTGGGCTAAGCAAGCACTTTAGAGATAAAGCCCTCTCGAATAACAAAAATCCAGCTATAACAGACTCTCATGCAATCTGTCTTGCTTTATGGCGCAGAATCCTGGGTCTTATCGCAAGCAGACGAAACATCTGTAGGAGTCTTCGAGAGTAAAATACTCCGAAAAATTTATGGCCCTATAGTGCACAACGGAGAGTATCGGCGACGCATGAACTATGAGCTATATGAGCTATATCCCGACATTGACATAGTTAAGCGGATAAAAATAACGCGATTGCGCTGGCTAGGCCATGTCAGTAGAATGGATCAACACGAACCATCACGAAGGGTTTTCGAAACCGAACTCGAAGGAAGACGAAAAATAGGAAGACCAAGACTCCGCTGGAGGGATCAGGTTGACGAATCCCTGCGTGCACTTGGTATTGCCAACTGGAGAGATAAGGCAAAATATCGAACTGGTTGGCGAAATATGTTATCTTCGTTTTGTTAGATCCCTGACCCCTCGGGGTTGTTCGTGACCGGATAAGTAAGTAAGTTAATACAAAAAAAATAAATTTCAGATCATATTTTCTCCGGTTAGTGAAAAAATGTAAATGCCGCGGGTGGGATTCAAACTCAAATTCGATGGATGATCGTTTCGATGTTTGTGAAACATCATCTTCAGCAGCGTCTAGCCCGTTAAGCCACTGCCGTGTGTATTCACACTAGTCACTAACCGAAGACAGTTATTGTGCAGAGTGATTTTTTGTCGCTACTTACACAGTGCTTTCCTACTTTGCAGCGCTTTTACAAAATGCGCTCGTTTTTTTATTTACCTAATCTTTAGCGCATCGTGACTGCTACGTCAATGCTAATAAAAAATAGTCCTGTTACATCGCTTTCTATAATGAGCCTCTATCTAGGGCGAATTTCTCGAAGCTACAGCCGCCATAAGAAGATCTGTCAATCTCAAAGAGAACAAGTCGTTATCTTGTTGTCTAATGACTTGCGACTCTATAGCGTTTGTTGCCAAACTGATTTGGAGCAAAAGAATTTAAACGCAACCATAATCTACGATAAATACATTCAATAGTTTCCTTAATTATGACTAATTATAGTCACGTTTCTTGGATTTTGTTTCCCATAATCGTGCAAAAATTAAATCAAATAACTTTCATAAATATGGCAACATACATGGAAATTAGTTTCGCAACATGAAGTTGCAATTAGTAATATTCATTAAGATATCATCGAAATGTTGATTTTTACTTATTGATGTCACGTAACTGTAACAAACGCACATGAAGCGGAAATTCCTAAACAATTGATTATTTTATGACAAGTTAGGGATAACAATTACGCTCATTTGTTGAAAATTTGTGTAATAAACATTTTAACTGTTGATGCAGCATGTTGCTAAGAAAAATACTAGAGCAAAGATAATCAAAAATGTTTACGCTATCACTTTAGTTGCAATGTAGAGGACCCGTGATATGACTTGAAAATGTTCCTGCAAAAAGAAAAAATAGATAGTTAATGGTTTCTACCGGTTCGAATCTTTCCATATACCCCACTATGGGAGCATAAAAGCGGATGTTGTTGATGAACTGGAATTCATGCTGGTTGTAGAAATATTAGAAACTACATTTATCATCGCTTGCATTAACAATGATTTGCTTTTGGGCGGTATCAATATTGGTGTGCTTTACCTTATAAAAATGGAGTACCATTATATCCATTCAAAACTGTATTTCCAAAAAATCGCGCAATTTTCTTAATTTCATAAGTCGAATTTCGCTAATTTCATTCGCTCATTTTATCCAAAAAATCGCGCAATTTTCTTAATTTCATAAGTCGGATTTCGCTAATTTTATTCGCTCATTTTATCTTTCGCTGATTTTACCTTTCGCTCATTTTTTATTCGCTCTTATTTTTTCGCTGTTTTGGATTCGCTGTTTTTGTTTTCGCACTTATTGGGTGGAACCAATAAATATATAGTTTAAAATGCAATTTCTGCACCAAAATTGAATTACAATTTTAGAAAGAAATGGAAATGCCATTATGTGAATTATCCTCAGTAAGAATTGGCACGAATGCCAACATTTTAACTTGCATTTTGAATGTCGCTTTAGTTGTCAACACTGATCTGTTGACGGCCTAATTCACAGCGAAACATTTACTAGGTTTGTTTCTTTACGTTACCGCGGCATCCACCCCAAATATATGTCTTTACCCAAAAATTGGTTCTCTGTTCTCTCTTAAGGAAAAATTATGTTTCTCTTTTGCCAAATTTGTTTTAACCAAACTTTTTCTTATGGTAAACTTGGAAAAGTGGCAAAACATCACATGTTAAAAATCAGCTGTCCGAACCATAGAGTAATCTCAGACTAGGGAGAATATTTAGCTCATCTGACGTTTCCTTTCACACTCTTCGTGATGCGGTCGGTGTGATAGAGAGATGTTTGACGAAAAGTGACATACACCAGGTGGAATTACAATAACTTCTTGCTTTAATTTTTCATGTCGTTTTGGTGATAAACTGTGAAACTTAAATGTGTTTTAAACTTTTTTATTGACTGTTATTGTCAGCATGCATTTGTGTTGTATTTAACACAATAATTTTAACACAGAAACCGAAATGTTATTTTGTTCGTTGTTTTGAACCATTGCCTCTATCTGGTATTAGTAAAACAATTCTTTTCAACACCAAACGTAATTATCACACCAGGCCAAAAGTCATAAATTTGGTGGGAGAACTAGTAGATCTACTATAAGTATTAATCTATGGTCCAAACTAAGCTATTCAAAATCAACAACAACCCAAAGAACCAAGTCGAAATTAAATTGTTGGCGGCTTTAGCTGACATGGCTCATTTTTCAAGTCGATATGAGCCATAAAAATGCGGCTTTAGCCGAATACATACATAGATACATTTATTCTCTCAATGAATTAAACGTCATAGGTACGATGGAAAATAAACATTGGATGGGGGAAGGAAAACAAGGGTTCAATAATACCAGATAGAGCCAATAGTAAACAACCTCCAACAAAGGAACAACAACCGAATTTCGTGTTTTTGTTGCAAACTAGTTGTGGTAAATACAAAACAAATGTATATCAACGATAAAAGTCATCAAAAAAGTGCAAAATACATTTAAATTTTTCACTTCTACACCAAAACGACATGAAAAAGTTAAGTGAACATATTTTGAAACTCCACCTGGTGTAAGTTAATTTTAAATTTAATTTCTCTCATTTCCACAAACCTACGACGAAGAGTGTGAAATGAAACATCAGATGAGAGAATAAATGTATCTATGTATGTATTCGTCTATGGTTGCGGCTCAATTGGTCGTCTTGGTTATCTGTAACAAACAACTTTTGGCAAATAAATGTCATCTCAGTTTGACGTTTATTTTTGGGTAAAAAATTTAAATTTTTGTGTTTCTTTACTTTTGTACAATTTTGTATTTTATTGAGAGCATTTTTGGTTTACTCTCATTTTACCGAACTTTACCCAAAAAGTAAAGAAACAAACCTATTGTTGTTTAATGTTTTTGTACGTAAACAATCTTAGAAGTAGGTTTATGTAAATATTTAGACATAATGTTGCTGCAACATGTTGCTTGGCATGTAGCCACACAATCGAAAGTGCTGAAATTAATAGCTTTAGGTTATTATTTATTGCAGTCACGTCGGTTCTTTTTTTTCGCCGGTTTCCTTCGGTGTTTTGCTTTAAGATAAACACAGAAACTATTTGCTGAAATGCTGGCATATCGCGACCATTCATTCATCATGTCGAGACATGATTCGTTCACATCTTTCGCGATTGAGTTTCTTTCGACCTGGCGAGTTTAAAAGGAAAAGTTTTCACTTAATCACTTTGTTTTTGTCCAATAATTCTGTGGTGTTCAATGAGTATTTCTTCCATTGAAAAAATAGTTGTTTGTCTTGTTTACTTAGAAAAGAAAATTGTTCATCTATAGTCCCGGCGGCAGCCAGACAAGCCACAGAGTCTTTTATCTCTGGTCAGACTTAACTCTTACTATATGTTGCTGTTGCTGACGATGACGATGGCGATGACGGCTCCCAATTGTGTTGTCTACTACCCATATGCAAACAGTCGCTGTGTCACTGTGACGCCTTGTCGATTTCTTCGTGGCCATCCCAGTAAAAGTAACGCGCCTTTTAAGCCGTCTAGCTGGTTTGGAACAGTATTTATTTATCTGGTAGTGTGTTATGTTTCGTTTCGTTTCGGTTCCATGTCCATGATCACCATTGGTGGTGCTTCGTCACCGGTAATGTGGTAGCTGTTGCATTTTATTTAAGCCGGTTACTGGGTTACATTTCTGCGGACTCATTAAGGCTTTCGAGTTGTGTTCGTGCATATGTGTTTATTTTCCTTTTGATTTCTTGTGTTTATTGAAAATTTCCATTTAGAAATTACGAACCAATATCCGTCTCCTAAAGACCATGCTGGGATTATGGTTATATTTTCGCAATTCTGTGTTGCAATATGAGTAAATCATTTATGATAATTATTAGATTGTTGCTAATGGTGCGCGTGACTGACTTTAAGTTTGAGTTATACTTCACAATGTTTATGCAACATTTGTGGTATGCCACATACGAGGGAGGTTAGTAATCATTTTGCGAGAAAAGAAAACAGAGAAGAAGCAAATATATATAACTTCATTTGACTTGAATCTTCGTTTAAATTGTGGCAAAAGGACCTAGAAATCACCTGTTATATGTAAAAAATAAATGTGACTTGTGTTCGTGTAAAATTTTTTATAAAGTTTGTTAATTTTATGAATCGATATGACTCCGTACATAGAGTAATACATGAAGAGTGTGGCTATGCGAATAATCGCCCAAGTGAAAATCGCCCAAAACGAAAAATGAACAATGACCCAAAATTTTTGGGTGTGTTTTCATTAAGAAAAAAGACCCAAAAAAGAGGTAAAATCGCCCAAAAATTTAAGAACATTCGCCCAAAAGTATAAATCCAATTTATGAACAAACGCCCACTATTTTGTGGTGATTGTTCATAATGATAAATCGCCCAAGACTGTAGCGAACAACCGCCCAAATAAGTAAAAGGGCGAATTTACATTTTTAAAAATTTGGGCGATCATTCACATGAACAAAAAATCAAAAATACCAAAACGCCCAAACATGATGAACAATCGCCCAATTTTTTTCCCATATTTTTTGGGCGATTGTTCATTTTTGGGTTTTGGGCGATTTTTACTTGGGCGAGTATTCGCATAGCCGAAGAGTGTGCATGAGCGTTTCAGTTCACATAGTAATTTTTGTATTAAGCTGGCAACAATCTGCCTTCTTGACGCCAAGGAAATAAAAAGAATTCTAATTTGTGTCGTCTACGCCAGAGACGACATAAGAATACATGTAAAAATTGTTAACGCCTACGTTATCGCTCCAATTGTGTTCGTACACATAATCGGTAGCTTGTAACGGCAACACGACTAATGTATTGTCGTTTGATGAATCAAAATAAAACGTTTTTATATATCTATGACAAACGTATAAAAAAATTTCGCTAAACGAATGAACAATTTTCGTAAATGTAATGCAAATATTTCATTAAGTTAGGTTGGAGTGGCAGCCTGCATGTCAGACTCACTTAAACCTTGCGGTCAATTGTAATACCACATGCTCAAAAGGAAAACAATGAGAGTTGTAGCCTGCCGCCTTCTGGAAAGAGCGAGGCACAGACACAGAAGGTGTTCTATTGACTCCACCCCCTCGTTGTCGCCGCAGTTTCTGCAGAAGTCATTTATCTCTGCGTGTCGACCAATGTGACAGTGACCCGTCCATTCTCGATAACAACCGCAGGACGTTTGTGCGTTTCATGTCTAGAGCGGGGCACAACAGCTTGGAATGTACACAGTTCCCTAGTAGGTACCACCTACCGTTAGTTTCCGTAAGCGCACACTTCCTCAACAAGAGGTTGCAAGTTGCTAGAGGTATGCCCATATGTTCCAGTTCCCCTGGAGCTCATTTACTTTGCAGTTCCCTGGTATGTCCCTGTGTCCCGACACCCAAATACACAGAAAAAAAGAAGACTGTAAAATTTTAACAAAAAAATTGGTACGTGAAAAATCTCAGCACTCAATTACATTTTTCATTGATATACTCAAATATTAAAATGAAAATCGATAAATGGTAGCAACAAAAAATGCACAAGACATACACCAATATTTAACGAAGTAAATACGATGTGGCCGTCGGTGGTGCAATGGGTAGTGTGCGCGCCTCTTGTACTTGAGATCCCGGGTTCGAACCCTGCTCTGACAACCTTAAAAAAAAAAAAAAAACATTCTTTCGGCGGCGGTCACCTCGCATAGTGAAGGCGACACTATCGAGTATTTAGCCATGAAAAAGCTTCTCAAAATACCGTTCGGAATCGGTGTAAAAACTGTAGGTCCCAATCAGTGAGTGAAAAATTAGAAAGCGCACAGCTCACTGGTTGTGAGAAGCTCTCCCCAATCCCTTCATGGGATGTAATGGGAAACGGTTTTTTTTTTTTTGAAATACGATACGAACAACCACATAGTTTCACTTAGAGATAAGTTTGTACAGGCAATCGGTGGCCTAACGGGCTAGACGCTGCCCGAAAAGACGCTGTGTCACAAACATCGAAACGATCTTCCAGTGGATGTGAGTTCGAATCCTACCGCGGCTGTTTAATTTTTTTTTAAATAAACAAAATTTCTAAAAATTCTTCGGATCGCAGACAAAACAAAAACTGAGATACAATTTAGTTTGTTAATATGTCTAATTCTTTATCGACTAGAAACGAAAATATTTTTGATAAATAACGTACAAATATTTTCGTAGATGGGTGAAATTTTGCATCGATTGAAAAATAATATTTTTCCAATAAACAACCTACGAATATGGTAGCTGATATGTGATTTTTTTATCACAGGATTTTCAATTAATATTTTGTTTGAATTTTCGAATTTTTTAATTGAATTGTAAAATAATTTTTTTCTGTGTAAAGTGAATATTAAGTTGGTCAGCTGTCTCATTAAGAGATCTGCGACATTTTACGGCAGTTCTGGAATTCAGAAAGACAGTTTCCAGCGACTTGATGCCAGCTTTACTATCAGAGAAAATATTGATTCCAACCTTAGTCAGAACATTAATTCTCAGCAATTCCTCTACTTCCTTAATAGCTATGATTCCTGCCTGGTAGACACTACAGAGATCAGGCAATCTTTTCGCAATGGATAGTCCTAGATTCTTAGAAAAGATACCAAAGCCTACTTCATTGTCAAGTTTCAAACCATCTGTATAGAAGTTCCGGAATCTCCTACATCCAGAGGTGCCACCATTTTTCTGACCAAAGTGACAGTTCCCTAAATCTGACAGCAGTAGCCGTGGCGTGCTGCCTAGCTACAATGTCCAGCGGTATTAACTGTAGTATGACATTTAGAGCGTCTGTAGGTGTCGTTCTCAACTCACCAGTGGCACACATACGAACCCATAGACTAATACATACATAGATACATTTATTCCATAGAGTAATCTCATACTAGAGAGAATATTTGGCTCATCTGACGTTTCCTTTCACACTCTTTGTGATGCGGTCGGTGTGATAGAGAGATGTTTGACGAAAAGTGATATACACCAGGTGGAATTACAATAACTTCTTGCTTTAATTTTCATGGCATTTTGGTGAAAAACTGTGAAATTTAAATGTGTTTTAAACTTTTTTATTGACTGTTATTGTTAGCATACATTTGTGTTGTATTTAACACAATAATTTTAACACACAAAACGAAATGCCGTTGTTGTTATTTTGTTCGTTGTTTTGAACCATTGCCTCTATCTGGTATTAATAAAGCAATTCTTTTCAACATCAAACGTAAATATCACACCAGGCCAAATGTCATAAATTTGGTGGGAGAACTATTGGGTCTACTATAATTATTAGTCTATGATTTATTCTCTCATCTGACGTTTCATTTCACACTCTTCGTCGTAGGTTTGTGAAAATGAGATAAATTTAATTTAAAATTAACTTACACCAGGTGGAGTTACAAAATATGTTCACTTAACATTTTCATGCCGTTTTGGTGTAGAACTGAAAAATGTAAATATATTTTGCACTTTTTTGTTGACTTTTATCGTTGGTATACATTTGTATTGTATTTATCACAACTAGTTTGCCACAAAAACACGAAATTTGGTTGTTCTTCCTTTGTTGGACGTTGCTTACTATTGCCTCTATCTGGTATTATTGAACCCATGTTTTCCACCACCCGATGTTTACTTTCCACCGTACCTATGACGTTTAATTTATTGAGAGAATAAATGTATCTATGTATATATCATTCGTTGAACTTTACCCAGTATTGCGCAGTAGGTGGATTTCTGTAGATCCGTCCACCAGATTAAACTCTTAACGTCATACTGAATTATCGGTCTAACTACTGTCGTATACATCCAATGAATTATCGCTGATTCGGTCCACAGCATTTTCCTATTGCCCTTTTTTATTACAGCATTTTTGTCGCCTTCCAGAATGTTGGGTTTGAAGTTGGACTTCCTGTCGACTAAAATACCTAAGTATTTTGCGCTTTCAGAGAAGGGAATTTCAATACCGCCTAAGGAAACAGCTACGACAGTTGGTACCTTATACTTCCAAACAGGTGTCCGTCTCGGTTGGGTTCATCCCAAGGCCAAGGTTCATCATTATCAAATCATTATCTGAAGCCCAACTTGCGGTGGTATGAAGGGCCTGTTGTAGGATGGCCCTAAGAGTAGTTGGAAGTAATGTTTCGTTACTGACATTTATTTGTGTTTTTAATAATGAAAATGTTTCTCAAATGTCATGTTTTTATTTTGTTACAGTTTTCACAAAATCCATGAACATTTTTCTTTGATTTTTTGCTAAAATTTTGATAAATGTTATGATGAATTTCATGTATTGTATGGAATTTTACATTCATAGACCGTCCACAGTGCAACGGTAGTATGCGCGGCTCTTATACATGAGAGCGTGGGTTCGATCCCTGATCCTGCCACCTTACATATCTTTCAATGGGGGTTCACCTCGCTTAGCGACGGCGACACTATCGGGCATTTATGAAAAAGCTTCTCCAAATACCGTTCGGAACAGGTGTAAAGCTGTAGGTCTCAATCAGTGAGTGTGAAACTAGAAAGCGCACAGCTCACTGGTTGTGAGAAGCTCTCCCCATTCCCTTCATGGAATGTAATGGAAATCAATTTTTTTTGTTTAAAAACTATGATTTAGTTTAACTGATCCATTGGGAGATTTTTTGGCTGAAAAGTAATGAAGTAATGGGTGTCGATGGTTTCTAGATATGTATCGAATTTTTGTGACTATTTCTTATGTTTTTGTGATTGCGACACTTTCTGAGCAGTTACATAGTAAAGACTTCTCAATGCAATTGAATTTTTCTTGGCATTTAGCTTGATGTATTTTCCAATAATATCATTGAGCCTTGTAGTAATGTAAAGTGAACAGTGAAAATAAAAAAGCGGAAAAAGTGAATATAAATTTATGAGTAAATTTATTTTCAAACTCACCGAGGACTAAAATTAAGCGAACTCGCTACAAATCATTTACACTTAGCAGGTGGGTTATTTTTGCGACCCTGCTGTATTTGCCGAGTTAATCCAACTCGCTATAAAAGTTTCATACTCGCTTAGCAGGTCGCTTATTTTTGCGACCCTGCTGTATTTGCCGAGTTAATCCAACTCTCTATAAAAGTTTCATACTCGCTTAGCAGGTCGCTTATTTTTGCGACCCTGCTGTATTTGCCTAGTTAATCCAACTCGCTTTAAAAGTTTCATATTCGCTTAGCAGGTCGCTAATTTTTGCGACCCTGCTGGATTTGCCGAGTTAAGCGAACTCACTTACTAAATCGCTAATAATTTGAAAATAGAGTAAAATCTGGCTGAAGAAAACTAAAGAAACTTAAAAATAAGCCAGCTGAGGTTTCTAGCGAGGAGTCAAATACATCGACTAATAAATACAAGGTGGTCATTTTATATCTATGGCATGAAGTCGCTACATTTCGGGAACAGCTTTCACATTTCACCGAAATGTTGGACGTAGAAGAGGAAATGTATACAGGTCATATGAACATGAAGGCACCGACCATTCTAGGGTCGTAGATAACGTGGTGGAGGTCGGCGCAGTCGGCCAAACAGAAACAACTGGGGGCGAGTGGTTGAGTACCACGAAGAAGAAGAAGCCCGTAGATACCTCAACGTGGGAAATCCGGCATCAGTGCAAACAACAAAGCAATGAACCACAACAACAACGTGTGAAAAGAGAAGGGCGGCCCACCCATTATAAAGTTGTGTATTATAAATATTAAAATCATGTCGGCCCTAATAAGTGGCCTATTTGGCCACATCATTTTCTCCTTGAAAATTGTGAACAAGGATTCTATCTTAATATCAAGGAAATCCAGGACCACCAGCGAATTCGTAATTTGAGAAAGTCTCATATTTTTCTTACACGCCGAAGGCGTTAAACCCGTATACGGTGATGATTAGGGGCTTATCCGACACTTATGATGTCGCCGATATTTAGAGAAACGGGAATACGAATGAATATTCTCCGTGTGAATAAATCGAATGGGAGCCTATGGTTGCTCCAAGTGAGCTCTGTATCGGATATGAAGTCGATATACTAAATGCAGTATATTTATACTGTAAGGTGTACATCGAACAATTTCGCCAGAAGGGTTTGATACAGTGCAAAACTGACACAGATTTGGGCATATATCTACTAATTGCAAAATGCCATATGGGTGCGTGAAGTGCAGCCTATCTCATGGCCCGCGAAACTGCGAGTTACCGAGTAGAGAGGCTTATGCGTCAAAAATCGTCGCCGACCAGGTCACGGGAGAATTTCAAGCCAAGTGCGTGAACTGCGATCGCGAAGGCCACGTTCCCATCGACAAGAATTGCCCGAAAAGGCTGCTTCTAATTCGAACATTAGAGCGAGATTGCGTACTCGCGAGATTGCGTACTCGAGTGCCTTTCGTGGGGGACCTACCGACGCGGTAACGATCGAGGAGGTAGTAATATCATCTATTTTCTTCTTCTCTGCCTTTGACTGCGACTGCCGCGAGTTGCTCGGAAGCGATTTTTTAACTTGTCTTGGCAAGGTCGGAGATTTTTAAGGATCATGCGCGCGCATAACAGACAAAGGGGAAAAGAACAGTGCCTTTTTTGGCAAATTACTCTCTACAGCTGAATACAGTTGGATAAGCCACTAGTCATCATCAGGACTACATCCCAATTGGAATAAAACCCCACAAGAGGCGATTTTTCAGTAACCAACATCATGCAGGAATCATGTATTTGTTTGCAAACATTGTTTTCATGAATTGAAGATCTGCTGCTTTTTTGTTTCTTTGTTGTCTATCACGTTTTGGTTTTATCAGTTCTTAATAAACAAATCCACATTGGGGTCACATAAACAGATATTATAACATTTTAATCATTGTGTCTCAAACATGTTACATTGAATAGCAAAAACAATGTGTTTGGACACAAATATACTATATTTGCGGCAAACTACAACGTTATATTTGCATCCAAACAACAACAAAAATACTGATTTTTCTGCATGCACTACTGCATTGATTGTTTGGATTTCGTGGTTGCTAAAGATACTATTTAGCATCAATTAGTGTCTTGAGACACGGTTTTGCATACCACATCACTCCGGGCAGTCCAAAGTACCGTGTCTATATCCAGCCAGTTAATCGGAGATACCTCATTAGATCATCTAGATCTATCTCGTGTATCTCAGTGAGGTTATGCAGGAAGGGACGGTCCATAGTCTTCAGGCGTCTCTTCATCAGAGCCGGACAACTGCAGAGGAGATGCTCCACCGTCTCCTCCTCTTCTGCGTTATCGCAGGCATGGTAGTGGTCATTTTATAGCAGCTTCAACCGCCTTGCGTGATTACCGATTGGTCAGTGCCCGATCGGCACGCCAGTTAACCTAGATATGTCTCCCCGATTATGGCTAATAAGAGAGTTAGTCCGGTGAATGTTATATTCCGGCCATGTGTTTCTGGATATGCGGCACGATTCCGTCCTATCCCATCTGGTCTTCGCTCGTTCAAGGTAATGGAGGAAAATACCTCTTTTGACCAACCCTATAGGCGTTGCGACTGACACCATGTGGAGTTCGGTGGAAGAGGATTCCGCCCTGGCTAGTTCGTCTGCCTTTTCGTTCCCTAGGAGACCCTTGTCGCATGGTATCCAGGTAAGAACCACGTTGGCCACCCGGCCTAGCTCTACAAGTTGTTCTCTACATTCACTAACGAGTTTAGATGCAGTGTTGTAAGATTTAAGTGATAGATATCTACAAATTCTCCAATGTGCTCTGTTCTTCGCTGTAGTATAAGTGCGACGCAGGCTTCGTTGATGGCCAGTACCTCCTCTTGGAAAATGCTGCACTTGACTGGGAGTTTGAATGATAAATTGGGACGTACCTCTTCGGAGAAGACACCCATACAGTTGCCTGCTGTTTACTTTCGGGCTCATACGCGTAAATCCAGGATTCGTCACCTGTCACGATGTCATAGACGTGTTTCGAAGCACCGCGAGCGTATTTTTGGAGCATTTCTTTCGACCAATCGACACGAGCCTTTTTTGAGCGATTGACAAATTGTGTGGGATCCAACGCGAACAAATTTTTTTGACAGTCAAATGCTTATGCAATATTGAATATATGCCGGTCCCACTAATGCCTAAGGTTGTCTCAATCTCACGATAGGTCACATGACGATCTTGCAAAATCAGTTCGCGCACAGCATCAATGGTTTTCGGAACAACAGCTGATTTTGGACGACCTTCACGAAATTCGTCTTGGAGTGAACTACGACCACGATTGAATTCACCATACCATCGATAAACATCGGTCCTTGCTGGAGCTTCATCGGCAAAAATTGAATTAAGTTCATCCATGCACTGTTGCTGAGTTAATCCACGTCGAAAGTTGTAAAAAATAATCGCACGAAAATGTTCACGATTTAATTCCATTTTTGGGCCGAGATGAATCTTTTAAGTTACTGTAAACCACACAAATAGCGCTCGTATGTCAAAACGTTCTGAGTACGCATAACCAACTTAACGATAGAGCTGTCAGTTGCCAGATTGCAACACTAGGGTTGCCAAATCCCGAAACATAAAATTCAACCCTCTATAACCCAGGGGGTTTCTATGGCACAGCTGATCGAATAGGTACTAGGCCGATGATGGAGAATGAGAGAGCAAAGAAGACAGGAACTAATTTCATATTATTGATACTAATGACAGCTAAATTATGTTTTACGTTGTTTGCATTGAATGAAAATAAGCATTCCATTTGATTTCTGTCCGTTTAATGTCCAGCGAAAGTGTAAAATTGGTAAAATACAGCAGCAAATAAAACTCTATGAAATGGCGTACTACCTCGTCGTCATGAAGAGGCATCGAAGAGAGTAATGGAAACTGTTATGTATTACTCTATGGTATAACCACGTCATTATTGTTTTTGCTCTGACAGTGCCACACAAGACCACTATTCGCTGCCGCTACATCAGTGTGTGTTTTTTTCGCAGTCTGACAATCTGTGTTCGCAGTCGGACAAATCTGTGTTCTATATAGGGGTGGGTCACCATTATCATTTAGGGGTATAAAAATAGATGTTGGCCGATTCTGAGACCTACCCGATATGCACACACAAGTTCATATAAATCGGTCCAGCCGTTTCGGAGGAGTTTAACGCCAAACAATCTGTGTGACCGCAGTCGGACAAACTGTGTTTGGATGTGTTCACTTTGTGAGTTAAGTCTCTTCTCGCGCCTATAGATGTTAACACATCAAAAACTTTAAATGATCGAAACTCGTAATATTTATGAAGGATTTCGTAATATTTTGGGGGAACAATTTCAGTTAACATTGACTATATTTAGTGTGTCCAGCTATCATATTGTAATAATATACAAAATTGCTTTGGAATGAAAGGTAATTGACAAAGATCTGGAAGAACGTCACCTCAGTGGGCGTCTTAAACTCTTTTGGAAGGTGGTAGATATCGATGACAAAACAGTGCATCTAATTGCATATAATGTGCACATAACCCAATACAATGTAATGGAACCCAGTCTAATGAGGCACTTTATCCACTTTACAACTCAACCGGCGAATGCATGACAAATTGCTATAGAAACTAAAGCAGTCTAATATACTGGCAGCAGTTTCTTTTTTCTTCTTCTTGTTGTTGGAACCTCATCATGCATGATACCACATTTGTATAATTCAACCAAGAAAAATAAAAACTAATAATAATATACGATATTAAAAATTGCCAAGCCATGGCAGAAGTGACTATCTCTTCAGTACCTTCTTGGCTTCTGATATTATAGGCAATCAATCACTGTGAGTCTGTCTGTCTGTCTGTCGGTATCTACTCAAAATGTTCGTAGATGGTGTCTCTTACCTCGAATTCCGCCAAATGTAGTTAACGTTTTATTATGTAATAAAACTTATGGTTTAGACGGCAACAGAAAAAAATATCAACCAATTCAAACATAACATGACATAAACAATTTCTTGGTAACAGAAACTGACAACGACACTTTACTTACTATACACAAACGTTAGAAGAGAGATGAACTCCATTGATATTTATTGCTGCGACAATTAGCCCAAAGTGCGATATCGCGGACTCAGACCAAAACAGTAAGAGCCAAGACAAAGACGCGGCGCTCCACAACCAATTAACCCGCAACGCATTAGAAATTAGAAATGAGCTTCAAAACAAACCCAAAATCAAATATGATGCGAGTACTCGCATTTGAATGAATAATGGCCAAGAGTGCCAATGGCCTAAACATACTCGAACACATTTCATTGCTACGATAGATACATATGTACTTGGACGCGTACTATGCCAATACTACGTTTCATTGATTTGACTGGGTTAGGGGAACGGGTCGGAGTAAGGCGGACGGCTTCAGGTCTGTTTGGTATTAGGTTATTTACATTTGACAAAATTTTAACGTCCAACAAAAGAGCTGAGGGGTACTCACTCCTCAACATTGGTGTATTCCTCACCTTTTTTATGGTTCGGTTCATGGTTTACTTGTTCCACATGCGGTGCGTGGAATTTCCTATACGGAAGACAATGACAAATATTTGAACAGTAAAACTTTCGCCATTATATCGTATACCATAAGTTTGGGGAGGAGGTCTAAAGGCCTATTACCCGCGCTCCAACAACGAAAATGACACACTTTTTTTGGTTGGATGGATTGGTTGGTTGGTTGGCTGTTACTCCCCCCTCAACTAAACATTACATCGACCAACGCTATTAACGGCAAATTTATGATATTTGTTGAAGGCAGCAAATTTACTGCCTAAGGTCAAGACACACAACTCATGTTGACGACGCAAAAGACAAGTGTTTTATAATGGGAAATATGAGTTTTGGAATGCAAGTACTCGTATAAATGTCTTCAATGCGGATATTGCCGCGATATGAAAAAGCCATGGTGAGCACTAAATGTTTAATCACTGTCCATTTTATGATGCTTAAATTAAAATTAACACTACACTTGAGGTAAACTGAAGCCTTGGTAAATTTCACGCTGACAAATGACGGCCCAGCAACATATTTCCAATGAGATACCAATGAAATTCTTTATTCTTGTGAAAGTACGTTCGATGCCATTATGTATGGAACTCGATTTCTTTTGCATGGCCACCACGGGCACGCTTGCAGAAGTTTCGACGGTTTTCAAGCATAAATCGGCCGATACTGCTGCAATTTCACGTTCGATATTCGTACGAAGTTCATCAATCGTCGCTGGCTTGTTGGCATAGACCATAGACTTGACGTAGCCCCACAGGAAATAATCTAATGGCGTCAAATCGCACGACCGAGGCGGCCAATTTCACGTTCACCAAACTTGGTTTCCAATAAATTGATTGTGGCATTCGCCGTGTGGCTTGTGGCGCCGTCCTGTTGGAACCACATGTCCTCCAAGTCCATATTATCCAATTGGGGCCAAAAATATTCGGTTATCATTGAACGGTAGCGATTCGCATTCACAGTAATGTGCCGGTCTTGATCATCACGGAAGAAGTACGGCCAATGACGCCACCGGCCCATAAACCGCACCAAACCGTAATTTTTTCGGGATGCAATGATGATGACTCATGGATTACGTGTGGATTCCTGTCTGACCAATAACGCATATTTGGCTTATTGACGAAGCCGTTTAGCCAGAAATGAGCCTCATCGCTGAAGATATCGCTCTTAAAGTTGAGGCCACTGACTCCAAACTTCGATAGTAAATTTTAATAATTTCGGCTCGTTGTTGGCTCGTATATCTTTCCATGATGAATATGATGATATGGCGTCGGTTGCTGTCCCTATCGATTTACTTTTGTAGCGTCTCTGTTGAAAAACCCTTTTTATGTTTGCAAGCATTGTTTCGTGAATTGAAAATCTGTTGCCTTTTGTGTCTATATTGTCTGTCACGTTCTTGTTTTCAGCAGTTTTCAACAAACAAAATAACATTTGGGTCACAAATACATATATTATAACCTATTAATCATTGCGTCCCAAATATGTTATATTGAATAGCAAACACAATGTGTTTGAGCACAAGTGTACTACATTTGCGATAAGCTACAAACAAGAGTAATATATAAAGATTGTTTCAGTTCTACCAAATTCTCGTCGAAAGTCACTGGGCTAACGATAATTTTGTTACAGTCTTTGTTACATACTTACTCACTTTCTTACTTAAGTCACCTCAAACAACCCACAGAGGTGAAGGGCCTTACAAAATGAGGATAACATATTTCTCTAACCGTCTCAATCTTCAGCTTTTCTACTCTAGTTGGTAACACCAAGGACTCGCAGGCAATATTCCATCTCGTCTTTCCAGCGAAGTCATGGTCATCCTATTTCTCAATGTCCTTCCAGTACGTCTTCGAATACTTTTGTAACGGTTCATTCTGTTCCATTCTAGAGACATGGTCTAGCCAGCGTAAACGGGCTATTTTGATACGCATAACTAGGTCAATGGGTTAGGGACAGCATCTCACAACCAGTAAGCTGTGCGCATTCTAGATTTACACTCACTGATGATGAAAAAGCATCTCAAAATACCGCTCGGAACCGGAAAAAACTGTAGGTCCCAATCAGTGAGTGTAATACTAGAACACGCACAGCTCACTGGTTTGTGAGAAGCTCTCCCTAATCATTTATTTATTAATTTTTGATTGGGACCTACAGTTTAACACCGGTTCCGAGTGGTATTTTGAGAAGCTTTTTCATCATCAGTGAGTGTAAATCTAGACCGCGAACAGCTTACTGGTTGTGAGATGCTGTCCCTAAGCGAGGTGACCCCGTTGAAAGAACTATATATATATAGAACGTTCTCATGCACAAGAGCCGCGCACACTACCAATGCACCACCGACTGCTCTCCCTAATCCACTCATGGAATGTAATGGGACACCATTTTTTTTTTGTTTAACTACACTGAACGGAAAGCATCGTCACAGGATTGGAAATGTTCATCACCCCAACAACTTTTGTCGTCGATAGTGAGCTAACGTACAGAGTCATTCCCGCTACGAAAATATGTTCATCAACTGCAAATTGTTCGTCACTGCGATGAAAGTATGGTTGTTGCTGCAATGAATTTGATTATTGCATTGCAGCAATGAATTTGCTTCAGATAAACCAATTTTAAGTTGTTTAAATTACATGCACTTTCGTTTTTTTTATGTTTACCCAGTTTAAATTAAATAAAATTGTTGCATGAACGAAAATTAAGTTGTTGCAACAAGGGAATAAAAAATTGTCAAAGAAATCATGTATGACATTTTTCGTTGCAGCGACTACCAAATTGTCGGATATACGAAACTTTTCATTGTATTCTTTCAGTGTACGTCAATGTTGGGATACAGATTATACAGCTCGTGGTTCATCTGTCGTGTATACTCGCCGTTTTGTATTATATGACCATATATTTATACCCTCACCCATAGGGATGGGGGTATATATCATTTAATACGTAAAAAAATGTAACACATAGAAGGAACCATATTAGACCCTTAGTATCTTTGGACGAAATTCGTTTTAGGACTTCTTAAGATGTTTGAGCCATGTCCGTCTGCCTGTCTGGCTGGCTGGTCAACACGATAACTGTCGTAAATATTTACAGATCACAATGAAATTTTGTCAGTGACTATTATTTGCCAATATTGAGTTTGGGATTGAAAATGGGCGTTGTGACCACGCCACTTCTGGTACCTCCCATACAAATCGACACATTTAGCACAAAATCATATTTCTTTCAAACCTTTCTTCTAGTAGATGTGAATAGTTGCAACTCTCACACCGGTTAATAATCTGTAAATCCCTAGTTAACTGGAGGAAATGGGCGAGATTGTCACGCCCATTGTGGTACCTCCCATACAAAAGTTGTTTGGCCATCTGGTTGTTCGGCACGAGAAGTCCCGCAAAACCGAACCAATCTTTATGAAAGTTTGTACGATTTAGTCAAATGAAACTTTCCTATAGAAAATGAGCTGTTTTGCCACACCCATTCTGGTACCTCCCATATAAAAATTGGGCGGATGACCGGTTGATCGACACAATAACTCAAGTAAACTACAACCGATCTTAATAAAATTCGGTAGTAGGCAATATTTTGCTAAAAGCTACTGTGTAATTCACAACTGACTATTGTGCCCCGCCAAGTTTCATACCTCCCACACAAAAGATGGGCGTATTTGCAGTTTGCCGACTCGATATCTCCAATATATCATAACCGATCTTAATAAAATTTGGTACTGATCAAAATTTTGGCAACAACTTGCTTTGCCCATTTTTGCACCTCGCATATAAATATTGGGAGGGAAACTAACTAATTTGGGTATTCAATAATATTTAGCGCAATCTGCTGTTGAATATGGTCACTTTTGAGTATGGGCGTTTTTTAGAACTCCCAATCAATGGATGACTTAGGGCGAGGGTATGATTAAGTCGGTTCACCCGACTGAAACTTATGTACTGGTTTTCGGAGCATTTTTCTCTCGAAGACTCCCAGTGATGTTCCATCAGCATGCGATGTAACCCAGGATTCTGCGCCATAAAGCAAGACAGGTTGTATGAGAGTCTGATAGAGTTGGAACTTCGTTCTCTAGAGAGTGTCTTATCTGTGAAGTGTTTGCTTAGCCCGAAATAACACCTGTTTGCAAGCACAATTCTCCTTTTGCTTTCTAGGCCGACGTTGTTGCTTCTGTTAACGGCAGATCCGAGGCTAATGAATCCTTCCGCTACCTCGAAATAATAATGGTTATCAACGTTCACCCTTTCCCCCAAACGAGTGAATGTTCTGCACGTCGAAACCACACTGAAAGAAAAAGCTACATCAAATTATGAATTCCTTCATGAATTTGATGAAAAATTTCCTAATTTTCCAACCTACGACACATTTCATTGAATTGATGAATAACATTTTCACTCTTTCATCCATATTTCATCAATAGCCTACGATGATTCAACGACAATGTTACATCAAGTTGATGTAAATTTTTCCTCAATATGATGTAAGTTCAAGTTGAAATAAATTTTTCACCATTTTGATAAAAATTTATCGTCAATTTGCTGTACATTTTCGTCAATTAGATGAAAAGTTGTCATCAATTTGATGTAAGTTTGTCATCAATTTGATGTAAATTGGTGATCATTTTGATGTAAATTGTTTTTCATCGTAAAAACTCCACAAGAACAGGGTATAAAACCACATACAAAATGCTCATAGCGGGGATAATATTTCCTGTTCATTGCACTATTTTATAATATGTATTTATTTTCAATTTTCACTATTTTCTTTTCCATATTTTGAATCGATCCTCTAACTATTTCCACCTTCCAATGATGAAGATTGATGTAAAAACGATTATCAATTCAATGAAGATGTAAAAGGTTAAGAAACGCACAATCTTCAAATTAATGGACAATTGAAGAACATCTATCATCGATTTGATGTAAAGTTTTTCTTTCAGTGCATTAATTTTGTCTTTCCCTCGTTTACTGGTAAACCCACTTTTGCTGATTCCTTTTCAATTCTCGAAAATACTGAAGTAACTTCTCGAAGAATCCCTCCGTATCCTTGGTGTTACCAACTGACGAGAAAAGGTGAAGGATAGAACCAGTTAGAGAAATATGTTAAAATTTGATTAATTTATTTATTTGTTTGTTTAATTAATATGTGTAAGGAACTGACCTCAAGAGGTTGCAAAATAGCCAATAAAAGAAAGAAAGTCGGGAAATTCCACTTCTGTTTTCGCTTTTGCTAGGAAGGGGCAGTCGACGCCATTGTCCTACATGTGATCCACACCCTCATCTATGTTAAAATCTTCTTGGACAAGTAACGATTCCCGCCCTTATCTCTACAAACGAAGGTCCTGTTTCATTTCCGTTGGTTTAGCTTTGTACTCTTCGGTAGAATATAAGGACTTCCTTCTGCATTCTCCACAACCGTTTTTTTTTCTCCTAAATAAACGGGTTTCCTCTTCTTCTTATACCGCTCTGTCTTGGCTCGCGTTTCAACTGACTAAAGCATTGGCATACGTGCAGCGTTCTTTTCATCTCTTGCGAGGCGACACTCTTCATCGGCCCATGGTTTGTCTTTAAGCGGTGTTTCATAACCAAGAATGGTCTCTGCAGCAGGTTTAATAGAGTGGGGAATGTGCTTCGACTGCGCTTCAGCATCATGAGGCTGGGGTGCGTTGTGCGCTAGTATTTGAGAGAGCTTCTCTGCATAGGCCGTGGTTATCTCTGGTAATTGCAGCTTTCCGATGTCCAACTTTCTATACTTTCGCTCTGCTTATCCCTATGCAAACCTTCTCTACAACCAGGTAGTCATCCGAATCGATATTTGCTCCTCGAATCACACGTACGTCTATTACACTAGTAGAGTGCCTTCCATCAATTACTAGGTGATCAATCGTGTATCCAAGTAGACTTAAGACTCGCGGTTCATATTTTTCGTTGCATTTCGTAACGCACATAAACGGATCGCATCCACTTGATAGAGTTTTTTGTTTGGTAAAAATGTAGACGAGATTTATTTAAAATTTGATACTTTTGTTTCAGTTGTTTTGCTTTTTCTACATAAAAATCAAAGAGGAATTTAGGATAGAGTATTTTATTCTCTCAACTAACGTTTCATTTCACACTCTTCGTCGTAGATTTGTGCAAATGAGCGAAATTCTGCGAAAATTTACTTTAAGCAGGTGGAGTTACAAGAACTGCTGACTTAACTTTTTCATTTCGTTTTCGTATAGAACTGTGAAATTTAAATGTATTTTTCACTTGTTTTTTACTTTTATGGTTGGTATACATTTTTATTGTATTTAACACAACTATTTTTGCAAAAAATAATTGTAGGACGTTGTGTACTATAGCCTCCATCTGGTATTAATGAACCCATGATTTCCACCATCCAATGTTCACTTGCAACTATACCTATGACGTTAAAAATATTGAGAGAATAAATTGCTCTATCCTAAAGTCCTCTATGATAAAAATAGCTGATAAGAAATGTCAACTTAAGAAAACACTCGTAAAAGTATCAAGTCTTTGTAGTGTGTTTTTTCGCATCAATTCACACATCCTACTCATAGACACATAGACACATTTATTCTCTCATCTGACGTTTCATTTCACACTCTTCGTCGTAAGTTTGTGGAAATGAGAGACATTAAATTTAAAATTAACTTACACCGGTGGAGTTACAAAACATGTTCACTTAACTTTTTCATGTCGTTTTGGTGTAGAACTGAAAAGTTTAAATGTATTTTGTACTTTTTTGTTGACTTTTATCGTTGGTATACATTTGTATTGTATTTAACACAACTAGTTTGCCACAACAACACGAAATTCTGTTGTTATTCCTTTGTTGGACGTTGTTTAATATTGTCTCTATCTGGTATTATTGAACCCATGTTTTCCACCATCCAATGTTTACTTTCCATCGTACCTATGACGTTTAATTTATTGAGAGAAGAAATGTATCTATGTATGTATTAGTCTATGGTTTGATTGTTAGCTTGTTAATGCCCGGTATTCAGTTTTTATGAAATTTTCGTTGCCATAAGAAGTACGTGTATTAAAAACTAGCGAAAATTTCGTGAACCGAAAATTGAGTAAGCAAAATCAATTACAGGGTTGTTACGCCGAAGTTATTTAGTACGAAAACAATTGTTTATTAATTTTTTGGGACCAGGATTTTGACATTTTGATAAGTTTAACAACCCAATGTAACATCACATGCGTTAAAAATAAAATGGAGTGCGAAGAGGAATTATTTATAAAATATTTGCAAAGTAAATCAAAGATAGGAGGTAACTCTCTGCAACAACATTTTCCGCTTAGAGATAAATGACACAATTTCTTACGAAAATTTCGCATGGACTGAATACGGGGCTTAAAATGTTGTGTGTGAACGAAAAACCGATATACTATTAAGTGTTTTTTTTTTTTACTCAGCCAAAGCTAATTACAGCTTAATTTGTACGGGACAGCTAAGTGAAAAAAAAGAAAATCAGTCACTCACATTCGACTCAAATTGGGTTTCTCCAAGTCGAAATTTTCGTTCGCCGACTCCATGTTTGTTCGTAAGTGACAGCACATTCGAAATAGAGAAACCAAAATTTGTACTAAATAGTTTTATGTTTTCATGCGACTTGAAACGACAAGATTGTAAAACCCAAATCAACTTTCTTTCGTCTAGAACACATTTGTGCTGAATTTGATTGTGGAAAAATACCAGACAAACCAAAATGCCGTATGTCGTAGGCTTGATATGTTTCTCGTCGTAGTAACACTACCTCGTCAATACGTCTTGACTTTCAATCAAATCAGGAAAAAAAACCAGTGCGAACACTTCAGATTTTGTTAGGACATTTGATACGAAATCGGGAAAATATTTTACAGTGCGAATGAGCTATTACATTGCGACTTGAGCAATGACAATGTTGCCACATGTTCAGTTTCAAGAAATGACAACAAACAGTTATCTTACATCAATTTTGTTATCATTTCTTGCGAATGAAAATTTTACAAACGTGTTGCCATATCGCATTTTTTTGCACAGCAAATGTTGCCACATTTCGTAGTATTAAGTGTGGATTGTTTTATTTGGAAAGCGGTAGGCATAGACGAATTTAGTATAGACACATTAATTCTCTCAATAAATTAAACGTCATAGGTATGGTTGCAAGTAAACATTAGATAGCATGGGTTCAATAATACCAGATAGAGGCAATGGCACATAACGTCCAACAAAGGAACAACAACCGCATTTCGTGTTTTGTGGCAAAATAGTTGTGTTAAATACAATACAAATGTATACCAACGACAAAGGTCAACAAAAAGGTGTAAAATACATTTAAATTTCACAGTTCTATACGAAAACTAAATGAAAAAGTTGAGTAAACTATTACGGTTCTCAACTTTTGTGAGAGTTTGGTCGTATTCGATAAATTGGCATTACCGTTCTCAACTCAACGGCCGACTCAACTTAACTGAACAACAGTCGATTTTTTGGTTGTGTTCACTTACTTTTGTCGTATTGCCTTTGACAACTCTGTGCCAGTTTGGTCGACAAATGCGTTAAATTTACACCACTGCTTGAGAGCATTTGAGTTAATAGTTGTGCGTGTTTTTAAGTTGATAAGAATGGAGAGATCGTAAGAAGATATTTTGGCTTCAAATTATAATTTTCATTTAACATTTGAACATTTTAATTTAACAATGATATTTTATATATTTAGAAGTATCAAAATCACAAAGAATGCTCAGTTTGAGAAACTTGTCCAGGTAATGGAAACTAATCCAGCCGTTGCCCTTGGAAAGCCACAATTTAGGACCACGCAGAACCAAGTGCGAGAACTATGGCACAAATTTGCTGTGGAGTTAAATAGTTTGGGACCGTGTATGTGCAAATACATACCTTGCACTGGGCAGCTCAAGAAGGTTGGATGCATCACGAATATTTTTAAATGCAACACATCTATATTCGCGTTTTCGATTCCATCTTCATAAAAGAAATCTATGCTACTTATAAACATTTCGATTTGCAAACACAACACAATTGTTAACTTCTTTTATATTCACATAAATCAGCTGCTTTTACTTGTCAAAATTGATATTTCGAGCTGGCAACACCATAACAATTGCAACCAAAAACAGTACAAACGATAAGTTTGGTCCTGTTGAAGTTGGGTCTTCCCTAAGTCGACCAAACTAAGTTGAGTGGTGAACGGTAATAAAATAAAATAAAAAAAAATAAATGGTTTCCCATTACGTCCCATGAAGGGACCGGGGAGAACTTCTCACAATCACTGAGCTGTGCGCTTTCCAGTTTTCACTCACTGATTGGGACCTACAGTTTTACACCGATTCCGAATGGTATTTTGAGAAGCTTTATCATGGCTATATACTCGATAGTGTCGCCGTCACTATGCGAGGTGACCGCCGCCGAAAGAAATTTTTTTTTGAAGGTGGTCAGAGCAGGGTTCGAACCCAGGATCTCATGTACAAGAGCCGCGCACACTAACCATTGCACCACCGACGGTGAACGGTAATAGGGGCAATAATTTTTGTCTGATTTCTCTCATTTCCACAAACCTACGACGAAGAGTGTGAAATGTAACGTCAGATGAGAGAATTAATGTGTCTATACTAAATTCATCTATGATCGTAGGTTGCGATAGCTTATAAATAAATGGTTTCCCGTTACATCCCATGAAGGGATTAGGCAGAGCTTCTCACAAACTGATAGGGACCTAAAATTTTACGAACGGTATTTTGAGAATGTTTTTCATGGCTAAGTACTCGATAGTGTCGTCGTCACTAAGCGAGGTGACCGCCGTCGAAAGAAATTTAAGGTGGTCAGAGAAGGGCTTAACGGCCATGGCGATAGCTTAATGGAATAAAACAACAGCCTTATTATCAAATCTGTCAGATACAACTGATAAGAAATATATAACGACCAATCAAATTGCACCAACATACTATCAATATTGCCAACTCTCGATAAAAAGAGATTTCTAGTGTAAAAGAGATTTTCTAGTTTATGTTTGTACGAACGATCTTAGTACCAGCCTTTAAGCGCAAGGCAATCAAACATAATGCAAATTACTACTTTTTATGCCAGTATGGAAAATGTTGCTGAAAATGTTGAAAAAAAAAATATGTGTGCCCGGCGTATGTACATATGTATTTATGTTCATACCAATACAATATAAACCAAATCTCAACTTCATAATTTATATAAAACCCGCGAATTGTTGGTTTAAAGTTAAGTGCTTCCCTCGAATGTCAATCCCATGTTAAATTCACTAAGATTGATAAAGATTTTCACGTAATATGCGACTTTTTTACTACTTTCGAAAAAAAATAGTTTTGGCTTGGAAAGAAGCTTTATACATAAAACATAAGACAATTCTTTTAAAAATTCCCTAAGGCATAAATAAAATTATTTAATAATTTTACATTAACCTAAATTTCTATTTATAATATAATGACTGCTACTAGCGGTCTAAGTAAATATCAAATATTGTCATGTATTCAGCTTTCATGAATGCCCCCTTAATCCATGAACAAAACTGCTGTTTGATTGCATAATTTACATGGTGTAATTCACATAATTTATTTCAGCGAAAAAAAAAAACAAATTGAAATTGAAAAAACTTAGTTGAATCTCCAGCAATTCGCTTAATTTTCAAAAAGTTGCAGCAACAGATCTCGTATCTTAAATTCCAACGCCACCGCCGCCGCCATCAGCATCACCAACCATCATGGAGTACCACATTTATTCATTGTATTTTTTATTTTCAACTTTTTGTGGAATTGTACATCTGCAAATAGAGTTTTGCTAATTTTTTTTATATGAACGAACGTAGGCTAGATTTATACCTGTCTTTATGTTGGCTATATAACTTCAAATGTCTGTAATGGAATTAAGACTTGTTTTAATGACGATCTCATCCATTCACTTCTATAAAGTCTCCGATGCTCTCGTACGACACCAGTACATAAAGTTATGAAGGAATTTTAATCTGCTGCAGATGAGATTTTAAGTTTTCATCTCTGAATTATATAACGAGATTTATAATTAATTATGAATCTTGTATTCGTTGACACTTTATGAATATTTCCATATTTAATCATTGGAAAAAAATAGAATCAGATGCAATTGCAAGTCATTTAAAAATCGAAAATACTCGGCAGTTTTGACATCCCAGCGAACATGTTTGCCGATTTTGAGGGAGTAGTAGCCGCCACTTAAACAGCTGACTACAAAATAGCAGCAGCGGACAGAAATATACTAATGCCACAGAGCATTAGACAAGAGCTTCCATGCCTCTCTTCGTGTTCTCTTAATGACGACGAGGTAGTAGGCCATTTCATCGAGTACGAGCATAGAGAAATACTTAAGAGTTTCCAATACTCTGTTCGATGCCTCTTCATGACGGCGAGGTAGTAGGCCATTTCATAGAGTTTTATTTGCTGCTGTATTTTACCAATTTTACACTTTCGTTGGACATGAAACGGACAGAAATCAAAGGGAATACGTGTTTTCTTTCAATGCAAACAACATAAAACATAATTTAGCTGTCATTAGTATCAATAAACAATATTTAAAATTAGTTCCTGTCTTCTTTGCTCTCTCATTCTCATTCCTGTCTTCTTTGCTCTCTCATTCTCCGTCATCGTCCTCGAACCTTTTCGATCAGCTGTGCCATAGAGTCCCCCTGGTATGAGTTGCTTTGGTAATTTACTCTATGGTTGGCATAATACGGACAGAAATAAAAGGGAATGGGTATGCATGGTCTCTAATCTGCATGTCTTCGTTGGTCACGCATTCTATAATATTTCCCTAGTGGCTTTTCGATCAGCTGTGCTATAGAAACCCCCTGCCAATGCTAAACGAACGCATAATCAATTCTTGCCAAACGACTAACGCCCGCTATTGCTTCACCCATGAAATTGATTGGAACAAATTGAATTGAAACAGCACACACACAAAAATGTTTCGTCTGCTACGACTACGACTGCGACAGAAACACAAGTCGTAGCCGACAGCAACAGTCATGCGGAAAAAAACTACTAATGACTGCTGTAGTCCAAGAAATTGTTTTTGCAGTAGCAAATGCGTTAGTATATTGCGGCAGTCAAAGGAAGAATGTTGATATATTGAAAGATAAGAAATAGCTTTTTTTATGAATTGGTAGAAAATCAACAAATTGCACATTGGTAGTCACATAAATTTTGACAACATAAATGCAAAAATATTTGTCATACACTCTTGAGGTGCCGTGACACAACCCCCAACGGACATAACCCCCAAATCGATTTTGGGGGTTATGTCCGCCCATCACCAACTTAATTCTTGTGTTGTGCCACCTTCTTCAATAATTTTGTCTCGTCGAGGAGTTTGTCTAAGCACGGAGTTCCCAACTGAAATATCAATTTAATCTCAAATTGGGTGGTGTAAACGGCAAAGATTAGAGCAGAAGATTATCACTAACCCGGCCGCAATAAACGGCGTTGTAAATGCGTTATAAATTCAAAAAGTGCAATTTTACTGAGACACTCTTAGTTTCAAATACAGACATCGATTAAGAAGTATGAATGCGTTTTTCGAGTTTTTCAAAGTATAGCCCACACATCTCTGGTACATTGAAACGCACTTTTTGGCCTCACTTTGCACGCCTTTTTTCCTTTTTTCCTCAATGCTTCTCAAATAATTAAGCTTTGGAATCGATAGAGCCGGAGCAGTGAGACGAAAAGCAGCTTACTGATTGTGAGAGACCTCTCGACAATTGCTGAGATTGATTTTAAGTTGATGTATATACGAAAACTAAACCCCGTTCGGAACCGGTGTAAAGCTGGGTTCAGCGTTAGAAGGCCATAAGCAATAAAGCCATATGACCTTATTTCTCATCACATAGAGAAATGAGGCCATATCGCTTTAATTCAACAACCAAGTGAAATAAACCCTTTATGGTATTATTGCACATTTGGCATTTTTTGCGTCACACTTATCTAGTGTATTTGATTTCGTTTATTTACAAAAAAAAATAATTCAGTTAACAAATTGAAATGTTTTTAAATTTTTTAATAATTAACAAAATATAAATCTGCCATCCTTGATCATAGAATAACACATACGTAGAAGGTTTTATTCGCTCAATAAATTAAACGTCATAGGTACGATGGAAATTACACAGTGGAGGGTGGAAAATATGGGTTCAATAATACCAGATGGTGGCAATAGTATACAGCGATCCACAAAGGAACTACACCCGAATTTCGTGTTTTTGTGGCAAACTAGTTGTGTTAAATACAATACAAATGAATACCAACGATAAAAGTCAACAAAAAAGTGCAAAATACATTTAAATTTTTCAGTTCTACACCAAAACGACGGTAAAAGTTAAGTGAACATATTTTGTAACTCCACCTGGTGTATGTAAACATTTCCACAGACCTACCGAGAGAGTGTGAAATGAAACGTCAGATGAGAGAATAAGTTCTTCTATAGTATGTGTTATTCTATGTCCTTGATAATGGCACGACAAATTGGAAACAATGTTTGGATTCGTGTGAGGAGCCAAAGTAGAGAAACATGAAATTTCAGTCATCGAAAAGAGACAAAACATGCTTCAATATATATAATATATTAAAGAACGGCGATCAAAGTGCAACTCAGAACGCCCCAGCCACGTGCGTCTCGCGCAACGGAAACGAACGGCGCGTTCCCGTTCCACCACAACTCATTATTTTTCCAATATGTAACTCCAACAATTGACTGCGTTTTACACTAGTATGGCATTATTTCCACGTTGGCTGCTAAACAAATATAGTATTATTGCACTTCTTCTATGGAAATAAAGCCATATGGCCTTATAACCAGGGGGTACCGATGAGTCAGCTGTTCAATTTAGTACTTGGTGAACAGATGGAGAATATGCTTTCAAATAAGAAATGGTGATAGCTGACTGGAATTCAGCAAAAATGTTTTCACTTTTGTTTAGATTTTTTCGCTCGTGGCGCTTTCTTGATTTCGGGTAGTTTTGTGAAATATTGTATTAAAAAAGTGGCAAAAAGTGATCAAATTAACAAAAAATATAATATCAAATTAGATGCAATACGGTTATTCGGTAGAAGTAAATGAAACACGACACAAATCCTGAAAATCAATCTTCAAAAAGAGCGAAGCATAGCGCAAAAAAAGTGAACAAAACACATTTTCTTTTACTACGCTATACTCTATATGTTCCCCAAGTATTCCACGGAACTCGTTAGTACAAAAACGAACTAGCGCATACTCTTAGAGTATTACTGGGTGAAATATTCCCTAAAATCTTAGGGAACATGTTGTTGAACAAATCCTAGTGCTCTTTTACATTTATTAGTATAATTCCAATATTAAGTTGGGCAATTACTTCAAATGGCTTTGTTGGCAACATCAAGGCAGCATTTAAACAATACCAACATGTTGCAGCGTCATTTCGTTAACAAAAATTATAATCTTTATTTATTCCCAACTCCTTGCTTTAATGACTCATTATTTATCAGCCCATAAAATTACAGCTTTTCGAAAACCAGATATACATTTAGATTGCAAAATATCTGCATACAGGTATTTCAGACAAATCTGGTTAGCTGTAATGTATGTTGGACCACAATAAAGCGACTGCAACAACAGCAGAACTAATGTCTTTCGCAAATGAGGTGGCAAATCGGGAAATCTATTTATTCATTCAAATATGTACATAACAATTATAAGTTTCGCCTCTTTTTTTGGTTACGTTTTGAGGCTTCTTGTTCTGCAAAAGCCGCTACCGCCAGCCTCAGATCTAAAAGATACCACTAAACATGTTGCTGGCTACTACACAACGCATTTGAACATGTTGCTACACATGTACTGTGAGATTTTGTACGCGGTTGCATGCTTTGCAATTCATGTGATGAGTTGGCAAACAAAAACCACTTCATCTTCATATCGCCAATTCCAATATTCATGGCCATTAATGACGTCGTCATTCCACACAGTAGTTGGTTAGTAGTACAAGTGTTGCACGTACCCGTATTTAAGTGGTAAGATAAATGGAGAAGAAGAAACAAATATTTTATTGACATATATGGTTGTCACTCCATTTAAAAACGGATTTAACACTTGTAGTTGAAATTGAAAAATGTTAACGTTTCTGTACACTTGTATACACGGGTGTAAATATGAAAATCCAGTTTCCAACAGGTTTATCGTGATGACACAGTAGTACAAATTTTGCACTCGAATGTATTATTAAGGCTACGGAATTGAATACTAAAGCATTTGTTGGAACCATGTGCAATACATGACCAGAAACATGGAGTAATGTGTGCCCATCAATATTTTTTTTTAATTAAGGTTTACACTGACTGGGTTAGTTTAAACGGAAAATATTGAGCAACATCATTTTGTTGCGCTGCGAAGTGGGTCAGAAACATATCCGTGTTGACGACTACATTTTCTCAGTTTTTAAAGTTTTTTTTTTCAAACCACAAATATATTTTTGTTTAATAAATTGAATGAGAATTGCCAACCATGATAATTTTTTCATTCTTCAATTTGATTGTTTGCTACATTTTTCTTAGAAACATAAAAATGTTGCTCGATACATGTTGCTGACAATTCGCGGGAACAACTTAGTGCTACACGTGCGAAAATATTTCACCGATAATTCGCAGGTATTTTCTTTTTGTACTTATATGTAGTTTTGTCAAATTTCAAATGAAATTTTGATCTTAGTTACGGCCTTAAGGCATCAACAACCGGATTTTAAATTATAACTGTTTTATGGGTATTGGAACTTTTATGAAATAGTTTTCAGTAAAACTGATGTAATATATGCTGATGCTGTTTCTCCCCGAAAAAATTAATATTTCGGTTTTTTTTGCAATATACCTCCAGTTTATAAAGAAACCCTGTTTTCAACTAATATGTTGTTTTCATTTATTTGATTTTTGTTAATAAATGGTGTTTTTTGCTTAGATAGAACTTACAAAAGTATTGGCTGTCAAACAAACTGTTATACTGCGCCCACTTTTTGACATTTATGATCAGTATTCTCTGTCTCTGACAAATCATCATAAATAGATTCACGCTTGAACAATACTAACAAATCGCGCAACTTATAAACGAGTTCGTGAATTTTATGGCGTTCATAATCGTCTATCTGAGCAAGCCATCCGATTCGCCGATTGGACTCTAGAGCTGTTGAAAACTGACCCGATGTTTTATCGCAAAATTGTGGTCACCGATGAGGCTCATTTTCTGCTAACGGGTTTGTTAATAAACAAAATTGCTGCATATGGTGTGAGATCAATCCACAACAGACCCTACAGACTCCATTACATCCAGAAAAATTCACCAATTGGTATGGTTTACACGCGGACCCTATTTCTTCAAATATGAAGCCAGAGCTCGTGTTACGGTCAATGGAGATCGTTACCGCAACATGATCACTGATTTTTGATGTGTTAACATCTATAGGCACGGGTGGGGCAATCTATCAAAGTGAACACATGCAAACAACACACAGCGTTAGCATCACATAAATGGTAGTTGTAAAACAATAGTCTGTGCCTGAAAATAAGTATGATGGTATTGATGTAGCGGCAGCGAACAAACAAGCAGGTCGTCGTCGCCAAATAGTATTGAATAGTATAGAGAACTCATGGAACAAATTGTACGACTCAAAAGCACTGGTGACATCTGCCGAATGATTCAAAACGTATTACTCTCTTTTTGTCATAACTTGGTCCATTCATAATTTTGATGTGAAACATTGATGACTTTTGAAACATTTCTACTTTTTGTATTGTTTTACCAGGGGGATTCTATGGCACAGCTGATCGAAAAGGTACTAGGCCGATGATGGAGAATGAGAGAGCAAAGAAGACAGGAACTAATTTTAAATAGTGTTTATTGATGCTAATGACAGCTAAATTATGTTTTATGTTGTTTTTATTAAAAGAAAATACGCATTCCCTTTGATTTCTGTCCGTTTTATGTCCAACGAAAGTGTAAAATTGGTAAAATACCGCAGCAAATAAAACTCTATGAAATGTAGTAGTCATGAATAGGCAACGAAGAGAGTAATGGAAACTCTTAAGTAGTTCTCCATGGCTTTACGTAATAACATTGTCGAAATAGTGCATTTATATTGAAATATTCTAGAAGGAGAATAAGACCGTTTATGCTCTTTTACTCAGACTCTCTACATGAGAGCGGAAAAAGAGTGCAATAAGTTCTCTATAATATTCAATATTTTTTGTCGTCGCTCTGTTTATGGCAAAACCAAAACAATTATTTCAGTGAGCTAAATATTGCTTTATTTATTTTAACAACATTTCATCTAATGCTAAAGCAGATGTAAGACAAAAGAAAGTGCAAAATGGCAAAAGAGCCTTCAGCACAAAAACTATTCTTATTTTTATTTTCCAGCGTAACACTTACTAATGTGTTCATAGAAATCGAACAGGTGCCGTATAACAAAAAGGTGTTAACACATCGCCCATGAGTTCGACACTCATTGATTTTTTTTGTTTAAAAATATGGATGACAGTGTTTTCAACAGGATCGCAACCATCGATTGATTGAAATCAAAATTTGGCGATAAGTTGATTTCTAGATATGGACCAGTCAATTGGCCTCCAAAGTCGTGCGATTTGACAAAAAACCGTTTCCCATTACATCCAATGAAGGGATTGAGGAGAGCTGTCTAATTTTTCACTCACTGATTGGGACCTACAGTTTTACACCGGTTCCGAACGGTATTTTGAGAAGCTTTTTCATGGATAAGTGCTCGATAGTGTTGCCATCACTAAGCGAAGTGACCGTCGTCGAAAGAAATGAAAGGTGGTCAGAGCAGGGATCGAACCCACGTTCTCTTGCACAAGAGCTGCGCGCACCAGCCATTGCACCACCGACGCCCTTTTGCGATTCGACACTTCTCAATTATTTCCTGTGGGACTACGTGAAGGTACTGATTTATCAGCAAATCCGAGATTGGTCGATAGCTTTTATGTGGCTGATGAATTTGAAAAAATATTATCAAAACTTACATGAGCTGTCAGGGGACACCCGGTTGGATCGAAGTTCCTTTCACTATATATTATGTACTAGTTAGTTCCAACACGCCTAAGGCGCTCGTTGAAAATACGATAATTTAAATGGATCTTTAAGAAAAGATACTTTTTGTAAAATGATAAACTTATTTTAAGAAAATGTTTTTTCTTATAGAATCTATTTTTTTTAACGTATATTTTTAGGTCCTTTTGTAGGAATGTGTATTATATTTTCCCGAAAAGGTCCTTTTTAAAGAGAGGTACTTCTTTTAGTAAAAGGTAATGTTTTTTTTAAGAAAAAGTACTATTTTTAAGAAGACGTACTTTCTGTAAGAAAAAGCTATGAGTATGACTTTTTAAAAAGAAGTACTTTTTTTAAGAACAGGTACTTTCTTAAGAAGCCGTACTCTTTTTAGGAGAAGGTTATTATTTTTAAAAAAGTTACTTATTTTCAGAAAGGCTACTTATCTCAAGAAAAGAAAAGAAAGGTATTATTTTATTTTTAAGAAAAGGTACTTTTAGAAAAGGAATTTTTGTAAGAAAAGGTATTTTTTTGAAGAAAATGTATTTTTTGAAGAAAATGTTTTTTTTAGAAATGGGAATTTGATTTAGAATTGGTCCTTTTTTCAAGAATAAGTACATTTTTAAGAGTAGGTACTTATATCAAGAAAAGTTATTTTGTTTCACAAAAAAGGTACTCTTTAAAGAAAATTTAGTTTTTTAAGAAAATGCAATTTGTTTTAAGAAAATGTACTTTTTTAAGAAAACTTACTCTTTTTTAGAAAAGGTACTTTTTGCAATAAAAGGTACTTTTTGTACTAAAAGGTACTTTTTGTAATAAAAGGTACTTTTTGTAATAAAAGGTACTTTTTGTAATAAAAGGTACTTTTTGTAATAAAAGGTACTTTTTGTAATAAAAGGTACTTTTTGTAATAAAAGGTACTTTTTGTAATAGAAAGTACTTTTTGTAATAAAAGGTACTTTTTGTAATAAAAAGTACTTTTTGTAATAAAAGGTACTTTTTGTAATAAAAGGTACTTTTTGTAATAAAAGGTACTTTTTGTAATAAAAGGTACTTTTTGTAATAAAAGGTACTTTTTGTAATAAAAGGTACTTTTTGTAATAAAAGGTACTTTTTGTAATAAAAGGTACTTTTTGTAATAAAAGGTACTTTTTGTAATAAAAGGTACTTTTTGTAATAAAAGGTACTTTTTGTAATAAAAGGTACTTTTTGTAATAAAAGGTACTTTTTGTAATAAAAGGTACTTTTTGTAATAAAAGGTACTTTTTGTAATAAAAGGTACTTTTTGTAATAAAAGGTACTTTTTGTAATAAAAGGTACTTTTTGTAAGAAAATTTTCTTTTTTTAAGAATCTTATCTTTAAGATAAGGTATTTTTTTAAGAAAATGTACTTCGTTAAAGAATACAAATAGGTATTTTTTGAGAAAATTTACTTTTTTTTAGAAAATTCACCTGGTTGGTCGGTTGGTTGGAAAGGTTGCAAGACAGCACGCTATCTAGCACACTTAGACTGAAGAAGCCCATTGTGATACCTGCAGTTTCCTCTATACTAACTATTGACTAGTTGTCTAGCCAATTTGCCCTTTCAATTAATTTCTCTAGAAGATATCCTGTAGGGCTACGGTGCTAACTGAATGTGTTCCGAATATCCTACTTCTCAGTCCTGCCAGGTGTTTCGTCGTTTTGTCGTCCTCTTCCATGCAGCATCTACTGAGAGTGGAGTTTCTATGTCCCAATCTTAGGGCGTGTTTTCCTACAAGACAATGTTCCGTAAGTGTTCCTATCATTGTGGATAACCTGCCTCTCGGCAAGTTAAGTAGTTGCCTAGTCCTCTTTCTGTCCACCTATGGCCAGAGGACCCTGGCTTGTTTGCAAGTCGAAGTAAGTCTCCACTTGTCCTTGAACATTTTATCGGCCCACTGCCTGATCTGCAAACGGCAGGTAGAGATTGGCATACTAACACCATCTTTTGCCGGAAGAACCTTTTCCATAGTGTCCTGTCTAGCTAACGCATCCGCTACGCAATTGCCGGGAATGTCGCTGTGTTCCAGATGAGGCTGATGTCAAAACACTCTTCCATCACCCTAAGTGATGAGTGGCATTCTTTCACCGTCAGGGACGTAGCAAACATGGCTTCCAGGGATTTTATAGCTGCCTGGCTGTCTGTGTCTGATACATATTCTCCGGAGGGTTGTGACACTACTTTTCAGTAGTTCAGCATCCTCCAGTATGGAGGTAATTTCCGCTTGAAATACGCTATAGTGATCAGGCAGCTTGAAGGAGATATTTACATTTAGGTCAGGTGAATGAACCCCACCCATAGCCTACTTGTTCGTCCAACTTTGATCCATCCGTGAAAAATCTGATACTACTGGTATACCCTTCCAGTGACTTTTCCCAGGTATTCCTGTTCTTAGTTAGAGAAAATTGTCTTAATTAAGAAATTTTCTAATTTTGTATCAATAAGGGCGGTAAATCGACAATAAACATCAACGTTAGCTGTTGTTCATGATCATGAATGACAAGTCTGTGGTTCGCTTATAATGTTTCTCGATATCTGTTAATGATACTTTGGGTTATCGACTTGTTACTACACCAGCGGAAATTTTTCGTCGATGTTTCGTAGGGTTTTTATCTTTTGTATGGATTTTTATAAAATTCGAGTGAAATATTGAATTTTTTACGGGGGTCTTCAGGAAGAAAGGATGGTGCAATGATAAGTGTGTTCGACTACTGTACATTATTTTGCAACCAAGTATCATATCATTCGGTGGCGGACATCATTCGTTGTTAATAAGAAGTCCGTCGCTAGTTGTTTGCTTTTTTTATCAATTGTCTGGTTTCGATTCAGGTGTTGGCCAGGAAACAAGAATCACGTGATTGTAGACGGAATGTGAAAAATAAAAATAAATGGTTTCCCATTACATCCCATGAAGGGACCGGGGAGAACTTCTCACAATCACTGAGCTGTGCGCTTTCTAGTTTTCACTCACTGATTGGGACCTACAGTTTTACACCGATTCCGAACGGTATTTTGAGAAGCTTTTTCATGGCTATATACTCGATAGTGTCGCCGTCACTAAGCGAGGTGACCGTCGTCGAAAGAAATTTTAAGGTGGTTGGAGCAGGGATCGAACCCAGGATCTCCTGTACAAGAGGCGCGCACACTACCCATTGCACCACCGACGGTCACTAGACGGAATGTGAGTAAGAGAAAAATTTGGTCTCGTGAGCTGGCATGAACTTGAGTAGCGAAAACAATTCTGTGCTTAAGTCCAGTCTATCCGTGAGTAAATGCGCTTTAGAAGTACATATTACCAAATAAGAACAAATTGTACATGAGCATCGATTATAGTTGAAAAGAAAATGTTAACCTTATTTTACAATTTTATATATTTTAATGGCTGCTAATGTCAAAGGTCTAAAACTTTGCACAAGAATGTCAAATTCATTCCTTTTACGCGTCCTGCAACATAATCACATTTGCATATATGTTTCAGCAACATGTTGCTCGTCTTTTTTCTTCGTTTCCATCTATTAAGTTGATTGAAATTTCTAGTGTTTTAGACAATTTTGTATAGACTTTTCCATTTTCATTAATTTCTACTGTGACATAGTTTAAGAATGTTGCAGCTACATGTACCTTGGCAATTTTTTAAATTGTTTTAAATTCGATAGATTCACATTAATTTGAATCTAATTTTACAAAACCAACAATGGTTTTGATCTCATTTTCGATATCTAGATTAGATTCGGTCTGGTCATGATTACACCACACCACAAACTTTGAACAATAGAACGTTAATTTTGAATGATTTTTTTCATTTGATTCTCCATTGTGTTGGTCTGTCCGGCAAATAAAACTAATGGAGGCAATAAAAGTCATTTGCTAATAACGAAAAGCGTATCATTTAAACAAATCATATGTTGTTACATGTACGTATACATGGGATTATTTCGTTTGGCTAACATTTTTCCAATCAATGACTACTTTTTCTTTTTGTTTCAATTTTTCCATATAATCTGAGGTTCTATGCATGAACCTTTTTCCACTCGTAGCCGAAATTGTGGCAAATTTGTATTGAAATGCCCCATCAACTGCTCCGGCGGAGGGGGTGGGGGCACAAATAAATGTGTTGAGTGTAAGTGAAGCGTTTCAAGAGGTGCGTCTGGACATCGTCATCGTCATCATCACCACCATGATCGCTTTCTGTTTTACTTTCCATCAGCTTGAACATCAGCAAATAAAGACCAATGACCGTACCGGTCTGTATGCGCCACCCCGAGACTCCACCTTCCACATGATGCATGGAAGAATCTTGTTTTCCCACATGTATTTGAATAATTTGCAACATTTTGTTTTGGGATTTCAAACGTAACGGTCGTGTGTGTTTTTTTTTCTCTCCTATTTTTTCCAGTAGTTGAGCTGAAGTCGGGGTTTAACTTCTATGGTTATCATGTCGGTGCTACGTACATTGGTTCTATTGGCAGTGGGTGCCACCATGACTATGGCTCAAAGGCGTTTGGCTTTACCTGATCCCAGGAGTTGTTCCAATCGTAAGTACACTCATCTTATTGTCTTTATATTACAAAAGTATATAAAGATTAACATTGTTATCATTGACGTAGGTGTACGACATGCCTCTTATCGCGATGCCCGTGGTGTTGCCCATTCATACTTCTTCAGTTGGGAACATGCTCCTACCCGTAGCTTAGAGGTAGATTGGTTGGATGCTCGTAACATTTGCCGCCGCCACTGTATGGATGCCGTATCCCTGGAGACTCCCCAAGAAAATGAGTTCATCAAACAGCGCATAGCTCGCGGCAATGTTCGCTATATTTGGACCTCTGGCCGTAAATGCAACTTTGCTGGATGTGATCGCCCCGATTTACAGCCACCAAACGAAAATGGCTGGTTCTGGTCCGGGTCCGGTGCTAAAATTGGACCCACCTCCCAACGCAACACAGGTGATTGGTCTCACACTGGTGGCTACAATCAAGCTCAACCCGATAATCGTGAAGCTGCCCAAGGTAACGATGAATCCTGCCTTTCCATTTTGAACAATTTCTACAACGATGGCGTCAAATGGCACGACGTTGCCTGTCATCATCTCAAACCCTTCGTGTGCGAAGATTCCGATGAACTTTTGAATTTTGTACGCTCACGCAACGCAGGACTACGCCTCTAAGCATGACGAGTTGAATTAACTAAGTGTCCAGCCAGCCCTCCTTTCATCTGATCTTCGGATTATTGTTATATTTTCTATGTTTTATTAAAATTTAACAAAAAACAAAAACAAAAATGTGAAACAAATTGCGTTTGATCGTGTGTCTACATGTGAAATTCTGTAGTAAAATTTGAGCAACAAAATAATTTTAAGTTTAATTCTAAACAAACAAAAAATTAATTTATGTTAAAAAACAAAATACCAAGTGGAATCTGTTATTGTTTATTCGTGTTATATTTAATAATGAGAAGAAAAAAATTGTCAAAAATGCAGGTGATTTTTCTAAGAAATAATCGTTTTTGTTATATACAACCAAACAAACAAAAATCGTCACATTATTTTATTTTGGCTTGAAAATCTTTCAAAAATTTAATAAAATTGCATTTATTTAAATAAAGACAAAAATACAAAATTGTATCAATCAAAATGTGAAACACTTTAATGGGCTGGAATGGAACTTATATATTTAGAACTTCTTCCATAATATTGCATTTCATTTTTGATTTGACATTTTTGATAACGCATATCACTAAAATTACCACATACGCCGAGATCGCCAATTTCACACAAACTTTTTTCGAGAACTCATCTACACGCTGAAAAATAATGGGCCATGTAACATTATGCAGGAACCATGTATATGTTTGGAACATTGTTTCCAAGAGTTTAAGATCTACCCCTATTTTGTTCCTTTGATATCGGTCACATTTTTATTTTCAGCACTTTTCAATATACAAAGTAATATTCGGGACGCAAAAACAAATATTATAACCTATTAATCATTGTGTCTCCAACATGTTATATTGAATAGCAAACACAACGTGTTTGGACACAAGTATACTACGTTTGCGACAAGCTTCAAACACGATATATACATATATATTTTATTCTGTTCTCAGCTATTCTGATCTTAACGTGACTTAATTTCTCTGATAACACAGGCCAACTCTATTTTTTGACAAAGGATATCAGATTGGATTTTGAACAACTCAGTTATGGTGATCTGTAAACTGGAAACGGGTTGTTCAAAATTGATCTAGTTATCGAAATATCATGCCAACCAATAAAAGTCGACTTCTTATATGATAGCCACCATTAACTAAATGAGAATTGTGAAGGTAATATTAGGGTTTTTCAACAGAGACGCTACAAAAGTAAATCGATAGGGACAGCAAACGATACCATGTTTTTTTCCCGCTCTTTTGACATTTCTCTTCAGTAAGGTTTGCATTTCATCATGGAAAGATATACGAGCCAACAACGAGTCGAAATTATTAAAATTTACTACCGAAATTTGGAGTCAGTGGCCTCAACTTTAAGAGGCCTCAACAATCAGCGATGAGGCTCATTTCTGGCTGAATGGCTTCGTCAATAAGCAAAATATGCGTTATTGGTTAGACAGCAATCCACACGTAATCCATGAGTCATTGCGTCCCGAAAAAATTACGGTTTGGTGCGGTTTATGGGCCGTACTTCTTCCGTGATGATCAAGACCGGCACATTACTGTGAATGCGAATCGCTACCGTTCAATGATAACCGAATATTTTTGCCCCCAATTGGATAATATGGACTTGGAGGACATGTGGTTCCAACAGGACGGCGCAACAAGCCACACAGCGAATGCTACAATCAATTTACTGGAAACCAAGTTTGGCGAACGTGTTATCTCACGAAATGGCCCAGTCGAAGGGCCGGCTCGGTCGTGCGATTTGACGCCGTTAGATTATTTCCTGTGGGGCTACATCAAGTCTATGGTCTATGCCAACAAGCCAGCGACGATTGATGAACTTCGTACGAATATCAAACGTGAAATTGCAGCAGTATCGGACGATTTATGCTTGAAAACTGTCGAAAATTGGGTTCAGCGTCTGGACTTCTGCAAGCGTGCCCGTGGTGGCCATGCCAAAGAAATCGAGTTCCATACATAATGGCATCGAACGTACTTTCACAGTAATAAAGAATTTCATTGGTATCTAAAACTGGTTTTTGTTTTATTTAAAAAAAAACTTTTGTAGCGCTCTTATTGAAAACCCAGTTACTTATATATCGAAAATTGCTGAATATCGAAAGATGTTGTGAATTGCTAAACAAAATAAACCGTTTCCCATTACATCCCAGTGAGCTGTGCACTTTCTAATTTTTCACTCACTGATTGGGACCTTCAGATTTATACCGGTTCCGAACGGTATTTTGAGAAGCTTTCTCATGAGTAAGTACTCAATAGTGTCGCCATCACTATGCGAGGTTCCCGTCGTCGATGGAAATGTAAGGTGGTCAAAGCAGGGATCTATAATACTCACCAATAACCCTTCAAAGACCGGTGACGTTTAAGTTCAGTTTTGAAATACGTTTGACGCTTTTTTCACCAAAATTAAAAAAATATTTCTAAAAAATCGCGTTAACACAAAAATACTATCCCGAAGCCACGAAGCGGTTGTTGAAATCCCACCAGACAAGAAAAGCTCGAACCAAACGCCGGCCACGCAGAAAGCTTTATAACACAAAAATACTATGAACTTTAATATCTCCGGCCTTTGAGGGGTTATTGGTCACTATTATACCTTAAAATAAGTTAAGCTCTTGTCTATTATCGTAGCCTACCAAAAACTAAGTATAAAAGGGAATTTTTTGTTTAAAAAATTAATTTTTATACAAAAAGTTAGGTTCATAAGCAGTGGTTTGTTGCGAGTTGACGCTCCAAAACTTTCATTGCTTCTAGCCTTCACTCTGACATCAGCCTTAGAGCTTAGAAAGGCCTTTGTAATGATACCCACTTCAACTATATCGGATAATAAATGTCTGACTTATGCCTGATTATACATTCAAGCTTTGGAGGTCTATATTTCGGAAAAAAAAACGAAAAATAGCGCAATTGGTGCTACAGTGAATTTGTTGTACTTACAAAAGTTTGCGGAAGCTCAAGTGAATTCGTCGCATCGCGTAACTGTCTCCTTGAAAACGTTTGTTGTTGCTTCTCCTGCTCCCGGTCTTGCTTCTGCTACCATTCTAAAGGCTATGCCGTAAATTTTCACTTATTTTGATTATTAATTATTTAATTAAATTTTATTTGCTTAAAATGATTTGCATTTAACAAGCAAAACCACACGTCATAAAGAAAAACAGCTGATTTCGAAAATTCGTAATCCCCTCTCCCTTATTAGGTCTGTCTGCGTACGTTTCCAGTAAAAAATATCCAGTAACTATTTCAAGACAGTAAGACAATACTTATAGTAGACTTAACAGTTCTCTCAGCAAATTTATGACATTTGGCCTGGTGTGATATGAACGTTGGATGTCGAAAAGGATTATTTCAATAATACCATATAGAGGCAATGGTTCAAACCATAGATAAAGGAAATCAGTAGATATCCCACAGGCTTTGTCAAGTACTGCCACTAGATGCTGTGTTGTCGTTTTGAAACTTTCATTGACGTTTCTCATAACATTCACTGACATTTATTCAACAGTGTGGGACATTTTTTCAATACAAAAATAGAATCATTTTCAAGGTTGTACTATTCAAACAACTAATTTAGTTTGTTTCATTTCGTTGTGTTCCCCACTTTCTAATTCAAATGCATTTTGGTTAGGAGCTTTTTTGTGTACTGTTATTGTTGGTATTCGTTTGTGTTGACTTGTACAGCATCGGCCCACTAAACAAAACAAAATGCCTGTTGATTTTGTTTACAACACCTACTGCTATCACCTGTTCTAAATACATCTCGCAAGGTATATTTTATTTGGCATCAAATGTTATAATTATTGCTTTCAGCTTCATCTTGAAAATATCCCATTGAACAAGAAATTTCCCAAAGCATGTGCGTTATCTAGTTATTTCCTTTATCTATGGTTCAAACTAACCAACAAAATAACAACAACGGCATTTCGTTTTGTGTGTTAAATTCAACACAAATGTATACTGATAATAACAGTCAATAAAACAGTGTAAAACACAATTAAATTTCACAATTTTTCACCAAAACGACATGAAAAATTAAAGTCAGAAGTTATTGTAATTCCACCTGGTGTATGTCACTTTCGTCAAACATCTCTCTATCACACCGACCGCATCACGAAGAGTGTGAAAGGAAACGTCAGATGAGTAAAACATTCTCTCTAGTAAGATTTACTCTATGGATTTTACTCTCCCAATAGTAAATATAACAAAAAGTACACAGACGACATCCAATAAAAACTTGCAAGAAATATGAACTTTTGTATGAAACAGCTGATTTTCAATGTAAACATTTATGGTATGTTTACTGATTGTCGTACTTTACTAGTGCTGTTCTTCTTGTACCGAGTTTGTTATTACCGAATACATTTGGTAGTACCATCACTAAATAGCAGCTGTTGTTGTTATTTATTATTACTTTAATGTTTTGTGATTCAGTTTGTTTAATTTGGAAAAAGTACGTACGGCATACAGCAAAAAATTCAATAATGGTTGTTCAGAACTACCATACTTAGGCACGACAATCCAGTACGACATTACGAGAGCTTGTGAAAACCCTAATTATTTTCTAATAGCAACAACACTAAGTTATCGACAGCTGACCATCAGCTGATATTAAATCTTACGATCACAGCTGTGATGCCTAACATCTGCTACCAGCGCTACGTGTATTAAAGGCGAATCAACTTATTACTCGGGGCGATTAGGTCTGCTCACGTTGAAGAGCCAACATAGTTGTAGTAGTGTATTAGAAACCCCAGTTTAAACGTAGATTGTGTAGTAATCCCTAGCAGCTACTGAGAGTCAGTAAGTGAGCAATGCCAGCAAAAGGTCTTTATTTTTATTGTTGCATTTGCATTATGTTGTTGCCTTAGATATTTCGTCACAAAGCATTGAAGAGGAAGGGGGAGGAGGATAGGGCGGTCATTTATGTGTATATGCGTATGCAGGAATAGCCAGAGGCGCCGCACACATACACGCTCAGAAGACGGTTTGCCGAGTTTTTATGACGTAAAGTGTCTCGAGTGGACACATGAGCCGAGCGAGCAAACAAAAACGGTCATCGGTTGAGCGAAGATCAAGCCAAAGAAGAACGAAGTTTGAGGGTTTTTTGGCGACAGTTTCGCATCGTGTCAGTGGACGATTGGTTTTTTTCTGACATCAAGCATGAAAGAGACCAATTATTGCGAGCTCTGATAAAAAATAAAGAACGACATTTAATTTAACTGTAAAATTATGGAAATAAAAAAAAGTTTATAAAAGTATATGAAATGAAAACTTACTACATATATAAAATGGAAGGTATTAAATGATTTACATATGTAATTAAAAAAAATAATAATAAATCGTATGATATGTATTTACTGAAATAAACATCTGTTAGTTACCATTTAATATAATTACTAACATTAAATTAAATACCTTATAAACAGACTATAATTCCGTAGCAGCATCCACTTTTTGTTTCTTCGCCTGGTATTTGGAAGATTTTAAACGTCTGTCGTGAGCACATTGAAAGTGCTTTTATGTGACTTTGTCGAAAGAGCAGCAAACTTCTGCTTAAAAGCACCTACAGACAGACAGTTGAGATTGTATTTACATAAAATATTTTAAATGAATCTTACTTCGAATTGCCGTTGCTATATGTGAACCTCTAATGCACCTCTAAACTAAAATATTTTTACCAGCATTTGTAGACCTTAAAAATACCTTTCTAATGACACTAATTTCAACCAGATCGGATAAGTACTTTTCGAGATATGGGCGGTTATACACTCAAGCTTTGCAAGCCCATATCTCAACAAGTTGGACCCGGCAAGAATTTTTTTCTTATTTTAATCACCGTTAAATCCTCTATAAGGCAAAAAAAACGAAATTTAGATTTGCTCCAAAAAACCCTTAAGGGAAACGCATAATTGAAATTACCTCATTGCTGTCTCGATGCTCTGCAGCAAACCAAAGACAATAACTGCTTACATTTTTGCAAACAAAGATATTCCCCGACAATTGTCCGATATAACGAGCAATTGCGGACATCCACTTTTGAAGCCAATTCTCGAGCTTTTGCGGACAAATGTGTTTCGAGAAATGTTCGTTTTAGCGAACCTTCGAGCTTGTGCCGGGTGGGTATACAGAACATTATTAGCGTTCTACTCTTTCTCTCAAAGAAATAAATGGTATGTAACGAAACACTGGCGACCACTGAGTATGCCCCAGCTTCAAAGGAAAAACCCGTCGTTACATGTACAGAGTAATTTATTCAAATAATGGCGGAAAACAATCCCAAAAGACGCCGTGGGAAGAACTTCTCAATTGCCGAGGAACATTTACGTGTTGCCCTGGTGGAAGAACACAGGTTAATTTTAGAAAACCAAATACTTAAATCATACATGAAAATAAAACAGCTGTCAGCTGTTTGCATTTATCGTTCCGATAAACTACTAACGGGCGTTAGACCTCCTGGTAACGTCATCGGCCGGGTATTTATTTTAAGTACACATTGAAAAATTGAATGCGGTACTTTATAGTTACAATAAAATATAACCGGACATTGAGGAAGTGGCATTTAGTCTTCTATGGCGCATTATCGTTCCGTAATGGTGGTATATTAGTAATACTGCAAGTATTATTTACGTTGTATTATAATTATGTGACTTTCTGCAGTTCAAGTTTGTACGATATTCTTCAACTCGGATTTGGGGGAAAAAATTATAACTTACCTAAAAAATATAATTTACTATTGAAAAATTAAAAAATGTCTGCGATTTTGTTTTATTTGAGTAACATTTATTTAACGTATTACATATATATTTTATATATTATGGGATAACTAATGTTAGAATTTAAAACAAGAAAATATATATAAATATATTGTAACTAGTCATAGAAGAGTTTAGCAACTAATATTTTCACGTTTGATCATATAATTAAAATACTTTTTACTTTGGTAATTTGCTTTTTAATAAACACGAAGATATTAATAGATTAATTGAATCAATTTGAGGAGGCGTATCAGTATATCAATCAAGTCATTTAGAATTTAAATAGTAAAATATACATACAAATAATAATTTCCATTTCATTTCAAATATTTAACAAAAGGCAACGAATTCTTGTTTAAAAAGTGTAATTTATTTCGAGAACTTTCGGTTCGAAGACCAACTGATTGATGACTCTACTTGTGTATTTTAGTGTTAACTACTACTAATCTTTAAATAGGTATGTATGTATGTAGACTGACATATGCTTACATTAAAGGTTTAAAATTTAATAGCTAAATATTTTTGTTTTGTTTTTTTGATTTTATTTCGAGTGAGAAATACAGTTAGAGAGCTGGGAGGCGGGGTTAAAGCTAAAATAAATGCATAATTAATTCAGCAAAATTTAATATGAAATTATATTAACAAATAAAAGCAAAAAACAACATAAATGCAGTTTAACTGCACAACTAAACTTAAAACTGTATAAATTATTTATTATAATTCAACATTAAAATATAATTAAATATTCACTTTGTTAAAAAAAAAAGATTAATACGCATTAGAAGTAAGAATAGTTAGATGGGATGTGAAAGCAAATAGTTTGATGGTGGTCGATTTGGGGGATTTGATAGCATTGAAATTGATATTATTACTGTCACGTAGATGTGTTATGATGGTTGAAGATTGCGAATAACAACTATGGAAGTTTTCAAAAGTCCTTAAACAACAATACCCGTAGATACACTATCCCAGCAAAATAAAAGTTGCTTCCAAAGGAGTAAAATGGCAAATGCTGTCGAAAATTTAATCACTACTAGTGAACTTGAAGGGAAGCCATTGGTTTTTGAGGTAAACACTTGTCATTCCACCAACATATCACAGGTAATATGTAAGTTACGGAGTTGAGATTAGGATAGCAATCGAATATGGTTTTCATCCTACTCCGAATCAATCACGATGATGGGATAAGCTTTATTTGAAATTTGATGATGTGATTAAAGACTACTTCTTGGGAAATGGAAAATATGACTATAATGCACATTTGGAATTAACAAAATATGATTCCCTAGGAATTACTTCCACTATTTTTCGCTGCAAATTATACATTGTTCGAGTTACAAATGTGTTTTGTATAACATACGGCTCCTTATTGTTTTTTTTATGGTAAATTTTGGCAAAATTTCTTGCGTTTACTTTTGTGACAATTACCATATGTTTGCAACGTGTTAATTTAGATAAAATGACATATTTTTTTTAAATTCTATGTAGGTTGTGTTATATTTCGTTAAATGAATGATCACTAGATGAATATTTTTAATAAACGGCAAAACCAAAACCTAAAATTAAAAAAAAGAAACAGACATATTTCATAATTGTTAAACTGTATTCAAATTTCTATTCTAATGTTTAACCGGTTTACAAAAACACCATCACATTCTCTATATTACTATATATTTTTTCTATTCCAAAGACCACATATAAAGTTCAGATTACCATTAAGACTAGGTTGTTAGGTTTAGTAGGTAGGGAGGGTAAAAAGAAGGGTTAATATGAAAATATAGAGAGAAACACTAAAGATCGGTCATATCTAAAATACATCTAGATAGGTATTTGAGTTGAGTTGAGATTAGTAACATTCGGGACACACGGACTGGACTGGATAGCTTTTCACTCTCACACCTCACACACATTCACTTACGCTTAAGCCATTCACACATAGAAAGACAGCTACTAGAGTATTTGAAAATTTTGTTTTGATTTGTTTTAGACTTATAGTGGTGCATAGTTTTAGGCAGTACTTGAATTATTCGAAGTTCCACTAATGGCATTAAACAACGCCATGCTGTTGCGATGTGTATTATTGGCACTATCATCCAAAGGCTGAAAGGACTCATCCAGCAAATCACCCAAAGATTGACACAGTTTTTGATAGTTCTCCTTGAGTGCATTGTGGTATTCTTTTTGATCGCTACTGATCATGCGGGCATTCAATTGCAGGGCAGTATGGCAAACACCAATAAAATCCCTAAGCGACAAAAAAAAAACACTTATTAGTTCAACGTTTTTAAATTATACTTTGTAGTTTTTACCTAAAAACATCCTTAAGATCTTCAACTCGGTCTACTGAAAAGTTATTGACTATTTTAGGATCCAAGAAAGCCTGGGCGTACGCCAAAGGCCCAGCATTAACTTGTACAGCAACACTACCCTGCAGTCGTAGTTGTAGTTTCTTAACATCAGCCGGTGGTAGTATAGTTTCTTCCAATTCGGAGACTTTAGTTTGCATTTCATCTATAGCCACTTCGATGGGACTTAGTTCAATAATTTCTCGTGATTTGACGGGTATGCGTTTCAATACATAGGGGAAGGAATAAGTTGCTGAGGTGAAGATAAAATTGGATTAAACTAAGTACAACTGTGGGCAGATATTTATCATTTTATTAACTTACTTTTGATAACAGTTTTACGCTTCCATTGCTCTTCTACTGAACCTCTAGCCGCTCCGGATTTCGTAAATGGTGTTTCATACATAAATGTATCCACATCATGATTCTGTTCAAATTCATTCAGTCTTTGATCGAGTTCATCTTTTGTAAAGAAAGGAATCACATGCGTAACTTGGATATAGGCCAATTTTCCATCAAGCTCGTTGACATTAACCTAGAAAGGTAAATAGCGTACCATATAAGAGCAAAGACAAGAATAAATAGACATAAATATAGCGTGGCATCAATGCTCTGATTGAGCATAAACGAGTCTTATTCTCTTTATAGAATATTTCCATATAAATGCACCATTTCGACAATGTTATTACATAAAACAATACAAAAAGCATAAATGTTTCAAATCATCAATGTTTCACATCAAAATTATGAATGGACCAAGTTATAACAAAAAGAGAGTAATACGTTTGGAATCATTGGCCAGATGTCGCCAGTGCTTTTAAGTCATACAATTCGTTCCATGACTCCTCTATACTATTCAATACTCTTTGGCGACGACGACCTGCTTGTTTGTTCGCTGCCGCTAAATCAACGCCATCATACTTATTACTATTGTTTTTACGTACTTTTGTTGTACAACAACCACGTATGTGATGCTAACGCTGTGTATTGTTCGCATAGTTTGCATGTGTTCGCTTTGATAGATAGCCCTACCCGTGTCTATATCTGTGGTCACAAAGCATAACAGCATATGTGTATTTTTGCAACTTTTTAGGAGAGCGTTTTAAGGGTTCAAATTTCATTTGTAATGTAGTGATTGATCGAGATTTGCTAATAAATCTGTTCCAATATCTTGGGAACTACAAATTGAATTATTCATATTTGGAGTATATAGTGTGCAGTACGATATATACAGCTCGACTCTCGAAAAATGTAATTTGAGCATAACTCGAGTTATGCAGTTATGCTTTTTTGTTTAAAATTTAGTATTTTCAAAAAAAATTCTTAGCGAACTTATCTTTTTGGTAGACTCCTATAATAAAGAAGACTCCAAGCTTTTTTTTAAGGTATAACACTCACCTATAACCTTTGAAAGACCGGAGATATTTACGTTGAAAGTTTTGGAATAAATTTTTCAACATAAAACAAAAATACTACGCCGAAGCCGCGAAGCTGATGTTGGGCCCACTCCAGAGGAGAAAATTCCTAAGCCCAGTCAAAGGCCGTCCACGCAGAAAGCTTTATAACATAAAAATACTATGCCGAAGCCGCGAAGCCGGTGTTGGACCCACTAAAGAGAGAATTCCTAAGACCGGCTAAAGGCCGGTAACGTAAAAAGCTTTATAACACAAAAATACTATGATAAAGCTGCGAAGCCGGTGTTAGAACCACCCTAGAGGAGAAAAATCCCTAAAACATGCCAACATTCTCCAGGAGTTGATTGAGAATCACCCGAACGAGTGTTTGAGTCAGGCCACTGTCTACATGCTGCCGACTGTAGACTTAGGGCAATGCCCGGAGACCATGATGCCCCAGATAGGGGTGATTGGGTGGGAGGTATACCTCCCTCACTCTCTGGTCATCTGATCTTTACAGATGGTTCAAAAATGGAATCAGTCACAGGAGCGGGGAACTTCAGTGAGGACCTTCAACTCGGTCTCTCGATGAGTTTGGGTAAGAATTGTAGTGTCTTTCAAGCGGAAATCGTACCGATTATGAGAGCTGCAACTGAGATAATGGATTCATGCTTGTACCCAGCGGTGAATTCAGTATCTGCGTTGATAGTAAACCAGCCCTCAGTGCGAGCAGGTCACACATGTGTAATTCCAAATTGGTTGGGGATTGCAAGCGGATCTTGAATAATATAGTGCCCGGCAAGCTAAAACTCTGCTGGGTTTCGGAACATAGTGATGTCACAGGAAATGTTGAAGCAGACTGTCTTGCTAGAGCAGGATGCACTTCTGCTGATTTGAGATTGACTGCCTCTGCAAATCCACCGATCTGTTACTTGCATGGCTTGATCGATCGCTGGTCGCTGGACGAGATCAACGCTGCCTGGCGGGCCAGAGTAGATTTTAGAATTTCGAGGGATATATGGCCCGCAGTGGACTCAGGGAGAACTAAGGCCCTTTTCAACTGGACAAGGCTGACTTGCGACTCCTCACTGGGGTAATCAAGGGTCACTGTGATGCCGGGTGATTCACTCTCAACTGGATTGTGAACGGAGCTGATTACTGCCGTGCTTGTGGTGATGAAGAAGAGGTGGAAACCATTGAGCACCTTCTAGTCAGTGCCCAGCAGCGTAGGCGTCGCCGTTGTTTTGGTTGGTTTCAAGCTGAGGGCCTGGCCTCTTTGCGCGATGTGGCCATTGAAGATTTGATGAAATTCTCGCGGGGTCTGCCATGGATCCAGGCAGGCGATACCATCATCTGATGATTTGTCTATTGATTCTTTCTACTCTACTGGGAATCTGGAACCTGCACATATGGATCCTCATCTCGGTTGGTATTGTATGTATTTATCAGGGCTTATCAGATGATGTATGTATATATACACTGGGAACATAAAGTGGTTCTTCTGTCTGTTCTACGTCTATCTATCTTTAACAATTTTCACTATCAGCCCTTTCTTCTCTCCGTCTCTATCCCCTCTTCATATATATGGAGAGTCAGAATGGGTCAACCGACCTCCGAGTGTAGTGACAATAAGTTGTAAGTCTTGTTGTCACGTGTCCTAAACCTAACCTAACCTAGCCCTAAGCCCGGCCTACAACAGTCCACGCAGAAAGCTTTTTAACATAAAAATACTATGCCGAATCCACGAAGCCGTTGTTGGACTCACCCCAGAGGAGAAAATCCCTAAGCCCAGCCGAAGGCCGTCCACGGACAAAGTTTAATAACACAAAAATTCTATGAACTTTAATTTTAACTTTAGTTTTTAATTTTCATATCTCCGGTCTTTGAAGGGTTATTGGTGAAAATTATAACTTAAAAAAGGTTAAGATCTTGTGTGTTATCGAAGCCTGCCAAAAGATAAATATAATAGTGAAATTTTTTGTAAAAAAATTTATTTTTATCAATAAAGTGAGGTTAAAAAATCGTTTTTCTTAATTAATATTTATACACAGATTTACAGAGTTTAGAAATACCTGCGTAATGATACTCATTTCAACCAAATCGAATAATAAGTGACTAAGTTATGCGCGATTATACATTCAAGTTTTGGAGGAGGTCTATATTTCGAAAAATATGGACCAGCACGGAAAACTTTTTACATTTAAAATCAAAAACCCAAGGAATAGTGACGCATATTTTCGAAATATTATGGCAGTTTGGAGATTCGATATCATCCTCGCGATGCTGGACTTTGGTAGACAGTTTACCACGGAAATTGAGCGATGCCATAAAAAATAAGGGCTACCCTACAATGTACTAAGCTTTTTTTGTATTATTTTATTATATTTTTTTGTAAAATTGGGAATGAAATATTAGATTTGTCGTCGTTTCTAATTGCATGATGATCGACTTTTAGAGATCTATTAGAAAATGTAGTTACCACATTTTAGAAATATAGCCAGCTATCGAAATATTTGTAGAACCTATAGCAATAAGTGAGTCTTACAGAACTGGATATATTCTTTTTCAATTTTCGTTTTATGGAAGTAATTCTGTTATACAATACAAATTCTAAAGTGGCGTTTCTAATTGTATGACCACAACTGTACGTTTCACATTTATTTGTTTTGATCATAGAGGCATTTAGGATAGAGCATTTTATTCTCTCATCTGACGTTTCATTTCACACTCTTGGTCGTAGGTTTGTGGAAATGAGAGATATTCGACGACAATTAACTTACAGCAGTTATAAGAACTGTTGACTTAACTTTTTCATTTCGTTTTCGTATAGAACTGTGAAATTTAAACGTATTTTGCACTTTTTGTTGACTTTTATCGTTTTATCGTATATACGAGTATTTGTATTGTAAGGGTTTTTCAAGAGAGACGATACAAAAGTAAATCGATAGGGACAGCAAACGACGCCATATTTTTCCCGGTCTTTTGACATTTCTCTTTAGTAAGGTTTGCCATTTCATCATGGAAAGATATACGAGCCAACAACGAGTCGAAATTATTAAAATTTACTACCGAAATTTGGAGTCAGTGGCCTCAACTTTAAGAGGCCTCAACAATCAGCGATGAGGCTCATTTCTGGCTGAATGGCTTCGTCAATAAGCAAAATATGCGTTATTGGTCAGACAGCAATCCACACGTAATCCATGAGTCATCATTGCATCCCGAAAAAATTACGGTTTGGTGCGGTTTATGGGCCGGCGGCGTCATTGGGCCGTACTTCTTCCGTGATGATCAAGACCGGGACATTACTGTGAATGCGAATCGCTACCGTTCAATGATAACCGAATATTTTGGCCCCAATTGGATAATATGAACTTGGAGGACATGTGGTTCCAACAGGACGGCGCCAGAAGCCACACAGCGAATGCCACAATCAATTGAATGGAAACCAAGTTTGGTGAACGTGTTATCTCACGAAATGGCCCAGTCGATTGGCCGCCTCGCTCGTGCGATTTGACGCCGTTAGATTATTTCCTGTGGGGCTATGTCAAGTCTATGGTCTATGCCAACAAGCCAGCGACGATTTATGAACTTCGTACGAATATCGAACGTGAAATTGCAGCAGTATCGGCCGATTTATGTTTGAATACCGTCGAAAATTGGGTTCAGCGTCTGGTCTTCTGCAAGCGTACGCGGGGTGGCCATGAAAAAGAAATCGAGTTCCATACATAATGGCATCGAACGTACTTTCACAGGAATAAAGAATTTCATTGGTATCTAAAACCGGTTTTGTTTTATTTAAAAAAAACTTTTGTAGCGCTCTTATTGAAAAACCCGTTATTTAACACAACTATTTTGCCGCAAAAACTCGAAATGCGGTTGTCGTTCTTTTTTTGGACGTTGTATAGTATTGCCTCTATCTGGTGTTATTGAACCCATGATTTCCACCATTCAATGTCCAATTGCAACCATAGCTATGACGTTAAAAATAGTGAGAGAATAAACTACTCTATCCTTAATTCCGCTTTGGTTTTGATATTACCCAAAGGTAATGAATGACATTTCGTGTTTCTCATTACCTCTCATGTCATATGTACTATTTAAAGAAAAATATATATTTTTGACAAAACTAAGAAAATTTTATATTCTACACTCACTACTTTTCACACAATGTGGGCAGACCAAACGGCGAGAACTGCAACTAGTGGATACTTACAGCCGAGAGGAGCAAACATTGTATCAAATTTAAATCCGTATGCAAAAGAATTCTATCCTTCCAATTTGAAATCTTGGCGTTTAAAGGAAGAGCCAGACTCGAAAATAAAAGAATCGCAGCTGAAGACCTATACAGTTGTACAAGGCCCGCAAGAAGAGAAAGTTCAAGTATACTGTACACCAAAGGAACTAATATATGTTAAATACAATGCCACAATACATCTGGAAATGTATGAAACTCGTAATTTAGATACTAAAATTCACATAAACCAGTCATCAAAAACTTCTAAGATAGCCAAACCTGATTTACAAAGGAATATTCCAACAACCATTAACAATGTGGAAAAGATACGAACGACATTTGCAAGTGGCTCCACCGCAAAACTCAATTCTTTGGCTACATCCGGTAAATCTGCTACAGTTCCTCAAAGGAACGCACACATACTAAAGTTCAGCTCAGGAATACCACCACCAGCCGGTTCTGCACCAAATACATCCACTAGTGTTGCAACAAAATCTAAATTAGTAACTAAATTCGCCAATACAAAATCTGTTTTAAATGGTAATACCAAGGAAATGACCAGTAAATCACCTAATAAGGACTGTCTTTCAATAAAATCAGGCACATCCTCAGATAAAAGCATTTCATCAATAAAAGTTAATTCCACTCCACACAAAATCGCTACAACAACAGATAAACCCAATATAACCAGGTACATTTAAAAACAAAATGTCAGTATTATAAACTTTAATTTAATTTCTTCTATTTATCACATCTAGACCTTCCTTACAAACTAGAGCATCCTCCAAAACTTTGGACAAATCTGGTGGTGCTAGTTCAAAACCTAAGCAGATTGCTTTAAAATCACCTCGTGGAACAGTAGCCTCTACTTTGCGCAAAACGGAAACTCAAAAAGTAAGCTGAATTCCTGAATCCGTAGGACTTATTCAATATAAAAAATAATAAATTATGAATTTGTAGCGTCGAAATTTGTTTCCATATGATCCTGTGTTAAATATTAAAATGTCCGAGTTCTTATTTAAATAATGTTCTTTCAAATGTTGCACCCTCAAAATAAATTGTAAAGGTTTCGAAATTAATGCAAGTGTTGATGATATTTTAAAGGGAATCTGGGCTTCCAAAGTTTCGTATATTTACTGGGCAAAAGACTAAAAGCCAAGGAGATCCTGGCACACATTGGACAATCATTCTTATTTGTGATCCCTAACCAACAGAGTTGATGCACAGAAAAATATAAAATACACATGTAATCTTACCGGTGATGAGTCCATTATTAGCTTCACAACATCAGCTCCAAATTTTTCCTGGTACTGTTTAGCCAAACGTTCGGAAATCTCACTTAAGGAGGTAAGTTTAGGCTCTTTGTACACATATTCTACAGCATGGTCTTCTTCGAAATACATCTGAAAACCCCAAAATAAAATCAATTTATTTTTCTATTATATATAAGAAGATCATGCTTACCATTCCGTAAAACACAACGCGATAGAATCTACCCAACATCCGCTTGCCCGATCGATTGACTTCAATTATTTTACTATACGCTTTTGCTAAATGTTCATACGACTCTTGCAAATCATTGTAATTGCGGCTTCTCTCATAAATCGGCAGTATTAGTTTATAAAGATCTCCCAAGCATTCGTAACGTTCGGCTGAATCCAAAAATAATGCACATTGTTTCAGCTGTTCCAATAGCATTTGTTCGGTGTACTGCGAATCCTGAGATCCCGCATCCAATTTCAGTCCCTGCTCATCTCGATGTATATTGCGTGAGATCTTGGCAAATGCCGATGAACCCCATTTGATGTTACAGCCACCCTTAAGTCTTAGATATTCGGACATTAATGCGGAAATATGTAGATGGCAGCAGGCTGCCTCCGAGAGATTACCGTTTTGCTCATGATTTCGAGCCATTGTGACCAGCCAGGTGTGTCTAAGTTCTGGTGTGGATGCATAGGAATTTGCTAAGGAATATTGCAATTCGAGCAGACGCTCTGGGTCCATGTGATGTGCTTGCATTTGCGCCGTGGCCATTAGTACAGTTCTCACTCTACGTGTAAGATCTTTTACCTCGAGCGGAAATCCAGTTCCTTTCATGGCTTTATCGCTGTTCGCATAGCTGTTGATTACGGATAAACTCTCTTGGAATCGGGCGTTATTTAAACCAATAACGTTGCCTATCATCTGCGATACGGAAATGATAACTTGCAAATGAACTCGGGTAAGGCCCTTGCGGCCGCTAAATTCAAAATTACTGCGCATCAGCAGATACAAAACTGCGCATGATTCATGTCGGATTTGCACCAAACGACTGTCGCAGGCTTTCAGTAACTCATATACCATTTGACCACATAATACGGCATTCCCTTTGAATAGCGCTGGGGAGAAGTTGTTAATAAAGGCTCTTAACGCTGCGAAGACATGTTTGGACAGGCTTTCCGATTGCCCCAATTGCAGGAATTTCAAATACACCCGTGCAATTTTTGGCAGGATCGAACTGTCTATAAGCTTATGACGAAACTGCACCGAGAACAGACCCAAACAATCCAGTATAATCATTCCCAATTCTGTGGCTAAATTCGATTCATACAGGGCTCTTTGGTGTCTGGCCGTTTCGTCTAATAAATTCTCCCGATTCTGTGTGTGATTTAGTGTGCCGGTTTCGTGCATGTTCTGTGGACTTTCCATGTTTGCTGGCGAGCATCTAGCAGGCAATGTGCTTGCTTTAGCTGCCCTCAAGGCGCGAGCATCTCTAGCCTCTTCATTTAAATTTAGATTCTTCTTGCCCACATACCGGAATTGTAGCAGACACAACTCCAGGATGGTCATGAAGTTGATAGTCTCCGTTTCATTGCAATTTTGCCACCATCCAATCATTTGTTCCTGAGACAGATGCTTAATGACAAACAAGAAACCGAGAAGAAAATCCTTACTCTCAGAAGGGGAGAATTTATCGAATCTCTGTAGGACAGTGGCATGAGTGACGCTTATAGAACGGTTATGGCCATTCCTCAAAGCCACCTCATTGTCATCTTTAGAGCAGCCATTAGTATTCGCTCCTAGCGTTGTGTCCTGTGAATTCTGAGAGTCGGAGGTGAGAGAATTCAGCGAAGAGTCCGAACAACCGTTGTTAGTGATAAGCGTGCCTGCAATTGCTGCCAAATAATTGGTCTCTTTAATGTGCACCGAAGCTCTTAGAGGACTTGGATGTTCTATATGCAAAGTAGCTCTATTCTTGCCTCTAGGTGTGGATGTACTAGAATTCAATGTAGAATCTTTACCAAAGACATAACTGCTGGAACACGACAAGCGTTGGGTATACGAAGCAGAATCAGCATAAACATGGCCATTAGGTGTGCACACCTCCGCTAAATCATTTATTCTTTGTATGCTATCCATTACAATATTTAGCCATGGAACATACAGTAAAGCTATCCTCGATAACTGGCCTCGATTTTGATAACGATCGTCCAGTTCATGTTTAGCCAAGAGATTCTTTAGTACTTTCAATGCGTGACGCCTAACGTGACCGACTTCATTTAAGCTGCTCTTAAGCTCCTGCAGCAATAGACCCGATAGGAAGTGTTGCCTACAAAACTCCTCTGTTAAATTAAAGTGTTGCATCATCTCGGGGGGACGATTTTTGGGGTTTACAACGAAGGGTAAGTTAAATGGCACGTAGTGTTCGTGTTGGCAAATTTCTTGAAGAAAATTAAACTTGAATTCCTGCAGCACGCGATGATCACCAGGCGAAAATTGCTCCATATAGTAACGTATAAGTTTGAATACGAAACCACGGTCCATAAAAGTCAAACATTTGCGAATAAATTGTGACAGAGACTTGTTTAACTGTTGCGTCTCTACCGGCAAATCCTTGTAGCGTGATATAAGATATGGTATCAGGACCTTAATAAGATTTTCGACACGTGTGGGGAATTCTTTGGGAAAACGTTCGTTTCTCAGCATTCTGATGCGACCGGTATCCAAAAGATGTTGGGCCATGCTTTTAATGATCAAATCAAAGAAAATACTTGAGTAGCGCATGAATTTATTCACCACCAAGAAATCCGTATTATTTGGATGCAAAATTGTTGGCAAATGACGACACAATTCACCGTGGACAGTTCTTGAGATCTTCTGTGAATAGTAGGGAGCGTGGAAAACATAAGTTACATAGGATGACAGTAACTCCTTTCGGCCTGCTTCCTCCGTTATCATATGTATAATATTGATCAATAAGCGGATAATATTCAGACCCACTTCTTCCGACTGCGTATGCACGAGTAGGGTGAACAACTCATTCAGCAATGTAGGTAAATAATTGATGAGAGCTGTTATGTCTATGGCATGGGCAGCTTTAAGTATTTTACACGTTTCCGTTTCGGCTGGCAGGGCCGTTGTCTTACCGCCCTCCAGTAATCGTTCGCAATGAACAAAGAAATTGTGCAAATGTTGATCCGCCGTATGTACTGTGGAATCCATGCGTAGTGCAACGCCAAACAGTGGTCTCTGATTATCGATCCAATGCACATCTGGCCCACAATTCTGCTAAAAGTATGGTAACATTTTGTAGATAATCGAAATACAAAAATGCAAACAGCATAGAAAAGTGTTAAAGACGAACAAGTACGTGATGAGAGTGAGTGTGTGTGTGTATTGAAGATGTTTGATGAAATGGTGGTTGGTGGTGGGTTGTTGAGTTGGTGCCAATCCAGGTGGATGTAACAATCACAAGTGTCAAAGATTTCCAAGATGCGTATGAATATTACCGATAATGAAATGGAAAGATTAAATAAAGTTTAAAAATAAAAGTTTAGTAAATGTTGGAAATACGTTAAAAATAGGTTATGACCAATTGGTAATTTCGAAATTACTCTAATGAATCTTTATCAGTTTTACACAATAAACGCACATTAAAAATGTATGTATCCATGCTTCTGAAAAGTATATTTGTTCGGCTCAAAAATTGTTTGTCGCAAAACTTCGGTTTTTTAGGACTAACAAACTGCTTAACTCACGCCCTATCCGCCCACAGTCTGATTTGTTTAATTCTGTAGCAATTGGCCTATATTTTCTCCATATCCATGGTAAATTTGAACATTCCGTTTTATATACAGTGAGTCACAGTGAAAATCAGACGCTGGTATTTTATTTCTACAAAGCTGTACAACAAAATAAAACAATTAAAGTTTAAAAACAATTTTCATTTTTAATAAATCTTTAAGTATGAAACACATAGACGACGACAGGCTACACGAACACACGACTGCAAATGCCGCTGACTGCCAATATAGACGTGTGGCAGCTACTGAATTATTTTCAGGACGGCAACTGCAAAGTAAACAGCTGATCTGTAATTTTGACGTTTCTGTTATTTGTGTTAAAAGAAAAGAAAATGTCTGGAGAATATTTAATAAATATTATCACAAACGTAACAAAAATTGTGAAAACAGTGTATGAAGTACGAAGTGAATTGCAGACGAGCAATAATCGAAGATGTTGGGTTCGTCCGGTGAATCTAACTCGGGATCGGGAGGGCTTCTACCGAACGTGCATTTAGCAGCTAAAACAGAAGGACGAGGAACACTTTTTTAAAGCATTTCGGATGTCCGTAGCAAACTTTAATTTATTGCTGGCTTTTCTGAAAAACAAAATGGAACGATTTTCCAAAAGTAAAGCCATAGATGCATAGCAGCAGCTACTTCTCTCCACTCGTACTCCTTTTTCTTTGTGTTTATAACCAGGTCAAAAGGAATTTCGCGGCTTCGCACTTCCTCAATAAGCTGCTCGTCAATGTCCATTTTAAACTATTAAACAATAACAAACATATATTAATAATAAATATCACAACAAATACTTACCTACTTCAATAAACAAACAAAAAGAAAAATTATAACAAAAACAAACAACCAATTGTGAAAGTTGTTCAACAATAAACAGCTGATTATTCTGTCAGTGGTGCCACTTCAGGCATTGACAGCTCTAACCTGTTGATTGTCGCCACAAAAATAGAAATTAGTTTAATTCAACTACAGCTACAAAAGTAGCATAGACAACAACCTTGCCGTCGTTAAAATATTCACTTCCATATGAACACATGTATTTTATTTTTGACAGGTTGTGGTCGGTAGCCTGTCGTCGTCTATGTGTTTCATGCTTTAGTCTGCTTAGTTATTAAAAACCAAAAATAAAATATAAAATGTTTTCATTTAAAAGATACAAAAATAAAAGGAAATATTATTCAATATTTGGATGTCACAATGGCGTGTCCTCCTCACGTCTTTCAATTTAAGTTCTTCGTCCGTTTTTCTTCATAAATCAACGGCTCCATCACACCCAAATGTGCTATGTATTTCATTAGGGTCTGAGGGGGACGTTCATTTGCAGAGAAAAACGGGCAAAGAACTTAAATTCTAGGACATGAGGGTAACGGTTGAACACGGAGGTAGGGTACGCCATGGTTTGGGGGTACCTGTCGGAGTCATCATCACTTTTCGCGGGAAGTATGGATAATTAGATGTGTCTCGAACTTCTTGAGGGGAATGTGCCAGAAAATTGGATGTTCAGGCCACATGGCACATGTGGTAGGCGATTGATTACTCTATAATTGTACCAGGGCCATTGGAACACCACCGTTGCCGTCGGTGGCGCAATAGTAGTGTGCGCGGCTCTTGTGCATGAGAACGTGGGTTCGATCCCTACTCTGACCACCTTAAATTTCTTTCGACGACGGTCACCTCGCTTAGTGGTGGCGGCACTATCGAGTATTTAGCCATGAAAAAGCTTCTCAAACTACCGGTCGGAATCGGTGTAAAACTGTAGGTCCCAATCAGTGAGTGTAAAAGTAGAACGCGCACAGCTCACAGGGGGGGAGGGGGTGGGTGCGGTCGAAAATCAGGACTAACTACACCGAAGAGTTGTTGGGATGAATGCGAAAATGTCTAGAGAATATCATTGGGCGAAAATGACTGTTAATTTGGTACTAACTTTATTATAGATTAACACTATACCATTGTGGCAAAAGTTGAAATGTTCATGATTTTACTGGAAGCCGATTAAAGTTTTGAAACCTCATTAAACATACGTGCATGATGAAATTAATCAGCATTGAAAAATTATTTCTCCAATGTTGGAGAAAAGCTTAGTTCTCAAGTTGATTTCCAATGTAATTCCAAACTTGACATTTTGTGCTTATTTGCTTTCAAATTGATATTAAGTTGAGAATTAAAATATTTTCCAATCTTTGAGAAATATTTTAATTCTCAATTGGATATCCAACACTTTTCACCACTGGAGACCAAACATTTTTTCAACTTGAATACGATTTGAGTTAAGGTCCAGAATTTTTACGTTGTACGTTTTGGTTTTAATGTTGTTATTGGTTTTGTTTTTTTTTGTTATTGGTTTCTCTTTGTTTCTTCGTACTGTTTGCGTATTGTCCAATGGCAGCCCTGTTGATTTCTCACAGATCTGGTAGCTTTTGCCAATCGTAAATTGAAGAAATTATTATTTGTGAGACAGTTGTCAGGTGTTGTCGGCTTTTTGTTTTTTTGTGTTATTAACATTGTTTAAAGTGAATTAAAAGTACATAAAACTAAGTGTAACGCCCAATTTATACGATGATTTTTTACGACGTTGCTTCTGCTTGCTTCTGCGACGTCTTTTTTTACATATAGGTGAACGGTGTAGAGAAGGGCATTATGGAAAAAACAGAAATCGTGTCTTTTTGTTTACCGCTCTTGCTTCTCTACACCCTTCGACTATATGTTAAAAAAAGACGTCGTAAAAATCATCGTATAAATTGGGTGTAAGTTTTATTATTAGTGGTCTTTATGAAAGCTCGAAAGAACCTCGTAAACTCGAAAACATCGTAAACTTGCACAGCAAACGTCAAAACAAACAAATTTCCCATACTAAGTCCCAATCCACACAGGGAAACTTTTGTCGCCGGCGACTCGAGTTCGTTGGAGAGAGACGGACGACGTAAGTACCCCTCTTCTTATTTCTCGCCTCCCTCTCCCACGAACTCATGTCTCCGGCGACAAAAGATTCCGTGTGTGGATTGGGACAAAGCGACTTGCTCAAAAGTGGAAAGTTTTCAAGTCAGATTTGCTGCGCAAACGTGGGATGGAGAAACGTGTAAACTTTTGACATTTCGTTGTCATCTGACTAGGATGGATAAATAAGGTGATAGTACTAGAACAGTAGAAAAAGTACACATACATAATACATGCAATTGCTACTGCTACCACCTTGTGTATCCATGTTGGTCAGCTGATATGGTTTTGAGCACAACTACGCTGAGCAACTTTACCTGGTGCCTCATGCAACGGTGCGAGGGAAACTTGCGCTGAGCAAAAGTTCTCGGCTTTCACGTTTGCATGAATGCCGCTATTATTAACTTAGGGTAGTATTCTAAAAGTCACGAAAGTGAACGTAAACGCAAAAGCTAACGCGAGCGCCAAAGTCAAAAAATGGTAGTTTATATATCACTTTGCGCTTGCGTTTGTTTACGAATGCTGTCACTGACATATGCGGTGTATAGAGTTGCCAAACTAAAGTAAAGAAAAAGTTATCTTGAGTGAAATGCTCAGAATGGAAAAGATTAAAAAATGTAGCTCTATTTCAGTAGATCAACAGATTTTAAGATTGCTATTATTTAAAATACTCCAAATACCAACAATATTCACATAAAATGTGTAAAAACCCTATGTTATTTTGGGGTTCAATGTCCAATAAATTTCCCCATCTATATTACATTAGTTGTCTTTTCAAAAACACGTGCCATTTGGCGGTATGTATTGATTGTAATGTATTGGTACTTTTGTTTATTATTGTCAATGTCACAACTGATGTCTATAATTTTTAAATATAATTATAATAGTTTTGCAACGCATTATTTATTTGAACGTTCCATTTCAAATTTTATTATTGTAAATAAGAATTTCAGTGTGTAAACGAAATGATTTTGAATTATTTAAAAAAAAAGTTTGAGCTTTATCCGTCGAATGAATTTCAGCCAAAATTGACAACTACTTATAAGCAATGAAATGCAAAATACTTCCATCTGCCTATTCGCGATCGAAATTTTTCTTTAAATTGTAATTTCTTCAACTAACGCGAAGAATTGTGGCGAGTTCAATTTGACAGCTGAAGTGATCAAAAACGTTGCGCTGCGTGTTATAAACTACCCATTAAATACGTAACTCAACGCAGGTAGTCACCGAACAGCTGTAACGTTTTATAAACTACCAAAACGACAAAAGTAACGCGAAGTGACTGATTCACGACTTATAGAATACCACCCTTAATTTTTCAATTAACTTAACTTAATTATTCAATTTGCGGGATGCGTAGAAGCAAAAAAGTGAAAAGTGAGGTTAGGCAGGTGATGAGTTTGCTGTCGGAGCGGTCATTGCCAGATGAAACATTGGCAATGGGACCTTCGACATCAACTGCCGGCCAAATTGTTATGTTTGAGGAGCATGTAAGTGAGGGAATTTCCTCTGAGTCGGATAGCGAAAGTGATCCTGAGGAACTTGTAGGAGATTCAAGTAACTTAAAGCATCAGCTTGCGTCATGGGCGGTGGAATTTAATATTACAAACGCAGCTGCTAATAGCCTTCTTAAAATTTTGAGTACTCACATTTGTGGACTTCCAAAATAAAAAATTCAAAAAAAAAGTAGTACATTGTTTTTATTTCTTAAATATGTATGTATATATAAATAATTTGTTTTCCGTATCTTCCATTTGATACCGATTGGAGAAATTACTTTGATATCAAGTTGAGAATCACAAATTTCTCAATTTGATAACTAAGAAAATCGCCATATAAAAAATATGCCTTTTAAGTTGAGAAGACTATAATCGGAATGTTGAGGTGCATTTGAGAATTAACGTTGGAGATTTGAGAAAGGTATTTGATCTCAAATGTACATCAAGTTGATATCCAACAAAAATGTTTATTGGGAGGTGATAGTTCTGTCAAACTCAGTTGATTTTTCTATTCTTTTCTTTCTTTCTTTAATTGTACAAACAACTTTTCATTTAATTAACAAAATTAGTATATGGTCAAACTGGATTTATGTCGAATTTCTTGAAATCTGTTAAGTATTTACTAAATAAACAAACAAATGAGATAAAATTTGACAGAACTCTATATAACGACATGAAAAAACTTCAAGCAGCTGTTCTTATAACACAACCTCATATTTCAACCTTGCATACGTGGTAGTTGTGGCACTGTGGTATTTGGTTTCGGATACTGTAATGTCTATATTCTGAAATTAAGAGATATTAATAGAGTTTGGATGTTTTTATAAAGAATTTTCTATATAAATTTCACCCCAGTACCCGACATATCAAGTTCTGCCACACCATACTCGTAATACTATTTCTACCAGAAATATAACTTTTCGCCATCCGTTGTTCTCTTTAGCAATCTTTCTAACAGAAACCGGTGCTTCCTCTGCACGCACATCCAGTTCTTCGTCCCTTATTCCAATTTCCAGATCTGGTGCTGTTGAATTCAGTTCTTCGTCTCTTATGTTTATCTAGTCTTTAAAGATCTATAAAATTGGTGACACTCTTCGGGTATCAACTCAAATAGTGACAAAAGGGTCTTGTTTCTTTTTTGGATTAATTCCTAACGACCCGGTCGGTGTACGCTAAATGCGGAGAGTATTATTTTTTAGTGGTTCATCTTACATTTTCTTCAGATGTCCAAGACTCTAAAGGGCGAGCTTTCTTGTAGGCTATACTTATAACGAATTACTCCGAACTCCTCAGAGTACTGGAGCCACCTTTAACGCAGCCAACTGATGTTTTCTCCTTCAGTATCAGTTGTTTTTTTTTTAATAATCACGTCTTTAATAAATAGGAAAAATCAAAAAAGGTGTCTTGACCCATCTCTTCTACGGTAAATCGTGTTTCCCCCTGACGGTTCTGACAAATTGGTACCAGTCCCTTGGTACCATAATTGAAATATCCGATTTATTCTTGGCCTTTTAAATTTTTGCATGGTCCCCATCATATTCGTGATGGGTGTGCCCGGGTATCAAACACTTTTGGTCTATCGCAAGAGGTTGTTTTTTGGCTGCATACGTAGCTCAACATAGCAGCCATGTTGATGTTGCGGTTTTGACCTCCATAAGTATCTGAATACGTGATGATGTGGTTGACGTAACGTGGAAAGGAATTAATCGTTTTAAACAGGCATGAAGCTATATCATTTGAACCCTGTCCTGCTACAGCTTCATGCCACATGTAAAAAATTGTTCCTCCACTGACACTGCAATCTCGGATTCTCAAGTTGTAAGTGCACAGCATAAATAAAGGGTGTTTTTTCAAGCGCGATAGAACTTCAAATTGTAAAAAATAACACAAAAAATTAAATTTTAATAAAAAAATTTCTATTATTTGTTTCAGTATACTCTGGCACATCATCATGAATAGACTCACACTTGAACAACGCTGCCAAATTATCCAAATTTACTTTGAAACTCAGTTGGAAACTGACCCGTTGTTTTATCGCCAAATTGTGTTCAGCGATGAGGCTCATTTTTAGCTTAACGGGTTTGTTAATAAGCAAAATTGCCGTATATGGTATGAGACCAATCCACAAGAGACCCTCCAGACTCCATACATCCAGAAAAATGCACCGTTTGGTGCGGCTTACACGCTGGTGGCATCATCGGACCTTATTTCTTTAAAAATGAGGCCGGAGCTCGCATTACGATCAATGGAGATCGTTACCGCACCATGATCAATGATTTTCTGTTTGAAACTATGGATGACATTGATCCAGACGAGATGTGGTTTCAACAGGATGGCGCTACGTGCCATACGTCGATCGCAACCATCGACTTATTGAAATCAAAATTTGGCGATAAGTTGATTTCGATAAATGGACCTGTCAATTGGCCTCCAAGGTCGTGCGATTTGACACCTCTCGATTATTTCCTGTGGGGCTACGTGAAGGCACTGGTTTATGCTGATAAACCAGCAACAATTGACGCCTTGGAGGTCAACATTGTTCGTGTTCTTCGTGACTTACGGCCAGCAGTGCTCGAAAAAGTGGCCAAAAATTTGACGTCCAGAATGCGCTTCGTCAAGAACAGCCGCGGTGCCCATATGACCGAAATCATTTTCAAATGTTAATGCCACGTATTGATCTTTCGAATAAAAAAAAAATTTATTAAAATTTAATTTTTTGTGTTATTTTTTTACAATTTGAAGTTCTATCGAGCTTGAAAAAACACCCTTAACAAAAAATAAATGGTTTCCCATTACATCCCATGAATGGATGGGGGAGAGCTTCTCACAACCAGTGATCTGTGCGCTTTCTAGTTTTATACTCACTATGCGAGGTGACCACCGCCGAAAGAAATTGAAGGTGGCGCTCAGACCCCATCGCGTATAAGGTCTTGCATACGTTTATAAAATACCACATTCGATGTCAGAACTGTTGTGTCTAATACTTTTTCTAACTCTATGACCAGAAACACTTTGTTTGGATCATTTTTGGAGGCAATTTTATTCTTTTTTTTTCAGAGCTGCCATTGTTCTCATCTGACATTTCCTTTCACACTATTCGTGGTGTGGTCGGTGCGATAGAGAGTTATTTGACGTAAATTGACTTACACCAGGTGGAATTACAAAAATTTTTGACTCAAATTTTTCATGTCGTTTTGATGAAAAACTGTGATATTTAAACGAATTTTGGACTTTTTTGTTATATTTTATTGTTAGTATATATTTGTGGTGTATTTACACAAACATTTTAAAACATAAAACGAAATGCCACTGCTTTTTTCTTGTTGGTTGGTTGGTTTGAGCCATTGCCTCTATCTGGTATTATTAAAGCAATACTTCCAACCTCCAACCTCAAATCTGCAACACATCAAATGTCATCAATTTACATAGAGAGTTGGTGTCGATGGTTCTACCATAGAATAATACATACCATAGAAGCTTTTATTCGCTCAATAAATTAAACGTCATAGGTACGATGGAAAGTAAACATTGGATGGTGGAAAATATGGGTTCAATAATACCAGATGGTGGCAATAGTATACAGCGATCCACAAAGGAAAAACAACCGAATTTCGTGTTTTTGTGGCAAACTAGTTGTGGTAAATACAATACAAATGTATACCAACGATAAAAGTCTACAAAAAAGTGCAAAATATATTTAAATTTTTCAGTTCTACACCAAAACGACAGGAAAAAGTTAAGTGAACATATTTTGTAACTCCACCTGGTGTAAGATAATGTTAAATTTAATTGCTCTCATTTCCACAAACCTACGATGAAGAGTGTGAAATGAAACGTCAGATGAGAGAATAAGTTTATCTACGTATGTATTATTCTATGGGTTCTACCTGAATATGCCATAACAACACTAAACTTCACTTGTTTATTACACTGCAAAAATGTATACATCAATACACTTTTTTTCAAAAACTATTAAAAAAAAACCTTTTAATACTAAAAAAGTAATACAAGTGACATAAAATTATTAATCAATTTACAAAAAGAACTTTGATATTGGCATGTGAACGCCAATTTATCAAACCTACAAACACTCAGAACGGGTGTGGCAAAATCTGGTATGTTGTAACATATCCACTTCTGCTACGTCTCATTCTGTTAGGCAAACGTTGATATGGTCATATCATGTTCTGGTGTACTTCAAATTCAATATTTTAGGAAATTTCAGCGTTTTTTATATCCATTTAATAGACTTCCATTTATCTCAGGCATATTATCCTTTACCAACTTGTTACAAAAGTCCTAAAAGACATGTGAAGTAAAAAAAACCCGGTTTTTTAAAAAAAAAACGGACATATCAACTTTTGCCCGAACATGATTAATGATTTGTTAGTGGTGTATGATTTTCATTGTGAGATCAAAATGGTGAATATTATTTCCTTTTATTTTTGTATTTTATAAATGAATACATTTTATTGTTTATTTTTAGTTTTTGATCACTAAGCAGACTAAAGATTTATTAAAAATAAAAATTGTTTCTAAACTAAAAATAAAATAAAATGTCAGCATATGATTTTCACTGTGACTCACTGTACAGTTATTAAATTTGTAAATTATTTAATATTTGTAACGTCCAAACTCAATGTAGCTTGAGTACAACTACGTCAGGGCGCAAAGGTAAACATCAAAGCAAAGTTGGTGAAAAAAAGCTTCTCACAAAAGGGGTCAAGAAACTCCAAACAAATCTATACCGTGTATTCTGGTTTTGAAATAGCCATAAATTCAATTTATGTGGATCAACAACGCATATTTGTTTAATCAATATGATATCTGGCTGGATGCATATTAATTATTGTATACATTTGATTCGAGTGGTTCTTCAAAAATAAAATTCAAACGGAAATCTTTTCATAGACTCCGTGGCGCAACGGTAGCGCGTCTGACTCCAGATCAGAAGGTTGCGTGTTCAAATCACGTCGGGGTCAAAACGATTGTTTTTATTTTATTTTATATTTCCAAAATAACCAGCAAATTATTTTTTGTTCACCAGATGATCGGCTTCATCTTTAGATGATGATGTTTGCAATTGTCACCGAAGAATCTCGAGTTCGGGATACCTTATGTGGAACGCAAATGCGTACATCAAAACCAGTTGTGCCACTAGTTATTTCATTAAATATGTTGGTATGAAATTGCCAAGAATACATCTTGTAGATCAGAGTAGATTATATCCATCCGTTAAACCGCTGAACACACTGCAATCGAAATCTCGTGTTTGGAGATTTCGTTTAAACAAACATCTATGTATTTTTCAGTACAATTAATCAGTTGCTAATTTACTGGAAATCTCGAAATGAGAGAATCCTGCAGCAGTGTATAACATCAATGTTGAAATGGTGTCAGAAATTGTTACCTGAAGATTCGATTACTTGTGTCCATTATCGACTTTCAAGTTTGAACCAGTGCTGGGCTATTTACCTGGAGTCCTAGTTGGGGTCGTAAAAATGTAGATCACTCCAAATCCAAGTTTAGCATTTCTATTAAAAATCAAAATTTTTGAAAAGACTACTTTGTTAATCGATTTTTCCAATTAATATTCATATTTACACCGTATTGGATAGATAAAATCAGTTTGCCTTATGTCTTAATCGATTGGTTGCGGGTTTCTTGGTTTCTTATGCAGAGAATCATGTATTTGTGACTGTCATATATCGCAACAAAGCTGATGTGTTGTTCAATTGTTTTTATCATAGAGTAATGACGTATAGAGACGAAAACTCTCTCAGTAAATTGATGACATTTGGTGTGTTGCAGATGGGCGGTTGGATGTTGGAAAGTATTGCTTTAATAACAACAGATAGAGGCAATGGCTCAAACCATCCAACAAGAAATCAGCAACGGCATTTCGATTTGTGCGTTATAACTTTTGTGTAAATACATCACAAATATATACTAACAATAAAATATGTATATCAAAAAAAATCCGTTCAAATTTCAGTTTTTCATCAAAACGACATGAAAATTGTAAGTCAACAATTTTTGTAATTCCACCTGGTGGAAGTTAATTTACGTCAAATGACTCTCTATCGCACCGACCGCACCACGAATCATAGACCAATACATGCATAGATACTTTTATTCTCTCATCTGACGTTTCATTTCACACTCTTCGTCGTAGGTTTGTGGAAATGAGAGCAATTAAATTTACAATTACCTTACACCAGGTGGAGTTACAAAATATGTTCACTTAACTTTTTCCTGTCGTTTTGGTGTAGAACTGAAAAATTTATATATATTTTGGACTTTTTTGTTGACTTTTATCGTTGGTATACATTTGTATTGTATTTAACACAACTATTTTGCCACAAAATCACGAAATGCGATTGATGTTCCTTTGTTGGACGTTGTGTACTATTGCCTCTATCTGGTATTATTGAACCCATATTTTCCACCATCCAATGTTTACTTTCCATCGTACCTATGACATTTAATTTGTTGAGCGAATAAAAGTTTCTATGGTATGTAGTAAAAGTATAAACAAGGGAAGTGCTTGGCATTTATAATAATAGAAATAAAAATCAAACTTCAAACATTTTTGCAATTCGAGAATATATTTTAAAAGTGAATTTCGTTTTATATTATTACTGTTTTTAAATTTTTAAAAAATATGTATGTCTTTAAAAACAAAATAAATATTTGTGTGCTGCCAACAATGGTTGAAATTGATACCCCAAAGAAAATGTTTTTTTTTAATATTGGAGTCGGAGAGGAATCGTGATGTAGTTGGAGTCGGACCGGTGTCGAGGATTTTTGAATTGCTGGAGTCCCAGTTGTAGTTGGGGTGGTCCAATTTTATACAGACTACACAGTAGAGTATCCAAAACCGAAAAACCGGAGAACCCGTTAACCGGTTTTAATGCAATTAACCGTGGGACGGTTTTTAAAAAACGTAAATTTCGAATGTCGGCCATCCGGTCTCTACTCAATTTGTGTTAAAACTTCTTACAAACTTTTAAAAATTAACAAAAAAAAAAGATAAAATGTTCATGCATTAATTATTTTTTTGAATGAAGTATCACGATATCGATTTTGAAATATAATATTATTAAGGATTTTAAACAGTTTTTAATTTCGCAATGATTTCATCATTCGAATAACAATTAAATAATTTAAATTAGTATATCAATTAAATTGCTTTCAAATTCGAACATGATTTTCAAATTTAAATATGTTTAATATAAATATGAATTAAACTTGTCAATTTTACATTAAACAGACATTGCAAAATGGAATATGATTTACATTTTAATTGAAAAATAAAACGTTATTGTTTAATTTAAATACAGCTGTGAAATGTTGAGATTGAAACACCTTTAAAAATTTTCAATAAAAACCAATTCAATTCAATTAAGAAGATAACAAGAATTGAACTGAATTATACCAGATTAGACTTAGTTAGATTAGATTGGATTGAATTGGCTTGGACTAAATTTGATGGAATTGAATTGAATTTCATTGTGTTGAATTGAATTGCATTGCGTTGAATTGAATTGAATTGGATTGGGGATTGAATTGAATTGAATTGAATTGAACTGAATTGAATTGAATTGAATTGATTGAATTGAATTGAATTGAATTGAATTGAATTGAATTGAATTGAATTGAATTGAATTGAATTGAATTGAATTGAATTGAATTGAATTGAATTGAATTGAATTGAATTGAATTGAATTGAATTGAATTGAATTGAATTGAATTGAATTGAATTGAATTGAATTGAATTGAATTGAATTGAATTGAATTGAATTGAATTGAATTGAATTGAATTGAATTGAATTGAATTGAATTGAATTGAATTGAATTGAATTGAATTGAATTGAATTGAATTGAATTGAATTGAATTGAATTGAATTGAATTGAATTGAATTGAATTGAATTGAATTGAATTGAATTGAATTGAATTGAATTGAATTGAATTGAATTGAATTGAATTGAATTGAATTGAATTGAATTGAATTGAATTGAATTGAATTGAATTGAATTGAAGTGAAGTGAATTGAATTGAATTGAATTGAATTGAATTGAATTGAATTGAATTGAATTGAATTGAATTGAATTGAATTTAATTGAATTTAATTGAATTGTATTGAATTGAATTGTATTGAATTGTATTGAATTGAATGGTATTGAATTGAATTGAATTGA